>JAPQWV010000386.1:0-589000 GCA_027422505.1 Craterostigma plantagineum
GAGCCATCATCTTATCACTTACCTCTCAAATGTGTTTGTAACATCCATATTTGTTGTAGTTTCGAAAAAAAAATGTTGGTTGCACAGGTGTAGACTGTGCACCGTTTACTAGTCCTTATTATCTGAAAGCTCTCTACTAGTTTAGGCGTGTTCTTTGAATTTCTAGTTGATTTAGGAGTAATATGTTAGGATAGTTCGTAAAATCATCTGCGTATTTATTTAGGCTGAATATCGAGTCGATATGTCACTACAAGTACGTAGTTTATTCCTCGTGTTCGATACTCGTTTGCTCACTTTAAAGCATTACAAACGATATGTCCACTGCCTATCGCACGTTGATGATAGTAATTAGGTATTCGTTTTATTTTATTACTTGTCGCACTTGCAAATTATATTAGCACACCACGTGTCGATCAAGTTTTTGGCGCCGTTGCCGGGGAATAGATTGATATTAGGAACACCATAGTTTGGTACTTTAGCCACTTTATTTGACGTTTTTCTTTTTGCTTTTTACTATCTGCGTTATTTTTGTTATTTGTCTTCCTACGTCGTCATTAGTCTCGTTATATTTCGACGTATTATTTATTTTTTTGCTAATTTTTGTTTTCACTTGTTGAAGGTACGATTCAGCGGTGAATGAACCGAAGCCATCCATCGGATCCCATCGTTGACGCAGACCCAGATTTCGAGCGGAAATTACGAGAAGAAACTCAAGTACGACACCGAAGGAGCTTTCACTAGCTCTCAGGACCATCTAGTTAGTTATTCAGAGGACAGTTCGCAAGAATCGACCCAATACTCTCGTGTAGAGGCAGCCGTAGATAGTCCTTACACAGAAGTAAGAGTGGCGGACCACAAAGTGTCCGTCCACGAGGAGGAGCCATCCCTACAAGATCTCCTCAAGAATGTCGCGCTAGGCGGTACTGAGTCGGCGATTGTCATCCCCGGATCGAGAACAACAACATTGAGTTGAAGCATTCTTGGCTTCAAATGATTTTTCAGACGGCCCAGTTTGAGGGCAATCCCGATGACTATCCTACTCCCATCTGAAGGATTTCTTAACCGTCACCGACACGATCAAGATCAACATGGTCTCGGGCGATGCGATCAAGCTGATGCTATTCATGTTCTCGTTGAAGTTCAGGGCGAAGGACTGGTTGGAGATATTGCCGCCCAAATCGATTACCACGTGGGAAGAGATGCGAGCGGCCTTCATTGGCCACTACTTCCCACTATCAAAGGTTCAAAGGCTGAAGACAGAGATATCACTTGTCCACCTGAAGGACTCAGAAAAGCTCTACGAGGTATGGGAGCACTATAAGGCGTTACTGAAGAGATGCCCACAACACGGGATGTCAAAGGCTGCTCAGATCAACCGATTTAACGAGGGGCTCAATGATCAGAACGTTCACATGCTAGATGGAGCCGCAGGAGGGGGACTCGTGAAGCTCAACGTAACCGATGCTTGGAATCTAATTGAGGACTACTCGAGGAATAGCTTCATGAGGGGCAATACAAGGATGAAGACACCCGGCGTATTCGGAGTGAGCGAGGAGACGGCCACGAATGCCAAATTTGAGGCGCTTCAGCAACAAATCGCTGCGATGAACTCTCAGTTGCAGACAGTCATCGGCGCAGTACTCCCGAAATTCGGGCAGACTCAACCCGTGAATGCCGTGACGACCACCGCACCGATGCAGCATACGCCATACGTACCACTGTGCGGGATTTGCGGCGCAGCCCACGAGACCTCAGAATGCCCTTGGGCAGCCGCTAAAGCACGTAGATTATATGGGCAATTACAAAGGTGGCCAGCGAAGTTTCCAACCCCGAGCCCATCCCAACTTGGCGTATGGGAATCAGAACCACCATCGGCAAGGACCGCCAGGATTTTAGCCTAGGCCGTCCGATTTCCAAAACGGAGCGCCACGCAAGTATCAGAACGCACCCACAGGAGGATCTGACGACATGAGGGAGATAAAGGATATGATGAAGGCGCTCCTCACGAACTCAGCAGCAGCACCACCGCAGCCCACGAGAGTCGAATGACGAAGATGGAGGAGTAATGGAAGCGAACGACGTGCGTGCCCAGACACGGACGCCTCGCTCAAGAAGCTGGAGCAACAGGTGGGCCTGATGGCGAAACAATTGGCGGGGATCACTCCCAAGCTACACCGAGCCGAATCCAAAGGAGTACTGCAAGGCGGTGACGCTGAGGAACGGACGAGAACTGCAAGAAGTGCCCGCCAAGAAGAAGGAGAAGGAGAACGCCAACTTCGAGAGCCACGACGAGCCCGAAGTGGAGGAGATCGGAGGCGATGATGTCGAGAAGGCCGAAACTGAGAAGGAGAAGGTCGAGCCCGAAAAGGTAAAGGCGAAGGAGATCCAGCGACCACCGGTGAAGTCATACCAGTCGAAGATCCCTTACCCGGCTCGACTGAAGAAGGACAAGGACGAGACACAGTTTGGTAAATTCATGGGTATGTGTAAGGAATTGCATATTAACTTATCGTTTGTTGAAGCTATTACGCAGATGCCCAGCTTCGCCAAGTTCTTGAAGGACCTGCTGACGAACAGAAGGAAGCTCGAACACGTTTCCACAGTATGCCTGCGAGGAGAGTGCTCGGCGATACTCCAAAGCAAGATCCCTAAGAAGCTCAAAGACCCAGGGAGTTTCAATATTCCCTGTCTTATAGGAGATTTAGTTGTTGAGCGTGCGTTAGCTGACCTAGGTGCTAGCATTAATTTAATGCCATATTCCATGTTTAAGCGCTTAGGATTAGGTGAGCCACGACCCACTAGGATGAGCTTGCAGTTAGCCGATAGATCATTAAAGTACCCTCGAGGTGTTATCGATGATGTTTTAGTTAAAGTAGATAAGTTCGTAATTCCTACTGATTTCGTTATTTTAGACATGGAGGAGGATGATAATGTCCCGTTGATTTTAGGTAGACCGTTCCTAGCCACGGGAGAGATCATGATAGACGTTAGAAATGGAATAATAACTTTGATCGTAGATGGAGAAAAAGTTACGTTTAGTATGACCGATTCAATGAAAAAGAGTAATGAGCATGACGATAAGTGTTACTACTTAGATACATTTGAGCACGATTTTCTCTTTTTGTGCAAGGTCTATCACAGGTTTTGAGCGAGGAGGAAACAAGGATGATTATGGCGATCGATGAGTGTGGAGAGGAGGTCGATGAGCTAACCATCGACGAGAGCTGCGAAGAGGACAAGGAAAAGAGCTCAGTCGAGGAGCCACCAGTCCTGGAATTGAAGCCGCTGCCCTACCACCTCGAGTACGCATTTCTTGACAGCAACGGATGGCTACAAGTCATCATCTCATCGAGCCTCGACGACGGGCAGAAGGGACAGCTCTTGGACGTATTGAAGGCACACAAAAAGGCCTTGGCATGGAAGATATCCGACATAAGGGGTATCAACCCGAGCTACTATACGTACAAGATCCTCATGGAGGACAATTTCAAGCCAGTCGCGCAACGTTAGAGGCGACTCAATCCTAATATGAAGGACGTCGTCAAGAAGGAGGTGATCAAGTTACTAGACGCAGGGATGATCTATCCCATTTCAGACAGCGCATGGGTCAGCCATGTCCAAGTGGTCCCAAAGAAGGGAGGCCTGACGATCGTCGCCAACGAGAGAAACGAGCTGATTCCGATGAGGACCGTGACTGGATGGCGCGTCTGCATCGATTACAGGAAGTTGAACGATGCCACGAGAAAGGATCACTTTCCTTTACCGTTCATTGATCAGATGTTAGAAAAGTTAGCCGGTCACTCATTTTACTGTTTTCTTGATGGTTTGTCAGGTTATCTGCAGATTTCCATAGCACCCAAGGACCAGGAAGACCATATTCACGTGCCCCTTCGGAACGTTCGCGTACCGAAGGATGCCATTCGGTCTCTGCAATGCCCCTCCACCTTCCAGCGATGCATGACGGCCATATTCGACGAACGATAGGTGAGGTAATGGAGGTATTTATGGACGATTTTTCTGTGTTCGGTTCGTCATTCAATGCAGGCTTGTCAAATTTGAAGCTCGTACTCGCACGATGCGAGGAAATGAACTTGGCACTTAATTGGGAAAAGTGTCATTTAATGGTTCGAGAGGGTATAGTTATGGGCCATAAGATTTCATCTAAATGAATCGAATTGGACTGAGCTAAGTTGGAAACGATAGAAAAACTACCTGTCCCCTCGAACGTGAGATCAATTAGGAGTTTTCTAGGGCATGCTGGGTTTTATCGTAGGTTCATTAAGGACTTTTCTAAGATCGCACGACCCATGTCTAGATTGCTAAAAAAGATGCCCCATTTGAATTTAATGATGCGTGTTTGCATGCTTTTAACTTGCTTAAGGAACAATTAATCGCAGCACTTATTATGGTCGCCCCCGACTGGGTTGACTTGTAATTATGTGTGAAGATAGAAATGTAATTTGATGTGAGTGTTGATTTGGGTTAATTCTACATCAAGTTGATAATTTGTGGTTATTAATTCAAATACAAGACGAACAAAAGATACAGCTAAATAGAAAATTTGTTGGTGTGAACTTGATTGGGCAGCCATGTGGTATGAATGGTCAAAGTAGCATGAGTTTCATTTCTCAATTGGTTGGCGTGGCTTTTTTAGTTTGAACAAGGATTGCAACTGCTTCGTTTCACATGGAAGAATTAGGCAAACATTTGCCTATAAATACGGGGATTTGATCGAGGTAAAAACCACCACAAAAAGAGATCTTCTACGATCATTTCTAGCTTCTTTCTCCTAGTTGTATAACTGCTTTTGTATCACGTCAGTGTACGTGTCTGTAATCACTCCACATAATAAAGAAGTTCTACCCTTCGGTCCGTGACGTAGGTCAAACTGACCGAACCACGTACATCTCGTGTCACTGTCCAAATTTATTTTTTCGTCTCTTTTATTTATTATCGTCATTTTTCGGGCAAATAATTATCGGGGATTTCCGCATATCCTAACAAAATAATTGTAACATAGGCCTTTATCACAACAAGAGAACATAATATACACGAAAACAGATACGAAGTTCGTTTCGTGTCTAAATATGAGTATTAGAAACGGATTCTGAAACAGTTATTTATATTTATCAAAATAAATTAATGTTTTTATCTAGACAAGGATAAAAATGGAAATATGATAAAATTCATTTTAGAAATCGTATATTGTCCGTGTACATTTTTGCTATGAGAACAACACCTACACAACCCAACCAGATACATATAATTCCATGTCTAGTGACTCAATAGATATGGAATTTTAAGTTTAGACACCTAATTTCCGTTTCCTCAAGGAATATATCAAGTGGTCGTCGATCGATTCACTCGGTCGTATTGAAAGTCAAGTTTGTTTTATAACTGATGTTTGGATTCTGAGTCAAACATAATAGTTGGGTTATGTGCAATATTATAGCATTTGTGGAGGATGGTAAGAAAATCATACCTATGTGTTAGGTGGCCTATGATTTGTTAACACTAATTAGACATGTGGTCTATTTTGGGAAGAATGATAAGAAAAATATTTTTTTTTTCAATAATAATGATTACATGCAGCAAGTTTGTAAAATGCCTCGGCCCATTCGCATAATCGAAGCCCAGCCCAATACTCAATTTTGTTTCCCGAATTGTTTGAAGTCTAGTTATCTCTTAATAAAATACCTTCAGCCCCTAATTTCTAACTACTGTATACCGTTCTTAGCCAAAAGCAATTCGACTTCCTCCCTCGTGTCAACCATGTCGACGGTCAACCCACAACAAACACCGCCGACGCCGATCTCAATCTCCACTACAATACTCCGCGCAGTCATCACGGACACGGCCCTCATCAACCACCTTAGAACCACCCTCCCCCAGTTTTCCGGTGCCGTACAATCCCCTCTCCGCCACACCCACCGAACGTCCCCCAACTCCTCCCTCCTCCTCATGCCGTCGTGGTCAAAGTCGCCGTCGTCGCTCCCTTACACGGGCATCAAAATAGTCACCCACCACCCCAACAACTCCGCCCTGAACCTGCCCGGCGTTCACGCGATCTACGTGCTGTTCAGCTCCACCACCGGCCAGCCCTTAGCCTCAATCGACGCAACAGAACTAACCCTTTATCGAACAGCCTCTATATCGGCGCTAGCATCTTCTTACCTATCAAGAAACGACTCAGAAACCCTAATCATGGTCGGCGCTGGCTCTCTAGCGCCGCACCTTATCCGTGCTCACCTAACCGTTCGACCCACCATCAATAGAGTGGTCATATGGAACAGAACGCTCGAAAAGGCGATGTCTTTAGCCCATCAAATGAGCAAAGAGGGGTTTGGTGACCGAGATGTGCGCTTTGAGAGCAGCCAAGGATTGGCAGACTCCGTGAGGATAGGCGATGTGATTAGCTGTGCTACGAACTCAGAGATTGCCCTCGTAAGAGGCGTGGATTAAAGAAAGGTGCGCATTTAGATCTTGTGGGTTCGTTTACTCCATCGATGAAGGAATGCGATGATGAGGCGTTGTTAAAGGGGAGGGTGTTTGTGGATAGCGAAGCTGCTTTGGTTGAGTCAGGGGAACTGATCGGTGCTTTTGAGAGAGGTGTGATGAAGAGAGATGAGATTGCGGGGGATTTGGTTGGGTTGATCAGAGGCGAGAAAGTGGGTCGGGTCGGTTCAGATGAAGTCACCATTTTCAAGTCGGTCGGGTTGGCGGTGGTGGATTTACTCAGTGCGCAAATGGTGTATGAGAACTATGTGAAGAAGTGCAGTGAGGATGATTAATGATGATATCTGCGAGTTTTGAGGTTGTCGTAAGTGTGTTATGCGAGGCATATACTAACATATGTAAGAGGAATGATGATAATGCTTCTTAGATAAACGATTCTTAGCTATCCATTAACTATCTATTCTATTATATAATTGCTCAGCACCTGATATAAACCGTCAATTTCACGCAATTTCAATTTCAATTGGTCTGTCAATTTTGGGTGGTGGCTTCTTCTTATTGGTCCACAAATAATTATTTACTTATTTTAAATTACATAAAACAAAAAGGCCAACGTTCACTTCAAGCCCGTTCATCACCCACGTTCGTCGGTTGATATCATGTAAATGTAGGTTTGGTAGTATTGCGACACGTGTCCCATCAAATTTAATTTCCTCAATTAAAAAATAAAATAAAATAAATAAAAATACGAACCACCGATGAATCTTCCATCCCATTCCCCACAACCCACGATTCTAATAAAAACCGTGAAGGAATTTATAGTTGACCAGACAGTGAAAAGGTTTTCCGAAAATTGGTTCATTAATGGAAGACGAAGGCGGCGAAGAGAAGAGTCCCTGTTCAACATCGTGAACATCAGCGAGTAAGCGGAGAGCAAATCGGGAAATCGACTTTAAGGAAGTTACTCTCTCGATAAGCGAGGAACGTCTTTAATTTGCATTCGAAGGCAGCAATTGGGGTTAAATTTCAGACGCAGACCGGGAAATCGAGCGGAGGTAAGTGAAATATGTTACTTTGGCACACTGGGTCAATAGTTGTTTCGGACTGTGACGTCGGCGAACTGGTAGGATTAAAGAGCAAGAAGATAATGGTGAGGAAGTGCATGCAAAGATCTGATTTTCAATCATGAATCAAGAACTTATTTTTATTATATTTGTCTGCTTTCGGGATGAGAATCATAGCCTATTTTATTCCTGAATATCTGTAATATTGATAGATCAATTTTTATTTAGTGGGCCTTTGTCGTTATTAAAGGGACCACCTACCAAGAATGCTTTAGCTTTCAAATGGTAAAATGCTGACGAGGAGATTCTTGGGAAGAAGATGAAGGTTAAACTTCCCTCAATTGTGTTCCACATTTTCATATATATGCATTGACAGTTTCAAGTTACACTATACTATATTGATGTTGATGATATAGATTGGGTTGATGCTTAAGAGATATGCGAACACGTTTTGTTTTTGCTTCACACTGGAACAATGACTTCATTACTTGGTTTGCATACAGGAAAAAGACTGAACAAATGGTACAGTATAAGACTGCATAGAAGTCTGTAGCAGTGTGTTTTCGAGCGGATAAAACGAATTTAGATCCATGTTCGTTGCACACGCATCGAGTGTGCACGGTTACTAGTAATAGTAACCGATGCACAGTCTACACCTGTGCAATCACCATTTTTTTAAACTACAACAAACATAAATGTCCGATAAGATGAAGTATTCGCGTCTATAAAAGTATACAGATTTCATTATTTATGAATCGACAAAGCAAAACAATGGAAAAGTTTATTACAGATTTGTTGAATTTACAAAGCAAGCCAACACAATAGAAAATTTCATCCACTTGAATGCATGCACTCATCGATGGAATTTAAGCAGAAATTCACCCAATCAAGCTTGCTCTGAACAATGCATCTCTCGTGCCTGAAAACATTCTTTCACCCGCCAGTTGGTACCGACCTCGCCTCGCATTTGAAGTGAAAGCTTCAATCCCCTCGCCCGGATCCTCGCCTATTCGATCGAAATTGTTTAGAATTGAATTCGAACATACCGCTCTGGCCTTCATTCAATGTCCAAGTCGTGCAATGGCCCTCTTCACCATTTTTGCTTCCACGAAATCTTCAAGCTCATGTGCAGCCATTTGAACCTCTTCAAGCTTCTGCTGTACCTTATGCACTCCAAAATTTATCGCTGAACGGAGAAAATTCCAAATTGAAAATTAAATATCAACTGAAAGTGTTGAACAACTCAACTTGAGCGTGGGGTAATAAAAGCAAATTAACCCAAGAAACGAACCTCGGCCTAGCTTGAATCTGAAAAGAGTGTCACGATCACGGCTGGAATCGAACTGAGCCCCATCAATCAAAGTGCCCACGTAATGAACTGCATCAAAGATCCAAAAATCGTCAAGAACTCGCCCAACATGAAGAAATTCCTTTGCACCTCCACAAATTTCCTACACTATGCATGAAAAGCGATCATTGTAAAACTAGCAAAATGATGCATGACTTAGTTGATGTCATATCCAGTTCCAGGCTGCAATACATCTGGTGCCATCCTGTACAACCATATAAAATGGGATATCCGCCAATGAAAAAATCACTAAATAGAGAGGGAAAGGAAAAGTACCAGCATGGAGTCCGGACAAAGGTGTTCCTCGAACGCTGTCTATCACCTCTATCAAACATAGACGCAGAAACACCAAAATCAGCAAGTTTCACTTCACCATCACTATCCAATTGTATATTTGCCTCACGGAGTAAGAAGTTGGCAGAAAATTGAAATGTAACTCGCATATTATAGGTAAGCGAAAGAATGCAAATCTGAAAGGACGTCCACGATAAATTCAATTGCAACCTTTACATCACGATGGATATGACCATGTTGATGAAGGTACTCCAAAGCCGTCAGAGCTTCTTTTAAGATAGATGCAGTAGCGGTTTCTTCAAATCCTTCCTTATACGCTGTCTTCATCAAGTGTAGGAAAGAACCTTCAGCCATATAGGGCATCACCACCCAAAGGTAGTGGTCTACAACAAATGAACAGAATGCTCTTATTATATTCGGGTGATCAATCGAACTCATTTTGTGCTTCTCTGCGAATGTCGTCCTACAAAACACAGAAATTTAACTGTTAATGAAATGCCAATTAATCCATGTTCATTTTTCTCGGGGATAATCACCACGTCTGGAAAGATTTGCATGGATAATCATTGAAATGATAGAGCCCTAAACGGTTATATGTCTTATGAAATAGTAAAATATGATGACCCAATCTGCTCCAAACATAAAACATATAGATGCAAGGACCAGACCAGACCACGGTAGAGAAAACACGAACACCATTTGAGGCGGAAAATAGATGCAAGAACGTACCCATTTGTAAACTAATGACTCAATCTGCTCCAAAGCCGAAAATTCAGGAATTAACATTCGCAAAGACAGATATAAAAAGGAGCGGCCCTGACGGAAGTAGCCTCAGAGTTTCGTAGATTATGCAGCGGAGGAAGGGTAAGTCGGTCAAATCATCCTCGTTCATGAGACGGTGGACGGCCACTTTGTCGTCGAGTTCTTGTTTTGCTCTGTTTAGTGATTGAGGATTGTTCAGTAAAGCTGACATTGCCCATTCTATTGTCACGTATGTAGTGTGCCTGCTACTATCATGTTCTGCAAAAAAAAAAAAAACTTTATTCATACAATCGCCGCCGAAGAAGGAAAAGATAAAAGAATTAGATTCGTACCATGATAAGCCCTTTGATGGTCTGATCGGTGTAGAATTCAGGCTGTGATTCTTGAAGAGATCAGCCCTTGAAAAGTCGTCGAGTGCTCCGCCGTAAAATACCCATTACCAGCTATCATCCTCATCGCGATAGAAAACAGCAATTGCATCAATTTGGGCTGCAAAACCACTTTCGCGAAATTCTGATTATGATGATTTTGCGGCAAAGCGTCAGCGCTCAAGCTTAACAGAAATTTCTTCATCTCATCTTCTCCGATGTCCGTGCGTTGAGATGCGTTTGGCCCAGCAATTGCTGGACGATATTGCGGCGGAGAGACTTATATGCGTCGCCGTAGTTGGCCGTTGATAGGGCGGTGTAGTCGTAGCCTTTGATCTCGGCCTTGAAAAATTAATCAATTGTTACAGTTTCAGAATGGGATAAAATCTAAAATGGTCCCCGATGTTTACCCTATGAACCAATTTAGTCCCCGATGTTTCGCGTGAACCAATTTAGTCCCCGATGTTATCGAAAATGAACCAAATTGGTCCCTCCGTCAATTCGTCCGTCAATTTAGACGGAGATTGCATTTGCGACGGCTTCAGCGACGGAATTTCCGTCGCTAACTGAAAATTTAAAAAAAATAATAAATTAAATATTAAAAATGAGGAAAAATGCAAAAAAAAAAAAAAGGAAAAAAATTCAAAAAAATACTGTAAAAAATTCAAAAAAAAGAGAGAATATTACCAAAAATTAAATAAGAATAAATAATAATAAAAAATAATAAAAGTAAAATAAAACTAAATTTAAAATAGAAAATGATTAATTAAATTAAAAATGAGGAAAAAAATACAAAAAAGGAATAAAAATTCAAAAATAGAGTAATAAATTCAAAAAAGAAGAGAATATTACCAAAAATTAAATAAAAATAAATAATAATAAAAATTAGAAAATAATAAAAGTAAAGCAAAAACTAAATTTAAAAGAGGAAATGATAAATTAAACATTAAAAATGAGGAAAAAAATCCAAAAAAAATGAAAAATAAATACAAAAAAGAATAAAATTCAGAAAAACTAATAAATTAAAAAATAAATAATAATAAATAGATGATAATAATTAATTTATGATTTAAAAAATAAAAAAAATTACGTTAATTTATTATTATTTATTTTTATTATTATTTTGTTATTTTTTTTGTTATTTATTTTTTAGTTTACTAGTAACATTCTCTTATTTTGGATTTTTACTCTTTTTTTTTGAATTTTTTTTCCTTCTTGGATTTGTTTCCACATTTTTAAGGTTTAATTTATCATTTTCTATTTCAAATTTAGTTTTTATTTTACTTTTATTACTTTTTATTTTTTATTATTATTTATTTTTTATTTAGTTTTTGGTAATATTGTCTCTTTTTTTTGAATTTTTCTTTTTTGAATATTTTACTCTATTTTTTGAATTTTTATTCCTTTTTTAGTATTTTTTCCTCATTTTTAATGTTTAATTGATCATTTTTTATTTTAAATTTAGTTTTTATTTTACATTTATTATTTTCTATTTTTTATTATTATTTCTTTTTTATTTAATTTTTGGTAATATTCTCTCTTTTTTTAGTTTTTTACTGTATTTTTGAATTTTTTTCCTTTTTTTTTGCATTTTTTCCTCATTTTTAATATTTAATTTATTATTTTTTAAAATTTTCAATTAGCGACGGAAATTCCGTCGCTAAAGCCGTCGCAAATGCAATCTCCGTCTAAATTGACGGACGAATTGACGGAGGGACCAATTTGGTTTATTTTCGATAACATCGGGGACTAAATTGGTTCACGCGAAACATCGGGGACTAAATTGGTTCATAGGGTAAACATCGGGGACCATTTTAGGTTTTATCCCGTTTCAGAATCGTAGAACGTGGGCTGGTAAATTTACTTTTACTATGTATTAAAAATTGTAGATAAAATTAGGTGGAATTTTTTGATTGGTTAATAGGGATGAAATAGACAGACCAAAATCGACGGTTTATATCCGGGGCTCGCGCTTAATAAATAGTACTAGTAACCATGCACACATTGTGCAACAATGATAACTCAATCTAACTAAAACTAAAACATAACAAACTACATGATCTTCTCATGACTATGAAATTTAAAAGCAACGAAGAGTCTATCATGAAGATGGTTCTAAGTTCATAAACAAATTAATTCTCTTTGGCTTACATAGTTTATTTCAACGTCAGACATTTCTTCTGTGCATTCTTATATGCTGATGTAAATTCGTTTTATCCGCTCGAAAACACACTGCTACAGACTTCTATGCAGTCTTATACTGTACCATTTGTTCAGTCTTTTTCCTGTATGCAAACCAAATAATGAAGTCATTGTTCCAGTGTGAAGCAAAAACAAAACGTGTTCGCATATCTCTTAATCATCAACCCAATCTATATCATCAACATCAATATAGTATAGTGTAACTTGAAACTGTCAATGCATATATATGAAATGTGGAACACAATTGAGGGAAGTTTAACCTTCATCTTCTTCCCAAGAATCTCCTCGTCAGCATTTTACCATTTGAAAGCTAAAGCATTCTTGGTAGGTGGTCCCTTTAATAACGACAAGGCCCACTAAATAAAAATTGATCTATCAATATTACAGATATTCAGGAATAAAATAGGCTATGATTCTCATCCCGAAAGCAGACAAATATAATAAAAATAAGTTCTTGATTCATGATTGAAAATCAGACCTTTGCATGCACTTCCTCACCATTATCTTCTTGCTCTTTAATCCTACCAGTTCGCCGACGTCACAGTCCGAAACAACTATTGACCCAGTGTGCCAAAGTAACATATTTCACTTACCTCCGCTCGATTTCCCGGTCTGCGTCTGAAATTTAACCCCAATTGCTGCCTTCGAATGCAAATTAAAGACGTTCCTCGCTTATCGAGAGAGTAACTTCCTTAAAGTCGATTTCTCGATTTGCTCTCCGCTTACTCGCTGATGTTCACGATGTTGAACAGGGACTCTTCTCTTCGCCGCCTTCGTCTTCCATTAATGAACCAATTTTCGGAAAACCTTTTCACTCTTATCTCTGGTCAACTATAAATTCCTTCACGGTTTTTATTAGAATCGTGGGTTGTGGGGAATGGGATGGAAGTTTCATCGGTGGTTCGTATTTTTATTTATTTTATTTTATTTTTTAATTGAGGAAATTAAATTTGATGGGACACGTGTCGCAATACTACCAAACCTACATTTACATGATATCAACCGACGAACGTGGGTGATGAACGGGCTTGAAGTGAACGTTGGTCTTTTTGTTTTATGTAATTTAAAATAAGTAAATAATTATTTGTGGACCAATAAGAAGAAGCCACCACCCAAAATTGACAGACCAATTGAAATTGAAATTGCGTGAAATTGACGGTTTATATCAGGTGCTGAGCAATTATATAATAGAATAGATAAATTCCTTCACGGTTTTTATTAGAATCGTGGGTTGTGGGGAATGGGATGGAAGATTCATCGGTGGTTCGTATTTTTATTTATTTTATTTTATTTTTTAATTGAGGAAATTAAATTTGATGGGACACGTGTCGCAATACTACCAAACCTACATTTACATGATATCAACCGACGAACGTGGGTGATGAACGGGCTTGAAGTGAACGTTGGTCTTTTTGTTTTATGTAATTTAAAATAAGTAAATAATTATTTGTGGACCAATAAGAAGAAGCCACCACCCAAAATTGACAGACCAATTGAAATTGAAATTGCGTGAAATTGACGGTTTATATCAGGTGCTGAGCAATTATATAATAGAATAGATAAATTCCTTCACGGTTTTTATTAGAATCGTGGGTTGTGGGGAATGGGATGGAAGATTCATCGGTGGTTCGTATTTTTATTTATTTTATTTTATTTTTTAATTGAGGAAATTAAATTTGATGGGACACGTGTCGCAATACTACCAAACCTACATTTACATGATATCAACCGACGAACGTGGGTGATGAACGGGCTTGAAGTGAACGTTGGTCTTTTTGTTTTATGTAATTTAAAATAAGTAAATAATTATTTGTGGACCAATAAGAAGAAGCCACCACCCAAAATTGACAGACCAATTGAAATTGAAATTGCGTGAAATTGACGGTTTATATCAGGTGCTGAGCAATTATATAATAGAATAGATAAATTCCTTCACGGTTTTTATTAGAATCGTGGGTTGTGGGGAATGGGATGGAAGATTCATCGGTGGTTCGTATTTTTATTTATTTTATTTTATTTTTTAATTGAGGAAATTAAATTTGATGGGACACGTGTCGCAATACTACCAAACCTACATTTACATGATATCAACCGACGAACGTGGGTGATGAACGGGCTTGAAGTGAACGTTGGTCTTTTTGTTTTATGTAATTTAAAATAAGTAAATAATTATTTGTGGACCAATAAGAAGAAGCCACCAGCCAAAATTGACAGACCAATTGAAATTGAAATTGCGTGAAATTGACGGTTTATATCAGGTGCTGAGCAATTATATAATAGAATAGATAAATTCCTTCACGGTTTTTATTAGAATCGTGGGTTGTGGGGAATGGGATGGAAGATTCATCGGTGGTTCGTATTTTTATTTATTTTATTTTATTTTTTAATTGAGGAAATTAAATTTGATGGGACACGTGCCGCAATACTACCAAACCTACATTTACATGATATCAACCGACGAACGTGGGTGATGAACGGGCTTGAAGTGAACGTTGGTCTTTTTGTTTTATGTAATTTAAAATAAGTAAATAATTATTTGTGGACCAATAAGAAGAAGCCACCACCCAAAATTGACAGACCAATTGAAATTGAAATTGCGTGAAATTGACGGTTTATATCAGGTGCTGAGCAATTATATAATAGAATAGATAAATTCCTTCACGGTTTTTATTAGAATCGTGGGTTGTGGGGAATGGGATGGAAGATTCATCGGTGGTTCGTATTTTTATTTATTTTATTTTATTTTTTAATTGAGGAAATTAAATTTGATGGGACACGTGCCGCAATACTACCAAACCTACATTTACATGATATCAACCGACGAACGTGGGTGATGAACGGGCTTGAAGTGAACGTTGGTCTTTTTGTTTTATGTAATTTAAAATAAGTAAATAATTATTTGTGGACCAATAAGAAGAAGCCACCACCCAAAATTGACAGACCAATTGAAATTGAAATTGCGTGAAATTGACGGTTTATATCAGGTGCTGAGCAATTATATAATAGAATAGATAAATTCCTTCACGGTTTTTTATTAGAATCGTGGGTTGTGGGGAATGGGATGGAAGATTCATCGGTGGTTCGTATTTTTATTTATTTTATTTTTTAATTGAGGAAATTAAATTTGATGGGACACGTGTCGCAATACTACCAAACCTACATTTACATGATATCAACCGACGAACGTGGGTGATGAACGGGCTTGAAGTGAACGTTGGTCTTTTTGTTTTATGTAATTTAAAATAAGTAAATAATTATTTGTGGACCAATAAGAAGAAGCCACCACCCAAAATTGACAGACCAATTGAAATTGAAATTGCGTGAAATTGACGGTTTATATCAGGTGCTGAGCAATTATATAATAGAATAGATAAAATAGATAGATAGATTACAATAATTTCCACTTGCAGTTTGGACTCTGCCACGTTCTCCGTTCGTTCAATCATCATCATCATCATCATCATCATCATCATCATCAAGACTGTACATCTCGGATTCGATCTGTAGGCGTTGAATTTGTTTCGATCTCGGAGACTCCCCGACGACGGTGTTATCAAACTGTAGATGGCTCAATCCGAATTGACAACGGAGCAGGTAATGAATGCATCCTACTGTGTCTGTTCATCGTCAATGTGCTCAGCTATACGGAGCTTTCAATTTGATTCTGTTTAATATTGAATTGGAAAGGTATTGAGGAGAGATATTCCATGGGAAACGTATATGACGACGAAGCTGATCACTGGGACGGGGCTTCAGCTGTTGCGACGATATGATAAGAAGCCAGAGAACTACAAGGCTCAGTTGCTGGATGATGTAAGTTGGAAAATATTATCTGAAGATCTGTTTTTTCCTTAGGAATTCGAGGGATCGGAATTTGATCTTTTAAGCTGAATATATTTAGGTTTCTTTCTGAATGACATTCGTTTTATTTTTATTTCTCTTTTGGTTTTATTTTCCTGCTGTTGCAGGATTGATGTTTGTATAATTGATATGTTGATTGTGGATAAACAATTGAGGTGTTTTATTGGATTCATTCTGCATATAGATTCTTTCTTCCCAGTAAAAGCGGGTGGGTGGTTTTAATGAGTTTGAGTTTTGATGCATAATTTCTATTACTTGATGCTTGAAATAATATCTGTAACAGGATGGTCCAGCTTATATTCGTGTTTTTGTAAGCATTTTACGAGATATTTTCAAGGAAGAAACGGTGGAGTATATTTTAGCTCTCATTGATGAAATGCTTTCTGGTAAGTAGGAATTCTAGTTTCTTAACTTCAAAATTTCACTCATTTCTGGGTGACTTTAAATTGTTCTACGATCTAAATGGCAGCAAATCCGAAAAGAGCACGGTTGTTTCATGATAAATCTCTTGCTGATGAAGATGTATACGAACCTTTCTTGAGGCAAGTATTTTCTTGCTAATAGTTTTTATGTTCTTTTTCATATGAATGTAGCTGAAGGAGCTCCATTATATCTCAACTATCCTTGCTGTCTCGTAATTTAATATTTCATCATCTAACCATCATATCCCTGAAGAAAATCATTGTCTAACATGTTTCTTTTCTCTTTTGTAGATTGCTATGGAAAGGTAATTGGTTTATACAAGAGAAAAGCTGTAAGATACTCTCGTTGGTAGTAAGGTGTGGCCATGTACATGATGCGGCATGAAATACGTTTTACTTGATTTACTCGTGTAAAAAATGTTTTTTTTAACTCTAGTGGGCGGCCAAAATCCTTGGGTAGTGACATTGCTAACGGGGCGTCAAACTCAAAGAAAGTGACCACTACTACAGATGATGTTTTGAAGGGGCTCGTTGAGTGGTTGTGCTCACAGGTGTGTTCCCATTTTCTATATCATATAGTTATGCTTTGTCGAAATTGTATTGGCAAGAGTTGTTGATAGTCCGATATGCCACAGCTGAAGAAGCCATCCCACCCAAGCCGTGGCGTTCCTACAGCAGTAAACTCTCTTGCGACATTGTTGAAAGAGCCTGCAGTACGATCTTCGTTCGTTCAAGCAGATGGAGTAAAGTTGCTCGTCCCTCTAATTAATCCAGCATCCACTCAACAATCCATTCAGGTAAAATTGAATTGAACGCGTGGCACCTCATACAAAAATCTTCTTTCACGTGCCTTCATCAATGCCTTTGAAATTTCTGATATACTTCTCTGAATGCCCATTTTCATTTTTTTTGTGGACCGATCATTTCTGACTTCAACCTTTAATCAGCTCCTTTATGAAACATGCCTCTGTGTCTGGCTCCTGTCATACTACGAGCCAGCTATTGAGTACTTAGCTACTTCAAGATCATTGCCTCGGATGATTGAAGTTGTTAAAGGATCCACTAAAGAAAAAGTAAGCAGTTTGCTTCTTTTTGCAATTCGTTCGCAATAGATCTGCCGAACATGAGTATGAGCTGCTCAATCCTTTCGCTGTAGATCTGTCACATAAATTTGCTGGGATGTATCCTTAATATGTAGATTACCCATGAAAATTTATTTTTAATAAAACTATGCCAGGTTGTTCGTGTCGTTATATTGACCCTTAGGAATTTACTGCACAAAGGGGCATTTGCTGCTCAGATGGTTGACTTGGCGCTGCCACATATTGTTCAAAATTTGAAAGCCCAAGCATGGAGTGATGAGGTGGGATTCTTTTTGGCTTTCATTAAGTCATCTTCCTTGCAAAACCATATGCCGAAACAGAAATTGATAACGTCTTAGGAAGCGTTTAAGGTTATCCCACGAGAAATAGGTATATCAAACTAAAATTGTTTAAAGTTAGATGTGGAACCAATGCATGGATTTCCTTTATAGCGAAAATTCAATTCGCATTTCTTGATAGGCGATTCTATGATACAATATCTCATGGATGTATATAAATGATGATAATCTTTCGGCCTGAATAAGAAAGCACTTTCAAATATGATCTCTCTTGAGTACATTGGGAACTTCACATTTTCCATCTCTCTTCATAAAATTTCCAAATTTTTTCGCAAGTCGATCACTTTATTGCTTATGATATGCGTAGGATCTGCTCGAAGGTTTAAATCAGCTTGAAGAAGGACTGAAGGATAAGATAAAGACGCTAAGCTCTTTCGACAAATACAAACAAGAAGTGCTTCTCGGACACCTCGACTGGTCGCCCATGCATAAAGATCCCATTTTCTGGCGCGAAAACATCACCAACTTTGAAGAACATGACTTTCAGGCAACATTCTATTACATATCTTCAGTGACCTTCACACACACACACACGCACACACACAAACACATATGTCTATGAAGAAAACATAATTTATTTTCTTATGCAGATTCTAAGGGTCCTTATTACAATATTGGATTCATCGACCGATCCTAGGACTCTCGCCGTAGCCTGCTATGATCTCTCTCAGTTCATTCAGTACCATTCCGCGGGTCGAATCATTGTGACCGACCTCAAAGCTAAAGAAAGAGTGATGAAGCTGATGAACCACGAAAACGCAGAGGTTACGAAAAGCGCACTGCTTTGCATCCAAAGGCTGTTCCTCGGCGCAAAATATGCACGCTTTTTGCAGGCATGAGTGAGTTTTGCTGCTTCTTATTGTAACTTATCTTTGTCATTCTCATACAACACTTTTCTGCATGTACCTACCTTTTCTCACGTTGCTCGTCGATGATGTTTTTGTGTAAATATGGCTAATAAGATGCTGGGCGAGGAAAGACCTTGTTGATCTGTACGTGTCTTCTTAGTTGATATCTCCTTTGAGACTTAGATCAAAGCGTACATACACAAAATGCTACCTGGAAATAGGTTAAAGAAAAAACCTTCGAGGGGGATATATGACTGCCTATTTTTTCTTTTTGTCGAACTCGTTTTGGGTTTCTTGATCAGCTGAGATTGGCTTATTGTTACAGTAAAACCTCTCTAAATTAATAACATTGGAATCGTTAAATTTTATTAATTTAGAGAGATATTAATATATCGATAAATGAATATTTTGTTAATTAAAAGAGAAGCTTTTGAAATTCGGCTAATTTAGTATTTTCATATGTTTCATTGTTTATATTCATCCATCAAATTTGTTCCTACTAATTGAATATATTCATGAAAAATATAAATTTATTGCATAGAATAACAACTAAATTTATGGATATCGGAACACTTGGGTACAATTTAAAAAGTTATGGATTTCGACGGAATTTTCGTCGAAATTCAAAGAAAAACAATATAATATATTTCGACTGAATTTCCGTCGAAATTTGACAAAAATAAATAAATATAATATATCTCGACGGAATTTCCATCGAATTTCGACGGAGATTCCGTCGAAATATATCATATTTTATTTTTTTATTTCCGAATTTTGACGGAATTTCCGTCGAAATAAATAAAAAAAATAAAATATGATATATTTTGACGGACTTTTTCTGTTGAAATTTGACAATTAAAAAAACCATAGTATGATACATTTCGACGGAATTTTCGTCGAAATTCTATGAAAACACTAGTTAGTAACAATAGATTTATATTTTTGAAAATTTATAATTGCAATATTTTATGAATTATTAATTTAGAGTTCAAGTGGGACCTAATATTTATAAAAGGAATTTTTTGAAAAATTATTATTTTGATGATTTTTTACAGAGGCTCAAGTCGGGACCGAAATTTTTTTATTATTGTAGAGAGGTAATTAATTTATACAGTATTAATTTAGAGGTTTTTTTTGGTAAAGAATCTTTTTCATTTACCACAAAAAGCTAGACTCCGTTACATCCAACCAACACAACAACATTAAAACATCTTAGGCGGAAAATGCACAAACACGCTGAAAAACACTCGATCTACTAGCATTTTTCCGAAGGCATATGTTCTTAATTCTAGATGTCTTCAGCTCTCTTGCTCAAAAACCGGTTGCCAGGAATCCACCGCGTCGTCTGTTGATATGGGCCTATGCCTATCCTTAATTTTTTTTCTTTTTCCTTTATATGAATAAATAATATTATAATATTATTTTATTATTAATCTTTTTCTTTACGATTGGGCGGCTGGCCTAACAAATTGTAGTCAAGATAAGTAGTCAAATGGCCCGTTTTATAATTACGGGCTTTCTGAATTTTCTTAGGCTTCAACTTATTAAACCAAACAAGAGAAGATGGGTTATTAATACTTTTTATAACCCATTTTCTTGGTATAACTTGTAAACCAAACGCTGCCTTAGTATAATAACTTAGTGTGTAAGGAAAGAATCAGGTCGTCGCTGACAAGTGACAAATATGTTGAATTACTTAAATCTGAACCACTTGAAAAGATGTTTCTAACTCTGGCGCTTTGCCTGCTTCAGCACACTCTGCTCTCTGTCATCACCTTGCGCGAAAGGCACGATTTCCCAACGCTCTTGAAGATTCTTCGTCTTTTCCGTGCTCTCTTCTCTCAGGTATGTATGGCTTTCGTTCTTACACTTCCCTTCGACCGCTTTCTATATTGCTAGAAAAAGCTTTAGAGCTTGTATGTCTATGGTGTGGTGGGTTTTTTAAGTGCTGTGGTTCTTTTCTGCGTTTATTTGATCGACCAAAATTTAATGGGGTTTTGTGTTTATAGCCATGATGATGTTTCGCCATGTTGGCGGTTTTCAGTGTCCACGTGGCGGGTTTATGTTGATCACTTTTCTTGATTTTGGACATTAATGTGCCGAGGTAAGAATCGATTGAAATCTGGTATGGAAAAGAAGAATTAGGGGATAGATAGTTTATGCAAGTAAATCAAGAACATGAATTTGAAATGAGAAGGAACGTTACAATCCATCATGTCTTTACAAAGAAAAAAAATGATAGCTTTGCATATCTGGAGAATCTGATACCACTAATTGAGAGACAAAGTAGGACTTTATTAGGTAGTTGCCCGCCCGCTATTGATTTCTGAGTTGGGCTCGCGAGTTTTTGGGCCCTTTTTAAATGCATTCGTAGTAGAAGGGGGGCACACACACACACACACTTCATCGTTCGAGCATTCGAAGAAATCGGCATAGTTTGATTTAGGTTCGATGCCTCGAAGAAGGAAAACAGATTCCACGATGGGAATCGACGACGATGAAAACGAAGGAATGGAAGAACACATAACAGATCCTTCGTTGTTTGCGAGAAGGTAGGCATAAAACCGACTGTTTTTCCGAAGGTTTTAGAAGCGTTTTTCATGTTAGGAAAAATCTTCCATTTTTTCTTTTCCTCGCAGCTATCAGTTAGACGCCCTTGAGCGAGCGCTGAATATGAACACAATCGTCTTCTTCGAAACTGGGACGGGAAAGACTTTGATAGCCGTTATGCTCCTCAGGCGCTACGCACATGTTATTCGAAAGCCCTCGCCTTATATCGCCGTTTTCTTGGTGCCTACGGTGATTTTAGTCGCACAAGTGCGCTTTCTTCATTTCGCGTTACTTTAAAAAAGTTAAAATTGAAGAAGATTCTCTCGTTTGCTTTCACTGATGTTATTGTAGCGTTTTTGTTCGTTATGTAATGAATATCATAGCAAGGCGAAGTTGTGGCTACTCACACTGACCTAAAACTAGGCACATATTACGGTGATATGGGCGTAGATTTCTGGGACGCTTCTGACTGGAAACAGCAGAGTGATGAGCATGAGGTGCGCTTTTAGCTTCATTTTTCGTCGACGAATTATTTGCCTTAACTTTACGTAAGCGATTCTAATGTAATAGCGTAACACGCTGTCGAGGTTTATGCGATTTCTATTATTACAGGTGCTTGTAATGACACCTCAGATATTGCTCAGCGCTTTGAGGCACAAGTTTCTGAGCCTTAGTCAGATAAAGGTGTTGATATTTGACGAATGCCATAATGCAAGAGGCAAACATCCATACGCTTGCATAATGACGGTATACATATGTTATATATATTAGAAAATATTTGTGTGTTCATAAATGCGTACTGATTTTGATAAGAGATAATATTGCAGGAATTCTATCATCGTGAACTAGAATTGAACAGTCCTGAACTTCCTAGAATTTTCGGGATGACAGCTTCCCCTATAAAGGCGAAAGGTTTTTTTGTAGAAAGCGAAGGCTGTAGCTTCGATTCTTTTATTTTATCCTTAGTCGCTTAATAAGGTATTTCGGTGCAGTTTCAAGCTCTCAGACATCTTGCAGCAAACAGATTATGGAGCTCGAAAATCTTATGAATTCGAAGGTTCCTTTTCCATCTTTTTTCGTGTTCTCCTATCTGAAACTGTGCCATTTTAGCTGATGTAGTTGACATTCATTAATGTCTGAAATGAAGGTCTTTACTGAATCAGACACCGTTTTAGCTCAGTACATAAACTTTTCTACACCGAAACTGAAGTTCTACGAGGACGTAGGCTTTCCTCAGACAACCTTTGAAGCCATAAATGCATCTCTGGCCCGTTTGAAAGATAAGGTACAAACAAGCCCATATTTTCGTCTCTTACCTTAGTTTCGCCAATTGCAAGTGCAGTTGATAATTTACATATTTTCAACAGCACGAAATCGAACTCTGTGGGCGAGACATCTCTGAATCCGTAGCTGTATCTGCCAAGCGCAGATTGGAAAAGCTTATAGACGCCCTTAGTTTCTGCTTAACTGAACTTGGGATCTGCTTAGCTATGAAGGTACATATGCATATATGTTTGTGCTTATTACATCATACTTTACGTATTTTAGCGCTGCATTTCTTGTGTCTTACAAAGGCAGCAGAGGTCTTCTCTTGTGAAGAATCGGACGTCTTTTTGTGGGCCCAAATCGACGCATCGAGCGAGAGAGTTGTCAAGGCTTTTAGTTCAGACGCAGTGAAAGTTTTCTCAGCTTTCAAGCCTTTCGGTAAAACCTTTTTTTTACGTCTCCTCGGTTAGTGTTGACGCTCCCTTTTTACACTCTCATTCTTTAACGTAGGTCCCACGTGGTCGGTCCGAGAAGATAGAGGCGCTGACGTGGCGAACGGTTTTCTTACATCGAAAGTGGTGTGTCTGATAGAGACGCTGCTCGAGTACAGGTCTGATGATTGCCCGTAAAAATGCATTCGCATTTCGATGCTTTCTTTTTTCCATGAATGTTCGGTTTTCTATTATGTTTTGTGCAGAGAAAAGAAAGATATGAGGTGCATAATCTTCGTCGAAAGGATCATAACGGCGATTGTTATACGAAGCATTTTGAACGATTTGCTTCAAGAAAGCGTTGGCTGGAGAACGGAGTACACCGCTGGGAACACGTCCATGCTTCAGTCTCAGAGTCGAAAAGTGCAGAATTCTATCGTCGACGAATTTCGCAGCGGAAAAGTTCGAAACCTTTTTACGTGAACTTTTTTTTTTTTGCGAATTCGTTTCGTCAGCCTTTTGAATATCTCGGTGCGTTTCTTTACACAGGTTAATATCATAGTCGCAACATCCATGCTTGAAGAGGGCTTAGATGTCCAAAGCTGCAACCTTGTAATAAGATTCGACCCTTCTAACAACATATGCAGCTTTATTCAGTCGAGGGGGCGGGCCCGTATGCAGGATTCGGATTTCATACTCATGCTAAGAAGGTGAGCGAGCGTACCAGGATTTTTCTATATAACCCATTACCCTAAATTTCGTCCCAAAATTGCTTAATTTCGGAAGATATATGTGTAGTGTCACCCCAAACGCCAGATTATACGCCGAAACCCTAGAATTTGAAGCAAAATTTAGGGTTCCGGCGTATAATGTCCCTACATTACTTAATTAGTTATTGTTCGTGTAATCCCTAAATTCGAATATAATGCCACCCCCCATATTACAGGAGTAAGAAGATAATTAACATTTTTTTTTCATATTATTTTTGTAACTTGACGACGTACCGTAATTTCAGAGGCGATAACAAGGCCCTCGAGCGTGTAAGAAACTACTTGGCCAGCGGCGAACAAATGCGAAACGAGTCCTTAGCAAACGCCGATATTCCCTGCGGCCCACTCAACAAAGAACTATATGACGAGCCTTTCTACCGAGTCCAAGCCACGGGCGCAATCGTGACCTTGAGCTCCAGCGTATCGTTGCTCTACTTTTACTGCTCCCGCCTTCCTTCCGATGGGTGCGTCAATTTCTTCGTTATTTTCAATTCCGCCCCGAAACAAATTATACTTTCAAGATTGTTTTGTTACGTTTTTTTAGGTACTTCAAACCGTACCCTCGCATTACGATCGATAAAGAGCTGCAAAGCTGCACGATTTTACTTCCCAGTAGTTCCCCCGTTCAGACTGTCACCGTCCATGGAGACAGCAAAAATGCACATACGCTAAAGCAACTCGCCTGCCTCGAAGCGTGTAAGAAACTCCACAAAGTTGGCGCACTAACCGACCACCTCGTGCCCGAGATTATCCAGGAAGAAGCCGAAGTCGAAGCTTACGGTTTGTACCTTCATAATCCTTAGCGCTTTTTTTTATTGTTTTTTCATTTGCTCATCGAACTTTCGATCGATAGCTTCAGATACTTATTACAATAATCATATATCAGGTTTTGCGGATCATATAGCCAAATGCACGAGGTTTTTCCCGCCAGAACTGATAGGCCACTGCAGCAGCTACGAGCCAGTAGTGGTCTACCATTGCTATTTAATTACGCTACTGCCCGACTTTGAGTACGAAGTCAAGTTCGACGAAGTCATGCTAGCCGTCAACTCAAAGCTCGACGACGATCTTGAGAAAATGACCCTCGATCTCGAAGTCGGTCGAGGAATCGTGGCCGTCCGATTGAAGTACGTCGGCGAGGCTGTACTGAGTTCCAAGCAAGTCGCGCTTTGCCAGGGTTTTCAAGTGACGCTGCTGACGCTTCTTCTCTACCACAAACTCGACGATATTCACAAATTCCTTCCCAAACTCCCTGCCGAGAGAAAAGGCTCGACGACCGTTTTCGACTATCTTCTTCTGCCTCCGACGTCGTCCATGGGGATCGACTGGAGAACTGTGAGTGCCGTTTGCCTCGAAAATTCTTCGAGGAGGAAGCACGAATGCAGTTCGGTGACGGGCGTTCACAGTCACTGTGTGACGAGGAATAACGGTTTGGTGTGCTGCTGCGCTTTGGAGGAGGTGGTTACGAAAGGCGGGTCGGTTTGTTGCTGTTTGTTGGAAAATTCGGTTGTGATGACGCCTCATAATGGAGCTTTGTATTGCATCGACGGTACGATGGATGGCGTGGATGGCAATAGTCTTCTTAAGATGAGAGATGGAGCAAAGTTTTCTTACAAGGAATATTATAAAAAGAAGTAAGGAGGTTGTGTTTTGTTAGGTGCTATGGTGTGACGCTTTGTTCGAGCGATTTTTTAACCTAGTAAAATCACTTTGCAGGCATGATATCAACTTGCGATTCGTGGGGCAAAACCTCCTTCGAGCAAACCACATCTTTAATGTGCACAACCACGTACACTGGAATCACAGAATTCTGAGCTCAGAAGGTCAGACTCTCCGTGTTTAGGACATATATGCTCGTTTCATTTCACGAATTTCTTGCCAGTTGGCCTTAATGTCGAAGAGTATTAATACAGACCTGTTAAGTAATGTTAAATGACCACTTCACCTAAGAGCTTAGAAGCTTGAATGTACAATATCTTATTTTAATTTTCATATAGTTTTATGTCCAGTACGCTCCCTCAAATCGGCTGACTTCTTTATCTATCCTTAGATGTGTATTTCTCTTAAATAACTGATCGTGAAGATTCGTATTCATGACCTCTTGACTTGAACTATGATGCCATGATAAGTAAACATTAAGCTTGAAGCGAGTTTATCATATTTCATTTTTATATATTTTTACGTCCAGCAAGTAACCTTGGCACATGGCTTGCCTCGTATACTTTGTTCAAATGCAGAAGGAAGACAAGGATTGTGCCTCTTGCCGCCCGAAATTTGCGTGGTGATTATGGCGCCGATGTCAATTTCGACTATGTATTCCTTCTCCTTTATCCCGTCTGTTATGCATTGGATCGAATCTCACCTCTTAGCCGCCCGCTTGAAGATTATGCCCTTCGGTCGATCGATGCAAGTCGCCTCTATACCCACCGCCAAGGTGCTTTTTATATAGCTCGGATGAAAAAAATGCAAAACAAATCATCAAACGAAATATACTATGTTTGTTTGTTTCCCCTTCAGATTCTCGAGGCGATAACGACGAAGAAGTGCCGCGAGAAATACAATTTGGAATCTTTGGAGACCATCGGCGACTCCTTTCTCAAGTATGCCGCTACTCAGCACGTCTTCAAGGTCCATCAAAATGGACACGAGGGCCTTCTCAGCGTCAAAAGACAGAAAATTATTTCCAACGCTTCGCTGTGCAAGCTTGGATGTGAGCACAAGATTACGGTAATGGAACTATTTGTCTTCAATCTTCTTCGGTTTTTTTTTCTGCAGTCGTCAAAAATGCTATTTAATTATTCTTACGTGCTCAGGGATTTATACGCAATGAACCGTTCGATCCGAAAAAATGGGTACTCCCCGGCGCAAATTGCGAAAACGTCATACTAAATGAAGAGTTCGTTTCTTCGAACAAATTCTACCTGGGCCCCAGCGAGAGAGATAAAGAGTAAGGCTATAGCGGACGTGGTTGAAGCGCTAATCGGTGTTTTCCTTCTCAGTGGAGGCGAACTAGCGGCTGTGTCCTTCATGTCTTGGCTCGGCATCGATGTTGATTTTACGAGCGTGCCGTACAAGAGGAAAATAACCGCCAATCCCGAGAAATATGTCAACATCAAATACTTCGAATCCCTTCTTCAGTATTCGTTCCGAGACGCTTCGCTTCTGGTCGAGGCTCTGACTCACGGTTCTTACATGATGCCCGAGGTTCCCGGATGCTATCAGGTCTTTGATTTTTAAGGGTTTTTTATTTCGATAGTATCATTCTATTGCTTTGCATAGATAAATCCTATGTGAGTTAGTTTTTCAATCGTACGACTTGAAACGTTTTCCCTTCATGGACCAGTTCATTTGTGTTTGTTGGCTGACCACTTCACCTGAAAGCTTAAGCTTGAATAGATTGGTATCATATTTTAATTTTATATATTTTGTTTCAAGTACAATCCATCACGTTTTGGCTGGTTTCCGTTTTGCCTTAAAAGTGATTTCGGTCGTAATGGTTTCTACCCATTACCTATTGGCATGTTGAATGTATCATATTTTAATTTTATATGCTTCATTTCCAACAATTTGTTTACAGAGGCTGGAGTTCTTGGGAGACGGAGTGCTCGATTATCTTATCACAATACACCTATATGAAAAAAATCCCGAGTTGTCTCCAGGACTCATAACCGACCTTAGGTCGGCCCAAGTCAACAACAACTGCTACGCCATGGCGGCCGTCAAGGCGAACCTTCACAAACACATCCTCCACGCTTCCCAAGATCTCCAAAGGCACATCTACAAAACCCTCCAAAGCCTCGACGAAGCAACTCTCGACACAACTTTTGGCTGGGAATCTGACTCGACTTTTCCAAAGGTATTCAACTTTCGGTTAAGAACAATCGCAAATCTTTTCTCTTACTGCTACTGCTGTTGCTGCTACTACTGCTACTAGGTTCTCGGAGATGTAATAGAATCGCTAGCGGGGGCGATCCTAGTGGACTCGGGCTACGACAAGGAGGTAGTTTTTCGAAGCATTCGTCCACTCCTCGAACCTCTTATCGCGCCGGAAACCCTAAGGATTCATCCTGTCAGAGAATTGTATGATGTATGTCGGAAGAAACGCTACGCTTTGAATAAATATTATCACCCAACGACGGCTGAGTTTACGGTGGAAGTCGAAGCGAACGGCACCGTGCACAAAGCGACACGCTCCGACCACGACCAGAGAACGTCGAAGAAGCATGCGTTTCGAGAGGTTTTGGAGTCTTTAAAGGGGAGCGGCCATTGTTCTTAATATATTTGCTTTGTTATCATTTATTTTGAATTGCTCCGAGGATTCTGACTTAGTATAATTACTTATCATTTATTTTAATTGCTCCGAGGATTCTGAAGAACCCGTTCGTTGAGTTTTGGAAGTTAACTTGAATGGAATACATAACTTAGTTTGATTTTTATTTCATCTTTTGTTGGGAAATGGCTACCTCTCGGATGAGGAATCAATGTATTTCTATGTGTTGCAAGTGTTAAGAATCGAATTGAGCTATTTGGAGCTCAATCGAACCAAAGAAATGCAAAGAACATACACACTTGAAAACAGGATTTACGTGGTTTGACCTTAAGTTTGGCCTACGTCCACGGATCAACTGAGCTTCCTTTCGTATTAATTCCAACACGAAAGTTACACACCGCCGTGCCCTCTACAACTTTCGTGGTTATCGAACTTTATTACATCCCTTGGGTGACCCGTGTGGGGAATGATGACCGACATTTTGCCCTTCAGAGGGTACCATCCAAGGCCCTACTTTGTGCTCGCCGGTGCCCTCGGGGCCGCCTCCTCCCTGCAGTGGCGGCAGGCGGCGGCCGGATTCTGGCGGCCGCCGCCCTCGTCGGAATGATAGGGATCGCGGCTGGCGTGCCGGTGGCCGGCGTGACTATAGACGCCTGCATTGCGAGGAATAGCATGGAGGTTAGGGCGTTGGCGGCCGACATACAGAGCCTTTGCGGGTTCTGCTCGTCGGTCGGCGCGCTTTTCGGATACTCGACGAGCGGGTTTTTTGTGCACAGCGTTGGAGCTCAGGTTTCTTCTCGTTTTCTTTTTTTTTTTCTTTTTGCGCTGTTTTCGCATCGTGAAAAGTTGGCAGGAAAAGATTTTCACTGACTTTTCTTTCCTATCCCCCACGTTTGGTGAATAAATCAATTTTTTCCAGGCATGGGCGGAGCCACCTCACGCCTAGTAGGGATGGCAGCGGGGCGAGGCGGGGGCGGGGATCTAATCCCCGTCCTCGTCCCGCGATGCATCAGGGACGAAATCGTCCCCGTCCCTGACCCCGCGGGGATTCTCCGCCCCTTATTTATAAAAATATAATATTTTTAATATCATATATAAATTTGATATTTTTGTTATAAATATTATAAAATTATAATTTATATATTATTTGTATTAATTTAATATTATTCTATATTTTGAATTATTTTACTATTATTTAAATTATAGTTTATAATTTAATATATATTATAATATATAAAAGGGGTTCGGGGACGGGCGGTGAACGGGGCGGGGACCCCACGGGGAAAAATCATTCCCCGTCCCCTACCCTGAATTTTATTTTACTATATTTATATATATATATTGTGGTAAGATAGTTATTTCCCTTGAACCTCAATACACTAGTGAAGCCCTTTGGTTTTCGTGAATTTTTACTTGATAGGCAATTCTTATTATAAAATTATAATAAAGTCCCTTGATGGAAGTAATATTATCTTTCCAATCCGACATATTGGAAAGGGTCATAACATCACTTATAAAATCTACATACAAATCCATCACCATTACATATCCACAAAAATAGTTCAAAGTAGTCCGAAAAAATAATCGCATTACTATATGGTTGTTTTATCCAATATTTCAGCATTTTTCATCTATAATATATCCATGGAGAAATATTACAAGAAAAAGTTACAAAATGTAATTAGTGAAACATTTCATTTATATAGAATATGAAATATCCTTAGATACTTCATTCAATGATTTCAAAGAAGACTTGTTAAAAAAAAAACTATAATTGTCGGGTGATTTTATTATATATTATACAATTATTTCGTCTTAAATTTATTTAATTTTTTTGCCCACCCTCAAATTAAGCTTTAATTTAGTTTCAATTTCTTTTTTTCTTTCCTCGTCTCTAATCAATCTAACAAAAATACCAATTTTTCTATTTCTTTCTTCACTAACTTCATTAAATCTAACACTCCGTTAGAGCTTGTTTTATCTGCCCACTTAAAGTATAACCCAACTCAACTCAAAAGTTGATACGTGGTCAGATTACCACTATTCAGCTCATATGGTACACCAATTAATCTGCAAGATTTTGGGCAGATACTATAAAAAATTCAACGTGTCTAAACGAATTGGGTTATACGCAAATGGATGTTGTTTTTAATTTGTATATTTTGCCTGTATATGTGAGGATCTCTCTTTTTTTTTTTATATATATTCGCTCAAGGAGGAGAAGTGCTTAGCAAAATAATTATGCTAGCCTGTATATTACACGTACACTGCAGTTTTTTTCTTTCTATTCACTCACACTCGTTTTACGTACCCACACACATCTCACATAGCACTTTGTGCCTTCACCTTTTTTTCACTCACCACACGCTCACATCCCCACACACATTTTACAACATGCAAACACACCTATATATATATAATAGGTTAGGTAGTAGATGGATAGATAAGATCAAACATATCTTGTACTTTGACTGCATCATATCACGTTGTTGAATTTTGGGAGGGCTGCGCCGTTCTTTTCCCTCGGTATTCTTCTCTTGTGTGCTGCATGGTTTTTTCTTCTTCCCATTCTTTTCCTTTCTTGGCTGCTACTCTCTTCCTTATATATATATATATATATATATATATATTTTTTTTTATTATTTTTTATCATGCTTTGAGATTATATCCAACAAATTCCCCCCTTAATCTCAAAGCATTTCTGTCTTTCACCGCTCTTTAAATTTTACGCGCTTTCGCCTGTCGTACGTCGCGGCTCGCCACTTGCCGTCTTTAACTGCTTTCGAACACTTCGGTTCAATACTTACTTCTCGAGCTACCTTATACGCTTTTTCACCGTCACTACGTTTTTTCGTTGTCCCTCTGCTCTTCGGATCTTGCTCGACCGTCAACTTTCCTTCTTGGATCACCTTCGCCTTTTGGCTAGTTTCTTCTAATGCGTTTTTCTTTTCGAGCAGCTCCTGCATAGATAATATATTGTTGTCGAATCTCAACATCCCCGGGATCATCAGCTTCTTATTGCTGATATAATGAATATTTTTTTTCTTCTTTTTCTGTCCTCGTGACGTAGCCCATCAGTCTCGCCGGCTCGTCGTTAGGATTTGACATGTCGAATCCTTCATACTTTTTCTCGTTAATCTCCTCCATGGTGACAACCATGTATAGTTCTGTCTCGTTGTTCACGAGCGCATCGCTTTTTCTGAATTTATTTGCCACTATCTCCACGACCTTTACAAGGCTTTTATCGTACCCAATATCCGTGGGTGTGTCGATTGGGTCCTTAGCTTCGGATCGCTTGGCCTTCCTCGGCATCTCGAGGGTTTCCTTCGTTGGTACGTCAGTCGCTTCTTTCTCCTTCATATTTTGTTTATCGCCGATCCGCTTGGGGGCCTCCTTGGTCGTCGTCTTGACCTCGTCCTTCTCGTCCAAATCCAAATTATCGGCGAGCTTGTACTTGTAGTTGCTTCGATTTTTCAAGTCGTTCATATAGGCCTCAAGGCTGTCTCTCGCCTTGATCCACTGCTTCACCTCCATGTCTTTCTGGCGCGCTTTTTCCTTCTTAACGCGCTCCATCTCTTTTGGGTTGACTTCATTAGGTTCCCCGATCTTCTGTCTACCTTCGCCAGTCTTTCGCAGGGCCTCCGTCATGGCTGCATGTGCGTCCATCTCATTGTGCTCATGCGTCTCTCCTCGTACGACTTTTTCAGCCTGCTGGGGAGTTGGCTTCTTTCTCGTCTTTTCGTCGGCATGATCGCCTTTCGTTGACACCGTCTCGTATGTCTTTACGGCTTTTACGTTCGCCTCGTGGAATCTATTTTTATTTTCGTCCGACGACGTATGCATGGCGTTGTCGACCTCGTTCTTCATCTCATCGGCATTTTCCGATGTCTTCGCGTCGATCTCCTCGACTTTCTCATGTGGTTGTCGTGGCGGCGTTTCTTCGGCCGCTTCCTCTTTCTCGAGCTTTGAGGGCTCCGCCTCGTAGGAAGGTTCCGTTGGTGGAGTGGTGGTGGATACTTCATGAGTGATATTTTCTTTTATCACTTCAACGACTGCTTCAGTCGTTTTCTCTTCTTTCACGGCCTCTTCGGCTTTTGGAGATTTTTCTTCCTTTTCTTCACCTGCGTCTTTCTTTGACGCTCCGCCTTCACCGTGAGTTAGCTCCTCGGCCTTTGAATATGTTTCTTCCTCTTCAGTGACTTCACTGGCTTTCATATTTGATGATTCGCCTTCTTCTTTTGTCGTCTCGGGTTTTAGTGGTAGTTCGACTTCTTTCTTTTCCACCATCGGCTCAGCGTGATTTTTATCACGCTCGCTCTCCACGACACGAGTTACCTCTTCTCGTACGGGTTCGCCCTTAACGTTCTTCTCGTCCTCCTTCGTCGTCTCAAGTTCGCCCTGTTTTTGTGGCTGAACTTCGTTGCTGCTATCAGCGACTTTATATGCTTTCTCCAACAGATCCCAGGCTTTTTTGGCTTCTCTCGTTGCGCCTATGGCTCCGAAACCGGTAAGATCTAACGCCTCTAAGATGAGAAGGCGCGCGAGACCATTTTCTCTCACGGCGGCTCCCAACGTCTTCCGTTGCGACTTTGTATACTTCGTCGTATCTGGTGAAAATCCATCTTCGATTATTTCCCATAAGCCTTGCGATTTGAATAGAGCTCTCATTTCGACGCTCCACCTTGCGTAGTTATTCTCGGTGAGTTGCGGGATTAACATGTGGTCAAATAATATCAGCTTCCACACCATCGGCACTATCGGCTCTGTCGGCTCTGGCGATATCATCGGTTCTGACTCTCGCTCCGCCGGTACTGGCGATACCATCGGCTCTGATACCATTTTGTTGTTTTTAATTTGTATATTTTGCCTGTATATGTGAGGATCTCTCTTTTTTTTTATATATATTCGCTCAAGGAGGAGAAGTGCTTAGCAAAATAATTATGCTAGCCTGTATATTACACGTACACTGCAGTTTTTTTTCTTTCTATTCACTCACACTCGTTTTACGTACCCACACACATCTCACATAGCACTTTGTGCCTTCACCTTTTTTTCACTCACCACACGCTCACATCCCCACACACATTTTACAACATGCAAACACACCTATATATATATATATAATAGGTTAGGTAGTAGATGGATAGATAAGATCAAACATATCTTGTACTTTGACTGCATCATATTGTTGGGTTTTAAGCCCAATGGGCCTTGGGCCCAAGTGTGGGTAATTGGCCCACTAAGAGAAGAGCTGAAACGATTTTATTTAATCGAGAAGACGTCGGTCGCCGAAACGAGAAACCGTTGAAAGATTACGAATCTACGTTTCGAGACGAATCTAACGAATATTAATTTGCTCAAAACCGATATCGGGTGAATGAGAAATTAATTATTAAAGTCAGCCCAAATTAAAAAAAAAACGAAAAAAAAAATAAATAAAAAAAGATGACGTGGCAGGTTGATGACGTGTCACTGACACGTGGACTGACGTGGACTGACGTGGCGCTGATCTGGCGCTGACTGGGCAGCTGATGTGGCTGTTTGAAGGGGTATTGGGTATCAGTCCGAAAGTTATGACTATTCCCAGATTGACCCCTGGCCAAAAGTTACACCTATTACGAATTCGGCCCAGTCAAAGGAGGTCAAACTGAAAAGTTATGACGTTTCGTGAATTGACCCCTACAGCTTTTCGGACAGTATAAATAGGTCCCCTGGCAGAATAGAAATTCATTCAATTCACTCCCAGCACTTTACAGAAAGTTGACAGCACATCCCTTAGGCATAATAAGGCATAAAAAACGCAAGAAAGGCTCGAGTCTTTAGTAGATTCGCCCGATAATTTCGTAACGGTGTGCGACGTTTCGAAATTCTTGAAGTCGTTGTATCTGCGGGACGTATTGCGACAACCCGAGGCACTGAAATACGGGGCAATAACGTCTTACGGAAAGCGTATGACGTACGTGCCTCGACTTCGACATAATAAGCCGAAACTCTGTCCGAGTTTTACGAGCGCCACCGACCGGACGCCAAACACCGGAACCAACAATCGTAAGACGTTATTCTGTCTGATCGATGGCGACGCTAGCGAATATTCCCACCGCCGTACCGCTGACGGGTAGCAACCACGCCGAAAAGCCGGCGAAATTCAACGGAGCCGATTTCAAGAGATGGCAACAAAAAATGCTATTTTATCTGACGACTCTGAACCTGGTGCGCTTTCTGAAAGAACTCCCGCCCCAGGTGAACACCGACGGTGCCGCTGACGACGCCGTACCCGAAGAGAATGCACAACAACAGGCGGCGTTGGACACGTGGAATCATAATGATTTCATGTGTCGTAATTATATTTTGAATGCCTTGGACGACTCCCTATACAACGTCTACGCGGTCGCTAAAACTGCTAAAGAGTTGTGGGACTCGTTGGACAAAAAGTACAAAACCGATGACGCCGGACTGAAGAAATTCATTGTCGGCAGGTTTTTGGACTATAAGATGACCGACTCCAAACCAGTATTGGACCAGGTCCGTGATATGCAACTGATAATCCACGATATACACGCGGAAAATATGCAGATCAGCGAATCCTTCCAGGTAGCTGCTATAATAGAGAAGCTGCCGCCCCTGTGGAAGGACTTCAAGAACTACCTCAAGCACAAGCGTAAGGAAATGGGGCTTGAGGACCTGATCGTGAGGCTTCGAATCGAAGAAGATAATCGAAGAATCGAGGCCAAGAGCAAAAGGGGCAGCGTGGAGGTACGTGCGAACCTGGCCGAATCAAGCACCGGCAAAAAGCGCAAGAGGCCTAATACGACGCAGCAGAAGCCGAATAAAATAAGGGGCAACTGCTACAACTGCGACAAACCTGGGCATATGGCCAAGGATTGTCGGCTGAAGAAAAAGAGCAAGAAGAATCAAGCTCACTTGACCGAGGCAAAGCCGGGGACAGATCTAACGGAGATGGACCTAGCCGCCGTCGTATACGAGGCCAACGTGGTAGGCAATCCTAGGTCGTGGTATATCGACTCTGGAGCGACTCGCCACATCTGCTCTGATAAGGAGATGTTTTCAACCTACATCCCTATCTCAGGCAGGAAGCTGTTTATGGGCAACGCAGCCACCTCAGACATCGTCGGATTAGGGAGGGTAGTGCTGAAGATGACTTCGGGCAAGGAACTCACTCTTGTGGACGTACTGCATGTGCCAGACATCCGCAAGAACTTGGTGTCCGGCTCCCTGTTGAGCAAAGCCGGATTTAGGCAGGTGTTTGAGAGTGATAAATATGTACTGACCAAAAACGGTCATTTCATAGGTAAGGGCTACCTCGAGAAGGGGCTCTTTAAGATGAATGTAATGCCTGTAATACGCGAGATTGAACTCGCTAATAATAATAAAGAAAGTTCATCTTATTTGGTTGAGTGTTCCAATTTATGGCATCATAGATTAGGACACGTGGGTTTAAATAAAATAAAAAAGTTAGTAAGTTTAAACCTGCTTCCACAAATGGAAGTCGACACACAACAAAAGTGTGAAATCTGTGTCGAGGCAACAATGGCCAAGGCACCGTTCTTCTCTGTTGAGAGAAGTAGTGCGCCTCTAGAATTGATCCATACTGATATATGTGATCTGAAGTTCGTGCAGACTAGAGGTGGAAAAAAGTACTTTATTACTTTTATCGATGATTGCACGAGATTTTGCTACGTATATCTGTTAAGTGGCAAGGACGAGGCTCTTGATGCCTTCAAAAGATATAAGAGTGAAGTTGAAAATCAACTAAACTCAAGAATTAAAATAATTCGAAGTGATAGAGGAGGAGAATACGTGGCGCCGTTCGAAGAATTTTGCCAAGAGCACGGCATTATTCATCAAACAACCGCGCCTTATTCACCTCTGTCAAACGGCGTTGCTGAACGCAAAAATAGGTCTCTTAAGGAGATGATGAATGCTATGTTGATCAGTTCTGGGCAACCTCAGAACTTGTGGGGGGAAGCAATCCTCTCGGCAAATCGCATTCTGAATATGGTGCCACACAAAAAGAAAGAAAAGACTCCATACGAACTGTGGAAAGGTAGGGCTCCGTCCTACAATTACCTGAAAGTGTGGGGGTGCCTAGCAAAGGTCGAAGTACCTAAGCCTAAACAGGTTAAGATAGGACCCAAGACTGTTGATTGCATTTTCATCGGATATGCTAATAACAGTAGTGCATATAGATTTCTAGTGCACAAATCAGAAAACCCTGAAATGAATGTAGGGATGATATTTGAATCAAGGAATGCAGTATTCTTCGAGAATATTTTCCCAAATAAGGAAAAGAAAGAAATAAGCTATAAGAAGCGAACTTACGATGCCGTGGAGAGTTCACCTGAAGAAAACGAGGAACCACGGCAAAGCAAACGTAAGAGAACGGCCAAATCGTTTGGGCCTGACTTCCTAACATATATGTTAGATGATGAACCACGGACTTTGCAAGAGGCATTGTCTAGTCCAGAAGCTCCGTTCTGGAAAGAAGCTGTGAACAGCGAGATTGAGTCCATTATGCAAAACCATACGTGGTAGCTGGTAGACCTCCCAAAGGGGTGTAAGCCTTTAGGATGCAAATGGGTCCTTAAAAGGAAACTTAAGACCGATGGATCAATCAAAAAATATAAAGCTCGTTTAGTAGCTAAAGGATTTAATCAAAAGGAAGGGTACGATTTCTTCGATACCTACTCACCCGTGACAAGGATTACATCCATACGGGTCTTGATCGCTATAGCAGCGTTGTATGACCTCGAGATACACCAGATGGACGTGAAAACGGCCTTTCTAAACGGGGAACTCGAGGAAGAAATATATATGAGGCAGCCCGAAGGGTTTATTGTACCCGGGCAGGAACATAAAGTGTGCCGACTCGTGAAGTCACTTTACGGGCTTAAGCAAGCGCCGAAACAGTGGCACGAGAAGTTCGACATGACGATGTTGTCGAATGGGTTTAAGATTAATGAGTGTGATAAATGCGTTTATATAAAAGGCACACCCAATGAGTTTGTGATTGTCTGTCTGTACGTAGACGACATGTTAATCATGGGAAGCAGTCACAAAATAATCGTGAATACAAAGAATATGTTGAAAAATCATTTCAGTATGAAGGATATGGGCTTGGCTGACGTCATTTTGGGAATAAATGTCTCTAAGACGTCCGAAGGAATTGTGATTACACAATCTCACTATGTTGAGAGCGTGTTAAAGAAATTTGACGCCTTCGATGATCCTCCGGCTAAGACACCTGTGGATACTAATGTACACTTAGCCAAAAATAGAGGAGAGCCCGTATCGCAACTCGAATACGCTCGGGTGATTGGCAGTCTGATGTATTTGTCTAACTGCACTCGACCTGACATAGCGTACTCAATTAGTAAACTGAGTAGGTTTACGAGTAACCCGGGTAGTAGTCATTGGGTAGCACTAAGAAGAGTGCTAAGATATTTAAAGCACACTATTAATCACGGCATACTATACTCGAGATATCCCGCAGTACTAGAAGGGTATTGCGATGCAAATTGGATATCTGATAGCAAAGACTCCAAATCCACGAGTGGTTATATATTTACCATCGGTGGAGGAGCAGTTTCTTGGAAGTCCTCCAAACAAACGTGCATAGCTCGATCCACGATGGAGTCGGAGTTCATAGCACTAGACAAAGCCGGGGAAGAAGCAGAATGGCTTCGAAATTTTCTGGAGGATATCCCGTGTTGGAATAAACCTGTGCCACCAATTATGATACATTGCGATAGCATGGCGGCTATCGGTAGGGCACAGAACTGTATGTATAACGGTAAGTCTCGGCACATTCGTCGGAGACATAACACCGTAAGACAGCTTATCTCTAGCGGAATAATTTCCACCGACTATGTAAAGTCAAAGGAAAATATTGCGGATCCGCTAACAAAAGGCATAGCTAGAGACCAGTTAGAAAACGCAGTAAGGGGAATGGAACTAAAAATCCACACACCAAAGAACGAAAACAGTGGTAACTCGACCTCGATGAGTGGAGATCCCACAAACTTGGTTCAATGAGACAACTAAGCTGTGATTAGTTCAGTAGTATACTTGGAAACTAATCAAGTCCATTCTCGACAGCTGCCCAAGTAATTTCCCGATGACGTGTGGTTAGGGTAAGTACTTATGCTTTTAATGATGACTATACCAAAGTGGTGGAGTATTTCGGGCTACTCCAGGATTAAGTCCTAATAGTCGGTCACCTATATAAGTGTGAAGTGGGGCCGCTTCAATGGAAAACACTTATGAATCGGAGATATGGTCCACGGCCGAAACGGACACAACGTGAGAATCGAAAAGAGATCAGATTCATCACTGTGTGTTTACTGTTGTCTTGGTTTACACAAAAAGCCGCCAGTTCAAGACATCACGTTCACAGAGCAGCGAGTAAATCCGATAGTATTTCACTAGGGAAGGTTCAAAGCCACAAGCTACCTATCCCGATGCAGTGATGGGTCGTCGGGACTTTCTTGCAAGAGTCAGCATGCATTGCATTTACATTAATTTCCATTCACGTGGGGGATTGTTGGGTTTTAAGCCCAATGGGCCTTGGGCCCAAGTGTGGGTAATTGGCCCACTAAGAGAAGAGCTGAAACGTTTTTATTTAATCGAGAAGACGTCGGTCGCCGAAACGAGAAACCGTTGAAAGATTACGAATCTACGTTTCGAGACGAATCTAACGAATATTAATTTGCTCAAAACCGATATCGGGTGAATGAAAAATTAATTATTAAAGTCAGCCCAAATTAAAAAAAAACGAAAAAAAAAATTAAAAAAAAAAAGATGACGTGGCAGGTTGATGACGTGTCACTGACACGTGGACTGACGTGGACTGACGTGGCGCTGATCTGGCGCTGACTGGGCAGCTGATGTGGCTGTTTGAAGGGGTATTGGGTATCAGTCCGAAAGTTATGACTATTCCCAGATTGACCCCTGGCCAAAAGTTACACCTATTTACGAATTCGGCCCAGTCAAAGGAGGTCAAACTGAAAAGTTATGACTTTTCGCGAATTGACCCCTACAGCTTTTCGGACAGTATAAATAGGTCCCCTGGCAGAATGAAATTCATTCAATTCACTCCCAGCACTTTACAGAAAGTTGACAGCACATCCCTTAGGCATAATAAGGCATAGAAAATGCAAGAAAGGCTCGAGTCTTTAGTAGATTCGCCCGATAATTTCGTAACGGTGTGCGACGTTTCGAAATTCTTGAAGTCGTTGTATCTTCGGGACGTATTGCGACAACCCGAGGCACTGAAATACGGGCAATAACGTCTTACGGAAAGCGTACGACGTACGTGCCTCGACTTCGACATAATAAGCCGAAACTCTGTTCGAGTTTTACGAGCGCCACCGACCGGACGCCAAACACCGGAACCAACACATATCACGTTGTTGAATTTTGGGAGGGCTGCGCCGTTCTTTTCCCTCGGTATTCTTCTCTTGTGTGCTGCATGCTTTTTTCTTCTTCCCATTCTTTTCCTTTCTTGGCTGCTACTCTCTTCCTTATATATTATATATATATATATATATATATATATATATATATATATATTTTTTATTATTTTTTATCATGCTTTGAGATTATATCCAACAATGGATAGGTAGAATAGGACATCCTTTTATTCGTCGGCAGCCTAAATTGTTTGATTTACGTTTGTGTGAAGGTATTGTTGGGGCTTCTTGCAATTCCGGCGGCGTCGATTTTTTTAGGGTTTGTGATCTATGAGGTGAAGACAGCCGAGGAAGATGATGATATCCATTGAAGAAATGTAGAAATTTCAGTTGAACTGATAAAGAAGAAAGCTTTTGTTCTTATTCAATTCGCAGCTCAATCGCGCGCATTCTTTACATTATTATTGTTACTCCATTTCTCTCTCGAAGAAACAGATACGTATACCTAATTTTATAATTGGCCTTACTAACAATACTTCAGCCCATTTGTAAAAAACGAAACTCTGCTATCTTAGCCAACTTAAGCTTAAAACTAGTACTGTCAAAACGGGCCGGCGGGGCGGGCCGGCCCGTACCCGCCAAAAGCCCGCCAATGGCGGGGCGGGGGCGGGTAAGCCTGCCTGCTGGCGGGCCTGGAAAATGAAGGCCCGCCCCGCCGGCAGGCCACTGGCGGGGCGGGGGCGGGTAAGCCCGCCTGCTGGCGGGCCTGGAAAATGAAGGCCCGCCCCGCCTGCAGGGGGTAGCGGGCCTGACGAGCTAAGCCCGCCAGTTATTAAAAAAAATAAAATCAAAAATTATTAAAAAATAGGAAAAAGTAAAAAAAAAGTAATAATAAAAAATAGAAAAAATAATATAAAATTGGAAAAAAAAAATAAGAAAATGAAGGAAAATATATCTAATTTAATACTTTTTAATATTAATCTATTTATGTTACTAAATACCTATTATTATTATTATAAATTTGTATTATTACAAATAAATAACATTATATTTTTTATTATTCTGGCGGGCTAAGCCCGCGGGTAGCCCGCCCCGCCCCGCCAAAGCCCGCACCCGCCGCGGGCTTACCCGCCCAGGCCCGCCTCCACGCGGGCCTAAAATTTCAGAGTTTGCCCCGCCAATTTTGCGGGGCGGGGCGGGCTGGCCCGCGGGCCCAAGCCCGTTTTGACAGCTCTACTTAAAACATAAACACATTAGTGTATTACAGAGGCTGTATATACAGAGGCTAATAAATTTAATACTCCCCCTCAAGTATGGTGTTTATACAAGTCTAACACACCATACTTGCCAAGAACGTAGATGAATTGATCTCTTCTCAGGGGCTTGGTTAATAAATCTGCTGGTTGATCAGGCGAAGGAATGTAGACTGTTTTAATTGTTTGATCTTCAATCTTGTCTCTAATGAAGTGGCAATCCACTTCTATATGTTTGCTCCTTTCATGAAATATTTGCTGCAAGCTGGATTGCTGACTTGCTATCAGACCAAACCTGCACAGGACACAAGTTATTAACATTCAAATCCTTTAATAGACCAAGCAGCCATATTACTTCTGATGTTGATGATGACAAGGATCTGTACTCTGCGTCGGCAGAGCTTTTTGCTACGATCGTCTGCTTCTTTGATTTCCATGTTACAATGGAATCCCCGAGCTTCACCAGATAACCTGTCAAAGATCTTCTTGTATTGGGACATGTAGCTCAATCAGCATCACAAAATACATTGATTTCTATTCTACTATCAGCAGGGAAAAACAGACCAAGCCCAGATGTTCCTTTTAAGTATCTCAGGATTCTATGTGCTGCATCCAAATTAACCAGTCTAGGACTATGCATATATTGACTAAGAACTTGGACAACATATATAATATCTGGTCTAGTAATGCAAGGACATAAAAGCTTTCCAATTAATCTCTGAAAACCAGTGATGTCATCAAGAACAGGTTCCTCTATATTGATCTTTTCCCTTATTACTTTCTTATTTTGATCAATAGAGTGTTTGCAGGTTTGCTCCCTATCATACATGTTTCACTTAGGAGCCCCTATCATACATGTTTCACTTAGGAGCTCAATTGTGTATTTCCTTTGGCTCAGGCAGATTCCTTTTTCTGATCTTGCTACCTCAATTCCTAAAAAGAATTTCACTTCCCCTAAATCCTTCATAAGAAAAGTAGCATTAAGATGATCCTTACATTCATTAATCATTGACAAGTCATTCCCTGTTATCAAGATATCATCTACATATGCCAGTAAAATCATGAATTTATCCTTACATTGTTTTGTAAATAAGGAATAATCATGCTTGGACTTTAAAAAAACCAAACTTGCTGACCACCTCGATGAATTTGTGGTTCCACTGCCTCGATGCCTGCTTTAACCCATACAATGCCTTATCAAGTTTGCAAACTTGGCCCCTTACTTTCTGGAATGTTGAAGCCTTGTGGAACAATCATATATACATCTTCATTTAAATCTCCTTGAAGAAAAGCATTAGTAATATCCATTTGAAATATAGGCCAACTAAAAATTGCAGCTAAAGACAGAACAGTCCTTATTGTGATATGTTTGACCACGGGTGAAAAAGTCTCATTGTAATCTATACCTTCTTTTTGTGTGTAACCCTTGGCAACCAACCTAGCTTTGTATCTTTCTACCTCTCCATTTGACTTATATTTTATAGTGTATACCCACTTGCATCCTATGACACTCTTGTTCTGAGGAAGATCTACTAACCTTTATGTCTTATTAGATTCTAAGGCTCTAATTTCATTATGCATTGCCTCAACCCATTTCTTATCTTTCCTTGCTTCTTCATATAAAGTAGAAACATGATCTTTTAAGATGGCAGCCAAGAAAGTTCTATAGTCAGGGCTAATCTTATCATATCTAATAACTTTTGGCAAAGGATATCTATTGGCATGCACCTTGCATCAGAAATATAAGGAGATATAAAATCCACATGCCAATAGGGTGGTTTAGAGATTCTACCTGACCTCCTTACCATTGTGCCAGGCTGCTTATCAGTAGGTAACTCAAAATATCTTGCTCTGTGTTCTCAGTCGTTGCTTCTTCTGATGTATTGAGTTGAGACTGTTCTGCATCAGCATTGTTATCTTGCTACTGGAAGGGTGCCATGAAGTCCTCATAATATCTTGCTCATTATGTGAAGGAAAGTCTTCCTTCTCAGAGTTTGTAGCAGTCAAGGCAAATGGAAACTGCTCTACCAAAAATATTACATCCCTACAATAAATTCATCAGAATTTAAATCCAACAGTCTTTGTGTCACAAAGTATCCCATGAACACACAAGGCCTTGATTTATGTTGGAATTTATCCTTATGAGGAAGTATTTTGGCAAAACAAAGACAACCAAATATCTCAAGGTATGAGTATGTAGGGTTCTTACCAAAGATTACCTCAAATGGTGTCCTTCCCCCTAAGAGAGGTGTAGGAGTTCTGTTTATGAGGTACACTGCAGTCTTAACACACTCTCTCCAAAACTTAATAGGAACATTAGAATGAAACTTTAATGCTCGTGCAACATTTAAGATATGCCTATGTTTCCTTTCTACTATGCCATTTTGTTGTGGTGTATAAATGCATGAGCTTTGATGGGTAATTCCTTTAGATGCTAATAGACTATTGCATTCATGTGAGACTAATTCCCAAGCATTGTCACTTCTAATAACTTTTACCTTAGTGTCAAACTGGTTCAGCAAATACTAAAAAATCTTTTAGAATTTACCTCAGACTTACTCTTCATCAAGAAAATCCAACAAGTTCTTGAATAATCATCTACTAAAGTTAAGAAGTACATCGCATGATTGTATGTCATTTCCTTTTAAGGACCCCAGATATCCATGTGTATGAGCTCAAATATAGAATTAGTCACAGAATGCCTAAGAGGAAATTTAGTTCTAGCATGCTTTGCTAATGGGCAGAGTGTGCAATATTTCACAGAATTATTTATGCTAAGATGGAAAATCATCCATATATTTGAATCTTTCAAAAGACGTATGTCCCATTCTGTAATGCCACATTGATACAATATCATTCTATTTGGTCTAACAACAGACACCTTATTGGCATTATTACAAAAATCAGATTCTAACATACTATCTCTCACTGCAGAATATTGGGGGTTTGGTTTGAAGATGTATAGACCATTCTCTTGCTTACCAATCCCCTTTATCTTGCCAGTTAAGATGTCTTGTAGAACACAATGATCATGGAAAAAATTCAATTGCAAGTTTTCATCATTTGTTAGCTTAGAAACTGATAACAGATTGTGCTTGAAATCTGGAACATAAAGCACATTTTTCAGCTTAAGTTTCAACAACAACAGTACCAGATAGATATACCCTATTGCATGATCCATTAGGCAGTTTCACAGAATTAATGTTATCGAAGTCATCATCAATAGTTTCATAGAGTTCTTTGCTGCAAGTGATATGGTGATTAGCACCAATATCTATTATCCAGATGCAACTAGATCCTAAATGAATGCTATTGTTACTGAAACATACACCTGTAGTGTTAACCACTACTGAAGTGACCTTTGCATCCTCCATACTTGCATTTTTCTCTAGCATCTTCAGGATTTGGCTATACTGCTCATTGGTGAATCCTTGCAGTGCACTTGAAGTCTCCCCCTTCATCTTATCACCATTCTGTTCTGGAACCACAATGTTGTTCACTCTATAGCCTCTTCCAACTGAATTCCTTCCTTGTCCTCTTCTACCTCCAAATCCTCTTCGGTATCCACCTCTTCCAAAGCTGGGTGGATACCCATGGATCTTGAAGCAATTCTCTCTGCTATGTCCATTGATATTGCAGTTGTCACAGTACAGACCGGCCTTCCCAAATTGACCAATAGAACTATTCTGTGAGTTAGAGGGAAAATTGGTCATTAGAGCAACAGAGGAGTCACTGTTTGTGGCTTGTAGATTTATCCTTCTTTGAGCTTCTTCATTAATCACCGTGGAATACACTTGGTTGTGTGATGGCAGTGGAGTCAACAAGAGGATCTGCGACCTTATATTCTGATTACACTCATTTAGACCAATAAGAAATTGCATCATCTTCTGCCATCACAGAATTGTTTGTACTCATTTGAAACCTCAGGTGCAGGGGAAGGGATCATGGAATCATACTCATCCCACAATGGCTTAAGCCTGTTGTAATACTCAGAAACAGTAGAAGCTTCTTGTGTACTCGAGTATATTTCTCTACACAATTCATATAGCCTCGCTCCATTTATTTTATCAAATCTTTGTTTCAGATCATTCCAGATTTCGAAAGCACTTTGATGATAAACGATACCTGATATTAACTCTTCCGAAATTGAGCGATGAATCCAGGTCTTTACAAGTGCATCACAACGTTTCCATTGAGCGATCATCGCAGTACCAGTAGCTGGACATTTGCAAGATCCATCGATAAATCCAATCTTATTTTTCGCTTCAAGCGCAATCATCATCCTCATGCTCCAAATCCTGTAATTGTCTGAACCTTTTAGAATCCCCGTCGTCAGATCGAGATTCGGAGTGTCTGAGGGGTGGATGAACATTGGATTGTTAAAATCCAATGTCACGGAGTTGTCCTCCACTTGAGGAGCTTGTTCTGTCGCCATTACTCTATTCTTCAGAAGCCAATCGTATCATGCTCTAATACCATGAAGAGATGTAGAAATTTCAGTTGAACTGATAAAGAAGAAAGCTTTTGTTCTTATTTAATTCGCAGCTCAATCGCGCGCATTCTTTACATTATTATTGTTACACCATTTCTCTCTCGAAGAAGCAAATACATATACCTAATTTATAATGGGCCTTACTAACAATACTTCAGCCCATTTGTAAAAAACGAAACTCTGCTATCTTAGCCAACTTAAGCAGTTAAAACAGAAAAACATCAGTGTATATACAGAGGCTAATAAATTTAATATCCATGCTCGTAAGAAGGTCAGTATTTTGATTTTCTTAGGACATCATATTTTTAATGTGAGAATTAAAAAAAATGAGTAAAATGTGGATTCGAAGGTGGTTCTTTAGTCAACTAATCTCGATGAGGATGTAAGAACTTTTCATTTGATTATGATAACTAATGATCAAAATTAGAGTAAATAAATGCATGCGGAGTTTTGTTATTAATTGTCTAGAGATAGAGTCGGCAATAAAGCAAAGAAAATTTCGTGGTAATTTAACATTGCGTCAGATTTAAACGGAACCTACTGTGGAAGCATTCTACTTCAATGGTCAGTAAAATAGTCCATGTATATAAAATCATCATTATTATGAAGTATGGAGTTATTATGAAATATTGGAGTGGATGTATATGGAGTGGTTAAATAAGTTTGGAATAGATGAGATTATATTAGGTGTGATTATTTTATAAGAATGTAATATTTTATTTTGTGGTTGTAATTTGAGAAATTTGCCTATAAATAGGCACCTTAAGTTGTATTGTAAGAACACACCAAATATTGAAATTATCATACTTCTTCTCTCTAAATATTTCTCTCTATAATTATATTATCATAATATGAATATTAATCACAATAATATTTTTATAACATGTTATCAGCACGAGTGCTCTCCGTCAACGATCAACCTCCGTCGAGATTATTTCACGAGTAAGCACAAGCGCTCTCCGGCAACGATCAACCTCTGTCGAGATAATTTCACGAGTGAGGTATTTTATTTTTATGTACGGTAATTTTGTTTATATTAATCGTACACTATTATAGATAATTAAAAAAAAATATTTGTTTAAATACTTTTAATTAATTACCGATTGGACGGACTATGGACTGTGGACTATGGACGATGGACATTTATTTGGACTATGGACACATATTTCGGACATGAATACGGACTTTGGACAAAGGACACGGATTTTGAATACCACAGTTACCTTACCGGACCTTACAGAAATTAAATAAATGGATAATAAAAGATTTATTTTAATTCTGTTATTCTTCTTACATATATTTTTGGATCTTATGATTTTGATTATTTATCTTATATGATTTAATTGTTAACATTTATTTTATCTTATGATAGTATAATGTCGAACTTGGCGAGCTTAGAATTTGTTGCGCTTGATATCTCGGGGAAAAATTATTTATCTTGGGTACTAGATGTCGATGTGCATTTGAATGCGAAAGGCTTAGGCGACACCATTGTCAACCCAAAAACCACAAGCGGTCAAGTCGGAGGTGGAGGTGACACCGAGCCACGAAAACCCCAACGGCGCAAGATAAGGCAAAGGCGCTTATATTTCTTCGTCACCACATCCATGAAAGCTTGAAAAGTGAATATTTAACAGTAAAAGACCCATCTGAGTTGTGGAAAAATCTGAAAGAAAGGTATAACAATCAGTCAACAGTTATTCTTCCGAATACAAGGTACGAATGGATGAATTTACGATTACAAGATTTTAAATCGGTAAGCGAATACAATTTTCTGCTGTTTAAAGAATTACTTCCACTTTGAATTTATGTGGAGAAACAATTACCGATGCGGATATGTTGGAGAAAACATTCACCACATTTCATCTATCAAATGTTGTATTGCAACAGCAATATCGGGAGAGAAATTTGAAAAGTATCCAGATCTAATTTCTTGTTTACTTTTAGCTGAGCAAAATAATGAGTTGTTGATGAAAAACCATGAATCCCGACCGACTGGTTCTACTGCACTCTTGAAGCGAATGCAGTCAGAATAAAAAATAATGATAATAATAGAGGTAATGGTCGTGGACGTGGACGTGGTGGATATCGCGGCCGCGGACGCGGTCGTGGTCAAGGTCGTGGTCGATGATACTACGGTGGTGGTTCTCAAAATTTCCGTGGTGGTTATCATATCTCTCGTGGCGGTCATCAAAATCTTCCCCGGAAGAGGAAAAATTACTATAACAAAGATGAGAAGATGCATACCGAACAAAAGAATAATGAAGAGAAATGCTATCGTTGCGGTGGTTTCGGCCATTGGTCGCGCACTTGTCGCACGGCCAAACATCTTGTTGAATTATATCAAAAAGATCAGAAGCGCAAAGGAAAAGAAATCGAAACAAATCTTGTTCATGGTGAACTCGCCTCTACTTCTGGTGACGATAATGAAGCACCCATTTGGAGCCTGCAGATTTCTAAATGCTTTGATATGATTTTAATTACATGTTATATAATATGTTTTACTATTGTGCGTTTTATTATCGTATGTTTTATATGTCATGTTTGTTTTAAGTCATTTGCATGTTTGTAATGCATTGCTTTGTTATCACTACTATATGTTGATGATTATTTGTGCTTGCCATTAAGGATATACATACGATGGATACAAGCATGTGCAACGGAGAATTATGTCTTGCAGACTGTGCAACGACTCATACGATTATTGAGATAAGAAATATCTTGATCATCTTGACATGAAGAAATCAAGTGTTATCACCATATCGGGTAGCACAACTATAATTGAAGGCTCCGGAAGAGCTAATATTTTACTGCCTCGAGGAACAAGGTTGATGATTGAGAATGTGTTATATTCTCCTAAGTCTCAAAGAAATTTACTAAGCTTTAAAGCTATTCGAATTAACGGATATCATGTTGAGACAGCGGAAAAGGGAGACGACGAATATTTGCACATGACAAAAGTGTTTTCGAATGATAGAAGAATCGTGGAAATATTACCTTCATTTGACTCTGGATTATATTATACATATCTGAGAACAGTTGAATCACATGCTATCATAAACTAGAAGTTTACCAATGACAATCTATTTAATATTTGGCATGACCGGTTGGGCCATCCCGGTTCGATTATAATGCGAAAGATAATTGAAAACTTGTTGTGAAAATGTCTACCTCTCGATGAGGATTCAATGTAGATTCTATGTCGCAAGTGTTTAGGATCGATCTGAGCTATTTGGAGCTCGATCGGGTCGAAGTTGCACACAAAAACACACTCACACGAAAACAGATTTAACGTGGTTCGGCCTTAACTTTGGCCTACGTCCACGGATCAACCGAGCCTCCTTTTGTATTAATCCAAACACGAAGTTTACAGAACGCCGTGCCCTGTACAACTTTCGTGTTTGTGACTCACTCAGATTCTCACTCTACAGAAAAATACGAACGCTCAAAGATAGCTGGTCGAAATTCTGAAACTGATATTTATAAGAGCTGATCATGACTAAAGCATGATGATCGATTTATCTGATCCGTCCATCTTCGCTGATCCAACGCTTCCCATCGCGCCACGTCATCCATGCATTCTCGCGTGCACTCACAGAAAACGAGTGACGTTTTTATAAGTGGAACAGCACCTTTAATCCAAGCCATCCGGTTTCCATCTGACGGTCGAGATCTTCCATCCGCGCCATCGCACACTTCTAATCTGGACCGTCCCTCTCTTTCGCGCGCCATCTAACGCTCACAATTCAATCTTGCAGCTCAGAGCCCTCAGATCGCGCGGTAATCAATCCAACGGTGCCTGTTAGTCACGACCTTTAACAGCTTCTCCTTCAGCTTTTCATCTCTGTTTCGACCAGCCCTGTTCCGGCGACTTCTCCGGTGACTCCGGCGAGTTTCCGGCTCGCCTTTCCCGACAGACTCCACCTCGAGACGGCAAACTCGCGAATGTAACTCCCGGATTCTCCATCGCTGCCCAAAATCGCCCTAAAATTCGCCCCAAATTTCACCAAAAAAACAGCCCCGCCTCTGTTTCAGTTTCGAGAACCACACTTCACGACCTTCGAAACCCCATCAAAGCTCCACCTCGATCAATACGCCCTTTCTCGGTTGATCAACCAGCTCCTCTAGGAACTGCGAGCCTCAAGAGTGAACTTGCCGACCCCAAGTAGGATTGAAATTTCCCACTTGGAATCGACTCGTACTCTTGAGCTCACTTCCTCCGTTTGGCTCGAAGATCCCTCCATCCTAGCCTCTTGAGCCACCTCATGGACTCTTCCCCAGCTAGAAATCATCTTCTTCTTGCCCTTACACGCATCCAAAACCGCATCTACAGCAGAATCTGCAAAATCAGATTCATCAGTTTTTTACCAAACTGACCTGAGATCCCGTTTTGAGGTCGATTTTTCTCCATCTTCCTCGCCATTGCTTGAGCCGTTATCCACCTCAAATCCATCCCTTCCATGTGGACTTGAAGTAACCTTATCTAGTGGCTGAAACAACTCCATCTCGGGCTCGGAAATCGCATCGAAAGTCACCATCTCGAACTGCCCGGATTCTGTAGCAGGTTTCAAAATCTCAGCCGCAAGCTTCGCTATTGTGGCGTCTGTTTCTACCTCTTCCTGCGTCTTCTGGGGCACTTCTCCCACACCATTTGAACCATCACATTTTCTAGTTCGTTGATGTGCCTTTGCCTCCACAGAACAGCCCTCGAGCACGTAGATACACTGCCTTCTATACCCCTGCAGAATCAGCCTTCCCTGTTTTTCCACTAGCATTTTCCCGGCTGCGATACTTGTGTTGAATCCTCTCCTATCCAAAGTTCCGATGGATATAAGGTTCCTCCTCAACTCAGGGACATACCTAACATCTTTGAGGACACTCAACACCCCATTAGCAAGCCTCATTCTAATAGAACCATAGCCACTTATTTCGAAACTTTTACCATCACCTACCTTAACCGTTTTACCTCTTAGCTCCTTGAAGTCATGCAACCACTCTCTCTTGCATGTTATATGGAAGCTAGAGCCTGAGTTTATGATCCATTTTTCCCTCCTCTCCTCCTCGAAAATGGCTAACACCTCGGCATACTCAAAGCCATCATCAACATGGCTAGTTTGGTTGGAACTTCCCCGACTTTGCAACTTTGGGCAATTTCTCTTGAAATGACCCACCTCATAGCAATTGAAGCACCTCTTAGGCTCAGCAACCTCCTTCCCCTTGCTCTTCTTCCACCTTGGATTGGATTTATGCTGCACATTCAACATTTCGGCCGAGTTCGGTTCAAGTTCTGGCACCAACCTCGTATTGACCTGCTTTAGGGCTGCCATCACGTCTTCCATGCTAAGCTTCTCCCTTCCATATAGAAGTGCCTCCTTGAAGTAGTCATGGCTTTTGGGCAGAGAACACAAAAGCAACAAGGCTTGATCCTCGTCCTTGATCTCCTCTCCAACGTTTTGCAAATCCAATACGAGCTTTTGGAAGTGATTAATCTGCTCCTCAATGGCTGTTTCCTCCACCATTTGGAACCTATAAAGAGCTTGCTTGAGGTAGAGCCTCTTTGCCAACGATTTGGTCATGTATAGTGCTTCCAACTTCTTCCATAGCTCCTCCGCCGATGTCTCCGAAGCCACCTTACGAAGCACACTATCCGAGAGGCAGAGGATCATGTCCAAGAATGCTTTCTCCTTGATCTGCTTCTTTTGAGCTTTGGTTAAGGTCGATGGCTCCATTTCAGCATCCGGCTTCAAAGCTTCCTCCAAGCCTTTCTCCACGAGCACGGCCTTCATCTTGAGCTTCCACAGCCCAAAATGATTAGCTCCATCGAAGATCTCCATCTCGAGCTTGGCATGGTAGACATTTCCCGGGGATCCGAGCTCTCGTCCACGCTCACCGCACCACTTGTTGTGGAAATGGCTACCTCTCGATGAGGATTCAATGTAGATTCTATGTTTGCAAGTGTTTAGGATCGATCTGAGCTATTTGGAGCTCGATCGGATCGAAATTGCACACAAAAACACACTCACACGAAAACAGATTTAACGTGGTTCGGCCTTAACTTTGGCCTACATCCACGGATCAACTGAGCCTCCTTTCGTATTAATCCCAACACGAAGTTTACAGACCGCCGTGCCCTCTACAACTTTCGTGTTTGTGACTCACTCAGATTCTCACTCTACAGAAAAATACGAACGCTCAAAGATAGCTAGTCGAAATTCTGAAATTGATATTTATAAGAGCTGATCATGACTAAAGCATGATGATCGATTTATCTGATCCGTCCATCTTCGCTGATCCAACGCTTCCCATCGCGCCACATCATCCATGCCTTCTCGCGTGCACTCACAGAAAACGTGTGACGTTTTTATAAGTGGAACAACACCTTTAATCCAAGCCATCCGGTTTCCATCTGACGGTCAAGATCTTCCATCCGTGCCATCGCACATCTTCTAATCTGGGCCGTCCCTCTCTTTCGCGCGCCATCTAACGCTTACAATTCAATCTTGCAGCTTTGAATCAGAGCCCTCAGATCGCGCGGTAATAAATCCAACGGTGCCTGTTAGTCACGACCTTTAACAGCTTCTCCTTCAGCTTTTCATCTCTGTTTCGACCAGCCCTGTTCCGGCGACTTCTCCGGCGACTCCGGCGAGTTTTCGGCTCACCTTTCCCGACAGAACTCACGAGGGCATTTGATAAAGAACCAGAGGATTCTTCAATCTAATGAATTATCTTGCGTCGCTTGCTCTAAAGGGAAGTTAATTATTCGGCCATCTCCAATGAAAGTAAAGAATGAATCTATTATATTTTTGGAACGTATACATGGTGATATTTGTGCGCCGATACACCCATCATGTGGATCATTTAAATATTTTATGGTATTAATTGATGCATCGAGTAGATGGTCACATGTATGTTTATTATCTACGAGTGGCATTTGCGAGATTACTTGCTCAGTTGATTCGATTAAGAGCACGTTTTCCAGATTATCCGTAAAGAAAATACGCCTTGATAATGCTGGCGAATTTACTTCCAAGGCTTTTAATGATTATTGCATGTCTATCGAGCATCATGTGCCACATGTTCATACGCAAAACGGTCTTGCAGAATCATTGATTAAACGTCTGCGATTAATTGCAAGACCATTATTGATGAAGTCGAAGCTTCCCTCGTCTTGTTGGGGACATGTTATATTACATGCAGCGACATTAAGTCGCATTAGGCCAACAAGTTATCATGATATCTCCCCGTTACAAATGGTTTATGGTCAGGAACCAGATGTTCCCCATCTACGAATTTTTGGATGTGCGGCATATGTTCCACTTGCGCCACTACAACGCACAAAGATGGGACCTCAAAGGAGGTTGGGAATATATGTTGGATTTGAATCTCCATCGATAATAAAATATTTAGAACCTTTAACGGGATATTTATTTACGGCTAGATTGGACGATTGTCATTTTGGTAAAACAAATTTCCCGACATTAGGGGAGAAAAGAAATAGCTGGAAAAGAATATTAGTTGGAATGAATTATCGTTAAATCATTATGATCCTCGAGCAAACGAATCTGAGCTAGAAGTTCAAAAGATAATTCATTTACAAAACTTAGCTAATCAACTGCCAGATAGCTTTAATGACCTTTGATAAACGCATTCAATGCGTTTATCGTAGTATTTATTCGGGGTATAATAGAACTAATTAAATTATGCATTTATTCGATATATTTACACTTGTTTTATTGTTGAAGGAGCTTAGGACGAGTTTCGGGCGAAAAAGAGCGAAAACGAGGCAAAACGGCGCGAAAAGGGCAACACTGCCCTCGGTCACGGCCAGACGCATTACGCGTCACGGCCGTGACGAGGGACAGCGCGCGATGGAGAGGGACGCTGATGATTATTCAAGGGTGACTAAGTCACATATACCAGCTGTCAATGCTCCTACAAAAATTGATGTTTCTATAGAACATACAAAGAATTATATCGAGCCTAAGCCACAAGTAAAGCGTGGTAGGCCATCGGGTTCCAAAGATAAAAATCCTCGAACGAAAAGGAGCAAATATAAGAATGGTGCAATCGAGGATTTATCGACTAAAGAAGAGTCGACGGGCATAAATGTTGATGAAAATAAAACTCAGGTACCTGAAAATTCTGAAAATTTTGAAAATAATGATAATGAAGAGATCTCAATAAACTATGCCCAGAATGGAATTAAATGGAACCGAGACAAAGTCAACGTTGACGATCTGTTCTCATTTAACGTAGCGCTACATGAAATGAATGAGATTAATGAGAATGAGGATCATGAACCAAGGTCTGTACAAGAATGCAGACAAAGAAATGATTGGCCAAAATGGAAAGATGCAATCGAGGCAGAATTAAAGTCACTTGAGAAACGAAAAGTTTCGGACCTGTAGTCCGCATACCAAAACATATAAAGCCAGTTGGCTATAAATGAGTGTTTGTTAGAAAGCGAAATGAAAACGGTGAAATTACGAGATACAAAGCACGGCTTGTTGCACAAGGTTTTTCGTAAAGACCTGGTATTGATTATGAGGAGACGTATTCTCCGGTGGTGGACGCAACTACTTTTCGTTATCTAATTAGTTTGGCAGTACAAGAAGGACTCGATATGCGTCTTATGGATGTTGTCACTGCTTATTTATATGGATCGCTTGACAGTGATATATATATGAAGCTTCGTGATGGATTCAAATTACCTGAAAATCCAGGGCCCCGAAATGAGTACTCAATTAAACTTAATAAATCGCTTTATGGATTACAGTAATCTGGGCGTATGTGGTATAATCGCCTAAGGGAATTTTTAGTGAAAGAAGGGTATAAAAATGATCAAACTTGCCCTTGTATATTCATGAAAAGATCTAAAAATGAGTTTGTCATTATAGCAGTTTACGTTGATGATATCAGCATAACTGGAACTCCTAGAGATTTATCAAAAGCTGTTGGTTGTTGGAAAAGGAGTTCGAAATGAAAGATCTCGGAAAAACAAAATTTTGTCTCGGACTGCAAATTGAATATTTAAAGAATGGAATATTTGTACATCAAGAAACTTATACAAAAAAGGTATTGAAAAGGTTTTACATGAACAAAGCTCATCCATTGGATACTCCGATGATTGTCCGATCGTTAGACGTGAATTAAGATCCGTTCAGACCACATGAAAATGATGAAGAACTACTTGGTCCTGAAGTACCATATCTTAGTGCTATTGGAGCGCTAATGTATCTTACGAGTCATACGTGACCTGATATATCATTTGCTGTAAATTTATTGGCAAGATACAGTTCTTCGCCAACTCGTAGACATTGGAACGGAGTTAAACGAATATTTCGATACCTTCAAGGAACAACTGACATGGGATTGTTCTATCCTAGTGAGATGAAAGCAGATTTAATTGGGTACGCAGATGCCGAATTCTTATCCGACTACATAATGCTTGATCGCAAACTGGTTACTTATTTACGTATGGAGGAACTGCCATTTCATGGCGATCAATTAAACAAAGTTTAACGACTACTTCATCTAATCACGCTGAAATATTAGCAATTCATGAGGCTAGCCGAGAATGTATTTGGTTGTGCTCGATAATTATGCATATACAACAAACTTGTGGGCTATTATCAGAAAAGTTACTTCCGACGGTATTATATGAAGATAATGCAGCATGTATTGCCCAATTAAAGGAATGATATATTAAAGGCGATAGAACAAAGCATATTTCTCCAAAAGGCGATAGAACAAAGCATATTTCTCCAAAAAATTTCTTTACACACGAGTTGGAGAAAAATGGTGACATTGATGTACAACAAGTGCGATCTAGTGAAAATCTTGCAGATTTATTTACGAAAGCAATTCCCCCAATAATTTTTAGAAAATTGATATATCAATTGCCGTTCGAAAACTTCGAGATTTGAAATGATAATATCATCATGGGGAGCAAATACTGTTGCACTCTTTCTCCCTTCACTGTATTTTTTCCCATGTGGTTTTCTCAGTAAAGGTTTTTAATGAGGCAACATATGAAAGCGTAATAAAGGAATTATGTACTCTTTTTCCTTCACTAAGTTTTTATCCCACTGGATTTTTCCTAGTAAGGTTTTAACGAGGCATATTCCTGAATATACATCCAAGGGGGAGTATTATGAAGTATGGAGTTATTATGGAATATTGGAGTTGATGTATATGGAGTGGTTAAATAAGTTTGGAATAGATGAGATTATAAATTAGGTGTGATTATTTTATAAGAATGTAATATTTTATTTTGTGGTTGTAATTTGAGAAATTTGCCTATAAATAGGCACCTTGAGTTGTATTGTAAAAACAAACGAAGTATTGAAATTATCATACTTCTTCTCTCTAAATATTTCTCTCTATAATTATATTATCATAATATAAATATTAATCACAATAATATTTTTATAACAATCATCATATTTTGTACTTCTATTTTTAATTTTTCGAAACGTTAAGCTCGAGCTCGCCTGTGAGTTCTAATAATAGCAGTAAAGCTAAACAAGAGAGCAAAAATTAATGAGACAAAATTCGACGAGAAATCCCACTGAAACTAAATATGTTGTCATATTCTGATTTTGCAGGCGACCGAAAAATTGAAAGAAGCAATGGCCGAGATGTACAGAACCATCAAAATCCCGCAAGTGTGGAAGCCTTGTTGTACATCTATCTCTCTTTGGCCCTAAGCATCAGCATGCATGAAGGGCAATTCTATTGGTACATCGATCCAAAGGCCGGCCCTGGCTTTTCTCAGGTTAGCTTACGTTGAATGATCACTTCACCTAAAATTTGAAAGTTTATCCGGTAGGTAGTGTATCATTTATATATATATATATATATATATATATATATATATATACATATATATTCGAACACGTCACATGAGAGTTGAGACTGATTTCTTTATTAATTAGCCTTAGACAGGTTTTTTACTCGTCGTAAAGATGCGTAGTCAACATCTATTTGGTCCATGAGTTCTGAAACCATGTTAAAATGCTCACTTAGCAGTTTACAATGTGCTTGGTTTGAGGAAAGTAGGTGATGCGGTCGAAAAATGATCTACCGCGAACGTGGTCTGACGAGCTTCTTCACGCCTTAACTTCGCCGTGTGTCTTGGCTGAAAACTGTCGAAACATGGTAGATTTGGGGGGGTCGTTTGCCCTCTTGCCTTAGTCAAGAGGGTGTATCCGTTTCAAGGTAGAGAGCAACAAATGGCATGAGGTGATCAAAATAGCTAAGTATGTAGTAAAAATGGTAGAGTGACGGTGTCGACTGATGGCACACCCTAGGGTGTCTAACGATATTTATAGCATCCTAAAGCGTACCTGATCTTTGGCGGTTCCTTCCACCTTCGGCCGGTTACGCGTGTGTGGGGCTCGTGCGTGGCCACGATCTCAACTGGTTTCTGGTCCTTTACGGTTTCTTCTCACTCGACCGGTTATGCATGCGTGGGGTCGTGTGTGGCCACGAACTCCTATCTTCCCTTAATTCTCGCTAGGCGTAGCAGTGTGTCTTGGAACCTCAAGGGAGCGGCTTTCCTTGCTCCTCGGACTTCTTTCCCGAGGACCCCTCTCGCGGCCGCCCTTGCATTGTGAAGGCTTCGGGGTCTACAGCTCCTTGGGGGAATTGTGTTGAGGACGTTCTTCTTGCTACTGTCGTAACGTGAAGGCCCGTGGCCCGCCGCTCAAGGAGAGATTATCTCGAGAGGTCGTAGTCGGCAGCTCCTAGGGATATTTCACCGCGGACATCCTCGCGGCTGCCGTCACGGGTCGGTTGCTCCTTGGGATATTTCTCCCAAGGACATCCTCGCGGCTGCCCTTATGTTGCTCGAGGTCGGAGTCGGCAGCTCCTCGGGATATTTTTCCCGAGGACATCCTTGCGGCTATTCTCACGGCATGAAGGATCGTAATCTTTGACGCTTCGCAACACCCCTCGGACTGAATTCACACCTCTTAGACTTGACCTCCATAGCACCTCGAGAATTTCCCAAGAGGCCCCTCGCGTGCATGAGGCAGCCTCTTGAAGGATTGGCTCCCATTTCTGCTCGGGGTGTTTTACCGAGAATGTCCCTCCCGCCTGCCGTCTTAACGTGAAGGCTCGTGGTCGATGGTTCCTGGGGAAATTACCTAGAGGGGTCGGAGTCCCCTGCTCCTCGAGATGCATTCTCGAGGACATTCGCGAGCCGCTATCGTGGCTTGAAGTGTCGGGTCTTGTGGCTCCTTGGGAACCTTCTCGATGCATCCCCGTGACTCAAAGGCTCAACCTTCACGACCCCTTGGGGAAGGTAGGGCTTGATAGGTCCAAAGCGTTCTCCCCTCGCGGCGACATCCCTCAAATTGACTAGATTCGCGGGTTTAGTTCGTTAAACTAACTTCGAGTATTTTGTCTTTGACCCGGAGAATCCAGGGATAACAATAGTCCCCCTCGCAAATTGTCCAAAAGAGTTGTGAATTTTGGACGTTGAGTGGTCATGGCAAAATACTCGAGCAGCTTTGTTCTTCCCTCTTGAATGAACGAGTGTTTTTTCCTCAGCCCCTAGCCAGCGCGTCTTTCCCGACCGGAGGCATAACTCTCGACCAGCGGTGATAATTTCCGACCAGAACATATAACTCCAGACTAGAAGACCTAATCTTAATATGAAGTATTTATGGTATGAAAAAGATTTTTCAAAATAAATCAAAGAATAATAGTTATAAATTTAGAAGTTTTGTTTATTTCTAATAGTAAAGTGTAGAATTAACTTCAACCATAAATTACAAAATTAATATTTATGTGTAAATAAGAAAAACTGCATACATGAAATAAAATGTAACAAATTAAAACTTACATTACAAAATTTTAAGAAATTGTACAATTTCTAAGGTTTTCACCCTCAAATGGGGTGCCAATACATAATACTATAATTCAATATATATTTTAAAATATATATTTTAAATATAATAATATTTATATTTTTATTAAATGTAAAGATAAATACTCAAGTATAATCGAATATGGAGTGGATGTTCGAGTATTCGAATATTCGATTCGAATATATCCGAATACGATATTCGGATTCGGTTGTCATCCGAATACGAATAGAATATTGTGGTATTCGACTCGATTCGATTCGTTTGCAACCCTACTAGTACAGTGAGATACTACCTCCGTCCCATTTAATTCCCGAAGATTAGTTGGCACGGAGATTAAGAAATCACATTATTTTAATATTATAGTACACCTTTTGAGGTATGGAGAGAGAAAAGTTATTAGTAGGCACGCAAATCGAGAAGATTTTTTTAATATTAATGGTATAATTAGTTTAATTAGTGGGATAATTTTTTACCAAAAATGGAAATGGGAAGAATTATGTAGGACGCCCGAAATAGAAAGATGGGAAGAAATAAGTGGGACGGAGGAAGTACAATAATTGATACAATACTTGAATGCAAGTTCAACTAGGAATATTTCTTGGTAGATGGTTTCGATGATTGGATTGGAATAACGAAAGAAAAAAAACTCTATCATATCTAATTCGCGTGATGAGCTTTTAATTGACGAATTTCTTGTTTATAATTAACGAGCGATACTTACAAAAACTTTTTATCTCTTGCCTCCTCCTACTCCTCCCACTCCTCGATATCAACATGAAGGAGATCGTTGCCGTTGTTCTCTTGCTCTTCTGCTATCTGCTTCACAGACTCGACGATGCACTTACTGCAAAGGCGCACCTCTATCCTTAACAGCGTACTTATATCTCCTATATCCATAGGAAATTCCCCCAATCGAAACAGCGCAATGAGCACAAGCTTCCTAAGAGCCCTAAAGTGACTAGACTCCGATCGCCAACTAACAAGCTGCGATCTTTCTATTCTCAAGTACTTCAACATCGGAAACTGTTCTTCAGCGGTGCACCACTCATCGCCGACAAACGCATAGCCATACAGTTTGAGAACTTCGAGATTAGGAAGCGAACCAATCGCCGACATGTCTTCCCAACTAATCCTTCCATCGGTCAGAGATAATTTCTTCAGCGAGTGGGGGAATGAGATGCTCTTTACGTCGAAAGGTGTAGAGCTGAAAACTACGGTAAACGATCGAAGGCTGCGCAGAAGCGCGAGATTGTTGAGGCAATAGTACGACCAGTTTAGTTCTCCTCCAATGCGAGCCGTGGCATAGGACACTTAACCTGACTAGATTCGGGATTCTTCTGACAACCTCCTCCGTACACCTAAAATGTCTAATCCCTTTAAGCGTTTGCAGATGTTCCAACACGGATATGCCGTCAGTCGCAGGATAAGGCAACACTTGGGAAAACAAACGGAGGTGTCTTAATTGCGGCATGTCCCATATTCTACGCAGTAGAACTTCCCCCGTGTCACCGCTCACGGTGTGGTACAATGCCTGTAAATTCCAAAGTAGATATACGGGCGATGGAGATGCTAACAACATATGATCCCAAATGATATTACTTGGATCCCCTATGGACAACAACCTTAATTTGGTGACCTGAGGAATATCAACACGTTCATTGAATATCTCGTCGATTATCTTTACGGATCTCTCTCCGTCAAGCCGTGGATACTTAGCCCTACACACATGGCACACCATAGGGCTCGTCCGAGCCGTAGGCTGAGAATCAGCGAGCACTGTGCTTAGCTAAATCCTCTTGCACGGCCCTTCGCTGCCACACATGAAACAAGGGTTGTCGCTGAGTAACGGTATTAGTTGTACGGTTGGCACATTCAAGAACTGCTCTTTGTGAGATTCTTTGATGCATAGTTGCCTCAGAAGGTCGTGGACGCCGCAAATTTTGATGTTCCTGCGATTGCCAGTTTACGAACGAGGACCATGTTCCTGCCGATTAAATCTTGCAAGTATTCCATCGCAACTTCTTCCATGCTCCTACCTCTCGCCGGCTTCACGATCCCCTCTGCTACCCACGATTCGATGAGTTGATAGACTACGATGTCGCTATCTTCGGGAAAAACCCCCATGGAAAGGAAACACGGCTTGAGGTGAAGAGGCAAATGATCGTAACTCAGAGATAATATACTCAAGCAGTTCTCCTCGATTTGCGACTCAACGAATGAGTTCAAATTCTCGGCGACGAGCTTCCAGTACTCGCTTACCCCGTCGGACTTTGCCATGAGCCCTCCAATCACGACGAGCGCCAGAGGAAGTCCTCCGCATTTTTTCGCAATTTTCTTCCCCATTTCCTCCAATTCGACGCTGCAAAGAGATTGCGCGGAACAATGCCCAGCTTCTGTCCTCATCGAACAAACCGACGGAATAGCAGTTGTTGGGAGCTAAAGAGTTGGCTACATCGGCGAGCCTCGTCGTTATCACGATTCGACTTCTATTGCCGTTACTCGGAAAGAAGGACTTCAAACCATTCCAAGCTTCGACGCTCCAAACATCATCCATAACTATTAAGTACCTCCTACCGAATAATTTCTGGTACAGACTAGTTCCTAAATCACCATCATCACCATCAATTACACCCTTCCTTTTGAGGTCCTCAAGAATTTCCTGAACATCATCGTCTTCTTGCGAAATCGTGAGCCAAATGCGTACATCGAAGTGTTCATTTACAAATTTACTATCAAATACATGTCGAGCAAGAGTTGTCTTACCACTACCTCCCATTCCTGCAATTGGGATGATTTGAAGATTAGGGTTTTTCCCGACGAGCTGACCCATAATCTTTTCCGAGTGATCCTCAAATCCTACCACAGTGTTCGTGCCAGACGAATCGATTCTCCGTGTGTCAGTAGACTTTTTGCGCGGTCGAACAACTTCTCTGCAATCTTTTTCGGCCGTCATCGTCACCAACTCTTTATTTATGGACTCAACCCTTTGGATCATCACTTCTACATCTCGGCAAAAATTAGACGAGCTTTCGATCTCATCCATTTGGTCATCATCATGGGGTTCTCCAATAATACGAAGTCGATCTACTATGAACTTGTCGATTACTTCATCTGCCTCGACTACGACTTGGCGAATCTGCTGAATCACAGAATCATCGAGTGGGGCTACATCTCCTTTCGCCACCAGCGAGGAATGAAGCTCGAGGGACTCTTGCAAGGAGCTGAATTTTGCTTGCAGCTCTTCAATACGTGATTTTGTTTGGAAGTATATTATTACAGCGAGGAGGTAGGAGAGCGTTGTCCAAAGAACGCATGAGAGTAAGCACCGATGCGTAAGCTCCTACTGCCATTTTTTTGAAGCAGGAAAGAGATGTGAACTGAAATTGAATGCAAAGTTCAACAACTGAGAATTTTCTTGGCAAGTGTAATAACAAGTCGAGCTCCAAAGCTGTAGTATATAATGCACATGGGCGACTTGAGAGTTGAGGCGTGCTATGGTTGTACATAAATTAATATTATTGCTGGAGACCCGTAAACCACTCCCAAGCACGACGTTCCAAAGAACAATATACTATATTGAATGTTGAATATGCTTTTGTCGTTTGTCAAACTCGAGGAATAATATATTGTATGTTTTAATATTTTGGGCCTACCTCTAGATTAATGTGTGGTATATCTTAATATTGTGTAACTAACTCTCGATTAATATTTTATATTTTAATCATGTCTACCTAAGCGCAGCTTAGTATGTTGTATTTTTTAATATTGTGTACCTAACTCTAGATTAATATGCGTTACACTTTAAAATTGTGTACCTAACTCCACCGCAGTTTCTTGCTGGATTCCCGGCCTTTTCTCCACCAAGAAACTGGGGCGGGCGCCATCTTCTTCTTTGGGTCCTTGTAATGTCAGGATGGCTTGCCTGTCCGCGGCATCTTCGTTTCGTCTAGTGCCTTCTTCTGTGTGTCATGGGCCCAGTCCACAGAGAAGCTTCCAGAGCTAGCCTTCTGTGCCGTCGGACTTGCTTTAGAATTATTGCTGGTCCGAAATAGCGTCTTTACGTCTTTGTTGGACCGCCAAGAGGTCTTTGTATACCCTAATGGGTCGGTTTGCGTCCAATGTCGAGTCATTGCGACTCTGAGATGATCTGAGAGGAAATCGGATTTGGACTAGTTAGGCTTTTTCTGGTTGTGAGGCTTATCCTGACTAAGGGGTGGATGTTTTGGAGGCTTAGGCATTTTGAACATTCAGTTGATTGTGAGTTGATGAATTTCGAAGGGGGAGCGAAGTCCTTAAGTACTTGGAGAATTCCGTCGTGTTGTGTCACGGGTGAACAGTATTTCAGACCATCCTTATCTTCTTCGGTCAGTGCATCGGAACTTTACATCTTGTCCGTTGTCAGAGATTTTTTTATGACAAGACTATTCACACATTCAGATAACCCTGCGAACTCAAAGCGAGCTATGCCAAGACATATAATATGTGCATTGATGCAATGCAATTATTAAAGTAAAGTCGGTCTTTAGCCAGCTGTATGGGTAAGGTATAATATTCATTGGACAGATTCTAGTCCCGGTATCAGAAGGAATTCGGTATAGGTAATGAGAACTTGGCTGAAACCAATATAAGATATATGTTTAAGTTTCTGTAGTGTATATTTGACAGAGTTCGATTTTGGCTGAAATCGACTGGGATAAGTGTTAGTTTTTATGAAGAAATGACCGGAAAAATTGTGCACTGAAGTCATCAAAATGCAACATTTTCTATAAAGTCCAGGAAACTGCGTTATATCATTTATGTTGATATAACATCGTTCCCCCTGACTTCATGCTAGAACTCTAAGATATTTCTAACAGTCCTAAAGCATTTGAGATAAGATAGACTTAGCTTTGAAGAGCGGTTTCGTGTGTCTGTCACTTGCCGGTTTGTCGAAGTGTCCCTCAGTCTCGCTTTCTTGGTCACACGACCTTTGATGATCTTTAAGTGGAGTACCGGTCTTGTGATTGTAGTTGCAGAAGATCTGTTGTGTCTGATTCTTTCATTCTATGATCCCCAAAACAATGTTGGATGTTCACCCTGTCGTCGCGTGACATCCAATGCAACAGCTTTACTGAAAGTAGAACAACTTTTTGCTTAGATGTCTGGATCCCGGTCTGTAAAATCTGCTAAATTCTAGGCTCATAGACGATCGCCATGGTATAGGATTCGCTATCCGATCACCGATCCAAATTTTGGTTTTCTAAACATCTGCTTGCTGATCCATGTTAGCTGGCACTCCGGTCTGATCGCTTGCTTCTGGTCAGCACGATCAACCGTAGGTCAACTTGGTCTCGGTTTGGTCTGACTGGAATACCGGATCCTGAATGGTGGCTGATTCACTTGTATCGTTACGGTATACAGAGATGTTAGTTTTCTTGATGCCACAGTCTTCTGATGTCATATCCGCGTTATGAGAGCGGTAACTCCCAATCACCATGGGTTCTGCTTCAGCGGTCGTGGCCACTTAAGCTTGCTTGTTGAATATTGATACTGACCGGTCATCGAGGCACTGGTATGTACTGGTGCTTCTCTGGCCAATCTCGGAATCGTCGTGGTCACCATTGGTATAACCCTTGGAGTTTGACTGACGCCGTCCACAAAAGCGATACTGCATAAAGTATCCAGTCTGGCCGTTAGGTATAATAAACCTATGTCCCTCCAGTATTTGGTTGTATTTGCCATGCCCTCATCTTCATGTTTGATGTGCTCATTTGAGTTGGCCTCTGAGCAGTCGTCCATACCAACCTTCTCTAAATCTCTGCTTGAAATCCTCATTTACTGAGTATGACCCAAGTGTCTTCAAGTCTCGTGTCCGTTGACAGTTTCACAATCAAGTCCCTCCATCTGCAGGTATCCTGCAGTGACCAATCTCGCCTTGTCTTTGAACACCCGTTTCTGTATCGGTCATCATTTAATGTCGTTTTGGAACAGCTGTCCAGGCTCGGCTATGCTCAAACTTGATAAGTTTCTGCATGGATTTAATCCAGGTCTCGTTAAAGTCTTGATCGTTGAAGACCGTGGTTGAGACAAAGGCATGAGCAATCATGTTGACTGATGCTTGGTCTTCATTTCACAGTGGAATCTCCAATGATAAGTTTCTTAAGGTGATTAGGTTTAGCCCAGTTTCTTCTGATGGATTCCCCCTCAGTTGACTCCTCTAGTGTTTATTGCTTAGCGGTTCCGACTGCCGGTTTCCCGTGTGATGAGTATTTTAACGTGCATTGGTGTCGGGTGATTCCTTCATTGCCCGATTTTCTTCAGTTGGTTCCTTAACTGACTGATGTTGCTTAGAACTCGACCATCGGTTTTGCTCTTTCAGACGCCCGGTTTCTTTTCTCAGCTGCACCATTTCCTGAACTGTTCTACCAACAGATAACTCATGGCGTATACCATGGTCCTCAAATATGGTGCTAGTGCAAGATTGAGAAGTTCAGTTTCTACCTAGTTCCCCCTAAGCTCTTTAAGGTTACTGTTGAGACTAGTTGGTGTCGGTAGGTCATAAACTAGATTAATCCAACTCAAACATGGGGTTAATTATAATTTTAGGTGATCCAATCTTTTGTGTCATAGTCATCTCTTGGACTCACCAGTAACCAAAAACATTGGAATATAATCACTTGCCTATACCAGTTTAGAGTGTTGGTATCGTCGGTTCCTCGTCCGGTTAGTGTGGCTATTCCTCAGTTTTAGCAAGACAGTTTAGAATTGTCTTAATACCCTTTGATTTTACCTTGGTCGCTATTTCCAAAGGTAATGAGTATCTTGGCACATGGGTTGATGCCCCTGGGAGGTCTTCTCCCATGGTCATGTGCCGACAGCATCTGCTGTCCAGAAACCAGCGGGACTGGTTGAGTTCCTGCAAATTCCTGCAAGAACAGACAAAGCTTTGGTACCCATATTGCTTTGGGTCCGGTTATGGATTAGATCTTTAGGTATCCAGACTTGGATTACCCTAACATGTCTACCAGTTACAGGATCAATAAGGTATCTGCATTTATTGTTCCTGTTTTGGGACCGGTATTTAGGTCTTCTGTTACCTTGTGTTTCCGGTTTTATGTTGTGAATATTCCCCCTAGGTTGTTGGGGATTTCCCCTACGTGGGTCATTATGTATACAGGTATTCCCCCTTGGTCGTTGGGGTCTTCCCTTTTGTGGAACGTTATTCACATTATTCCCCTTCGGTTGATGAGGTCTTCCCTTTTGTGAGACATCATTCATACCGGTATTTCTTCTTACCGTCTGAGGTAATGTGTTCTTATTTGGAGTCGGGGATTTGAAGTTGTTTGCATATCCCAGTCCAGTTCTCTCAGACATGTTCACAGAATATGCGAGAACTGGGTTATTATTGGAGGAACGAACAAAATTAATTACCCGTGAGGTAGTCGGTTGATAGGACGTCGTTGCCTCTTCAGTGTTGGTCTGTTCACTGTATCCAAGACCTGTCCGGTCACTAGTGTCCTTCATTGTTTCTTGGAGACAATGAAGCATCTTGGACGAATTTGTCCAGGACTGGACTATCATAGACAGCTTTTGGATCTCCGAGTTCTTTAGCTCGGTGATTTCTCTTAGCCTGTTGTTTTCTTCCTCCAGCTGTGTGATTCTTTCAATCAGGGGTCTGGTATTCTCTTGTACCAGAGCCTTTCCCTTTTCAGCAACATTCAGCTTTTCGTTCAATTTCCAGTATTCATCAGCCATGTTCTGAAGTGCATCCAAAACTTCTTCATAGGTGAACTTGTCTTCTGGGTCCGATTTATCTCCCACCAGGCAAACAAGTTCTTTTTCACTCTCGTGTTTGCTTAGTTCGTCCTCTGAGCTCGATTCTTCTTAGACTGTATCATCCCATCTGCGGTAATTCTCTTAGCTTGAGATACACTTGAATTCCTTCTGTCTTTAAACCAGTCTGCCTCCTTTTTGGGGCAACCAGCGTTGTAGTGTCCAGTCCTGTCACAGTTAAAACCAGTGTTAGTATCTTTATCTTTTTCATCCGGTTTACCTTGTGATGTTTTGGGAAGTTCTGTTGCTCCCACTGTTTTTACTGGTTGAGCTGGTATATTTTCCTCCAGTCTTGTCTACGACTCGAGCTCATAAACTTCTAAGTTTTCTCCGATTTGGCATAATTTGGTCAACACTTCCTTTGCATTCTTACAAGTCATGACTTGTCTGAATATTTCTATGTCCAAGGTTTTGAACATGATGTTTTTGGCAATATTGTCGAGATTTGTCTTTCGTCTTTCTAGCGTTGACATGACAACTTGTGTCTTTCCTTGGGAACTACTCGCGGTTCATTAGGATGTGCGGCGTATCGTACGTTTATTTTGTTGAATACGAACGGTCCAGTTTCTAACACATCGACCATCTCATCATCTTGCGCATAGAGATGAGTCATTAATCTTATCTTCCATTCACGGAAGTTTTCCCTGCTAAACATAAGAAACTGGTCTGATAAAGTCATGGTTAGTACGAAATATATCAAGTAACCCGCTCTGATACCACTTGTTAGGATCGGTTAGCGCGTTTAGAGGGGGTGAATAAACGCTTCTCTTTTTCGGTACTGAACCGGTTAGAGCCAATACCCGTACTTGATATTTTTCTAAGTGTAATGTGCGTAAACGAATCGGTCTGTTTGTGAACCAGAACTGATGGTAAACGTGATGTGTTGTGTGTGTGGAAGAACACTGGTTTGTTTCTGGAAGTTCGGAGTTAACTCTCCTACGTCTTCCCTTCTTCCTCGCAAGGAAGGTTCACTAGATCTTCAGTTATGCACTGTGTACAACCTACCCATCTGCCCTCCGCTTTAATCTAATGAATCACCTAGGCAATCGTATAATACAATCCACCTAGTTCAAGAGCTTGTTAAAGTTCCTTGGAAAGAACTCACTTACAAACCGAAACTGGTTTAACGTATAGTGAGGACAACACCTAAAATTTCCTTTCTTCACTTGAAAGATTTGATTTGTTTTTTGTTCTTGATTTCTCGTGGTAAAGTGTTGTATCTCTTCAGTGCCTCTTCTCTGTCATATATAGCTGGTCTTTGTTGAAGAAGGCTGTTGTGAGATAGCTCCTTGTACCGGACAATGCATTAAATGCACTTTACCCAAAACGGGTATCGTCTGGTCTTCATAGCAGTTCGCGCTGTGCCAATTGCTTTAAGCTTGACTTGACTTCAACTTGGCTCCTCCTGGCAGCCTTGCATTGAATGCTTCAGCGGAAGTCTTCAACATCCCGCCTTGAATAATTCGAATCTTCGTACACGTGGCAGGTCCGGTATTTGTACTCCGGTCTTGGCAGTTTATGTCCGGTTTCTGGCGCGCTTGTGAACTGGTGGCTGGTATCCGGTCTTGAGTCTTCGTTTAACCGGGATACTCAGTCAAGTTTGGACAATCACCAAAACTGTTTAATCTGGATTCTTCAATTCACGATTTCTAACAGTCCTCATCGAGCAAATAGATGGAATAGCAGTTATTGGGAGCTAAAGAGTTAGCTACATCTGAGAGCCTCGTCATTATCATGATTCGACTTCTATTGCCGTTACTCGGAAAGATTTTCCTAAAATCATTCCAAGCTTCGACGCTCCAAACATCATCCATAACTATTAAGTACCTCCTACCGAATAGTTTCTGGTACAGACTAGTTGCTAAATCATCATCACTTCCATCAATAACACCCTTCCGTTGGAGATCTAGAAGAATTTCCTGAACATCACATTCTTGCGAAATCGTGAGCCAAATGCGTACATTGAAGTGTTCATTTACAAATTTACTATCAAATACATGTCGCGCAAGAGTTGTCTTATCGATACCACCCATTCCGACAACTGGGATGATTTGAAGGTTGGTGTTAGTTCCCACGAGTTGACCCATGATCTTCTCCGAGTGGTCCTCAAAACCCACGACAGTGTTCGAGCCATGAGACGAATAGACTCTCCGCGTATCAGCAGACTTTTTGCCCGGTTGGACAACTTCTCTGCAGTCTTTTTCGGCGATCATCACCATCAACTCTTTATTTATGGACTCAACCCTTTGGTTTATCACTTCTATATCTCGGCAAAAACGCGATCGTTCGATCTCACTTAATTGATCGTCATCAGATTCTCCAATAACACGAAGTCGATCTACTACGAATTTGTCGATTACGTCGTCTGCCTCGACAACAACTTGGCGGATTTGCTCAATCGTCGGGTCGTCGACCAGCGAGGAATGAAGCTCGAGAGATTCTTGCAAGGAGCTGAATTTATCTTGCAGTGCTTCAATACGAGATTCGTTTGGAAGAATCTTATTACAGCGAGGAGGTAGGAGAGCGTTGTCCAAAGATCGCATCAGAGTAAGCACCGATGCGTAAGCTCCTACTGCCATTTTTCTTTGAATCGGACAAGCAAGAAATTGACGTGAGCTGAGCTGAAATGGAGTTCAATTTCTTGGCAAGGGGAACAAATTCGACAAGTCAATGAGCCTCGACTGTAACAAAACTATATAATAAACATCAAATTCACGAGGCGTGCTGTGGTTTTATGTATGAATTAATATTATCGTGCAGCCACTCACAAGTCAGGGCGAACCAAAGAACAATACTATATATTAAATAGGCTTTTTGTCGGGTACCAAACTCTTGATTAATAATACATGACTTTGGTTCTTTCCCAGGCAAGGATATTCGAAAGTATGTATACATAAATTGTAAGCATATTTATATGCTACACGTAATTCAAACAAACATAACCCATGATCTTTAAACACCACGATTCTCATTATATACGTGATAATAAATAATAAATACTAACTTTGATTCATCTTTTCGATTCGAGAAGGCGTAAGTCGAGTTTCTCTCCCTTTACACTACTTTAATATATTTTCTGATGGATGAAGAATAGCATACGTTAGTGTGGAGAGAGGACCGACTTAATGTATTTATAGAGTATATTCCATCAACGTAGTGGGTAATTAATATCTCTTTAGACCAATAGGAATTAAGCCTAATTAATTACTTATTAAACCTTAATTAATAAATGGGTCATAACGTGGGTCATAACTTACATTCTCTCACTTGGCCCGCGTAATATAACGTTACGGTTTAATAATCATAATTTCCGTAATATGCATATTTATTTAGCTAAATTCCGTCATAAATTGATCATTCCTTTCATCGCTGTTAAGCTTAAAGCTAACAAGGATCATAGCGGTCGTATGCCATTGTAACGACACAGTCCCTTCCATGTATCACAGTATCAGCTCCACAACATGATCTTAATGAGATATATCGTAATGGTCGACATCGTTGTCTTAGTACAGACTCATCCTGTTGCGTTAATTCTTTAATGTATATATACAATCGATAATTAAAACAGTACGCATTAATTATCAGAAACATAATATTGAGCTCAGAGTGTCAAATACAAAGTCATAAGTAAGAAACATAAAACCACCATAACATCAGTTAGGGCCTTATGCCCATCCTTTCAACATGTTCATTAAATAATTTCGGTGGTAATCCTTTCGTCAGTGCTTTTGCAATCATAAGCTTGGTGCTGATGTGCTCGATTGACACTCGTTGTTTCTGAACTTCTTCTTTAACGGCAAAGTATTTAAGCTCCATATGCTTAGCACCCTTTGAGTACTTGTCATTTTTAGAGAAGAACACTGATGCGGAATTGCCACATTTAAGCGGCCTGGCTCTACTGTCGACTGTGCCAAGAGCAGAAATAAAATTCCGCAGCCATAATCCTTGGACTGTAGCCTCAAAGCATGCTACAAATTCAGCTTCCATTGTTGATGCAGCAATAACAGACTGCTTCGAACTTTTCCATGAAATTGCTCCCCCAGCTAATAGGAACAAATAGCCGAATGTTGACTTTCTTGTATCAACACATCCAGCGTAATCTGAATGTGAATAGCCGATAACTTCCAAGAGATTTGATCTTCTGTAAGTGAGCATATGATCTTTTGTTACTTGCAGATACCTTAAGACTTTCTTTGCAGCTTTCCAATGATATTCGTGGGTTACTTTGATATCTGCCCAACATCCAGACAGCGAAACTAATGTCGGGTCTAGTATACGTTTGAGCATACATTAGACTGCCAACGGCAGACGCATAAGGAATCCGTTCCATTTCTTTATGTTCTAATTCATTCTTTGGACATTTTATAAGGCTGAATTTGTCCCCTTTCTGAATTGGCACAACACTTGATGAGCACTTTTCCATATTAAATCTTTCAGGAACCTTATTAATATATGCTTTCTGAGACAATCCCAACAATCCATGTGACCTATCACGGTATATTTCAATACCTATCACAAATGATGCCTCACCCATATCTTTCATTTCGAAGTTCTTAGATAGGAAACTTTTAGTCTCACGTAGTAAGCATAAGTCATTAGTAGCGACCAAAATGTCATCAACATACATAATTAATATCATATAATTGCTCCCACTGATCTTCAGATATATACATCTATCAACGATGTTTTCTTTAAATCCGAAGGAGGTATCATTAAATTTCAAGTACCATTGCCGCGAAGCTTGTTTCAGTCCGTATATCGACTTCTTAAGTTTACAGACCATACGTTCTTTTCCTTTAATTGCGAAACCTTCAGGTTGGTCCATATGAACTTCCTCCTCTAAATCTCCATTAAGGAATGCGGTTTTCACATCCATTTGATGAAGCTCTAAGTCATAATGAGCTACCAATGCTATGATAATTCTAAACGAGTCCTTCTTTGAAACAGGTGAAAAGGTCTCTTTATGATCAACGCCGTCTCTGGGTAAATCCCTTCGCAACAAGTCTAGCTTTATATCGTTCTACATTGCCGTTAGAGTCGAGTTTGGTCTTAAAGACCCATTTACACCCAATTCTTTTACAACCTTCAGGCAATTCAACGAGATCCCAGACGTCATTATGTTGCATTGATTTTAATTCGTCTTTCATGGCGTCAAACCAGTTAACAGAATCTTCACTTTCCATGGCCTGTGAAAACGAACTGAATCATCATTTATTCCTAAGTCAACTTCTGACTCTTGTAGATATACCACATAATCATTTGAAATAGCAGATCGTCTTTGTCTTTCAGATCTTCTTAATTGTGGTTCATTCACGATAGGTTCTTCAGGTGTGATTTCATTGTGGGTGTTCCAACATTTATTTGCTGTTCCTGTGCGGGATTTTGAATAATTGCTGGAACGACAACTTGAGTAGAAGTTAGTGGTATGAGGATCTCCACCCTAACTTCTTGAATATCCACTTTACGTGGTTCAACACTCCCACTAATTTCACCATTTTCAATGAACCGTGCATTTCCAATTTCAATTATTCTCGTACTGTGGTTAGGACAATAAAATGTATACCCCTTCGACTTTTCTGGATAACCAATGAAGAATCCACTGGTCGTTATTGCATCCAATTTTCTTTCATGTTGATTATAAATTGTTATTTCTGCCTGGCAACCCCAAACGTGCAGGTGCTTTAAACTAGGTTTCCTTCCCGTCCACAGTTCAAAAGGAGTTTTCGAAACTGCCTTACTAGGAACCCTATATAATAAATAAACGACAGTTTTCACACAATACATCCACAACGATGGGGGCAAAGATGAACAACTTAACATGCTCCTAACCATATCCATTAATGTACGATTTTGTCTTTCTGCAACACCATTTTGTTCCGGTGTGCCTGGCATCGTTTATTGAGCATATATGCCATTCTTTTCGAGGAATTTAGCGAACGGATCTGGACATTGTCCGCACTCATTATATCTTCCACAATATTCTCCACCTCGGTCAGATCTGACATTTTTCACCTTTCTGTCTAATTGTCGCTCAACCTCGGCAATAAACACTTCTAATGCGTTTAGCGATTGAGACTTTTCATGCAATAAATTGACATAACCGTAACGTGAAAAGTCGTCAATAAAGGTGATGATATACTTTTCTCCACCAAAAGATGGAACATCAAAAGGTCCGCAAAAGTCAGTGTGTATAATTTCTAGGAGTTGCGTACTTCTTGTGGCTTTACCTTTATTTGTGTGTTTTGTGTGTTTTCATTTAATACAATCCACACATATACCGAGGTCAGTAAAATCCAAGTCTGAAAGGATTTCATTCTTTACGAGTCTCTGTATTCTTTCTTTGGAAATGTGACCCAAAGTTTATGCCACAGATATGCTGAACTTTCGTTCAATAACACGTGTTTCATGCCAACATTATGATGCGAGATCATAAGAGTCTCAGCGAAGTCATTATCGAGGTTTGATTTATATAAATCATCACGAAGCACACCGAAACCATAAAAAATATTATTTTTATATAAACTGAAACATCCTTTACCAAACTTAAACGTAAAACCAGCATAATTGTTTTGATAAAGAAACTAAGTTACGGGAAATAAAAGGAACATAAAAAGTCTGAAAAAGATCTAAATGATGTCCAGTACTTAAAATTAAACGATAAGTTCTGATTGCTTCAACTGATGCCTTGACTCGATTCCCCATGTGCACAAACTTCAGTTAAGTTTGATCCAAACATACGAAAGAATTAAACTTACCTTTTCTTTCGAACCATGCCTTACGTTTCAGGCAATCCTTCTTATGGTGTCCTGATTTTCCACAGAACCCACATTCATTACTCTTCAGTTCCTTCTTGTGGACTTTGGAAGAAGACGCATTAACTTTCAATGGTCCCTTTCCCTTTTCCTTCGGCTTTCCAGTTTTCTTGCCAGCTCCTTGACGGACAATGAGATTAATAGAATGAGCTCCCTGTTTGTTCAACCTCGCCTCTTCTTGAATCTGTAAAGTCTGCAGTTCTGTCACATTCCATTATCCTTAATTGTGTTATAGTTAATTTGGAATGGACCGTACTGAGGAGGTAAGGAGTTCATAATGAACGTCACAAGAAAACTCTCTTCCACTTTCATTCCCATGGATCCGAGTTTTGCCGCTAAGTTGATCATTTCAGTAATGTGCTCGTGCATTGTACGTGACCCATCAAATTTCATTGTGGTCAGCGTACCCATCAGTATCCCGGCTCTAGACTTATCCGCAGTGTCAGAGAGGGCCATACTTTGGACAGATTCCAAAAATTCCTTAGCACTTTCAGTTTTTGGAATTGTTGATTTAATGCTCTCGATATAGTCATTCACAGAAACATAAGGCTTAATCTGTTCGATCTTTCCCAGTCATCATGGAAAGCTCTTTGCTCATCAGTGTTGTCATCAGTAATATCGGGCTTAGCATACAGTAATGCCGAATCAAGGTTCAGAACACCTAGGTGAAACTGAACCTGCTCAGACCAGTCATTACGATTCAGCCCGTTGAATTTGACAACTGACGAGGCCTGCGAGTTAAGAGAGACAGGAACGAAAGCTGCAAATAGATACAATCATGCTCATTATTAGTGCTTTGAGAAAATAAAATTGTAATATAGATTCAGATATCGTAAATGTGCATCGAAGTTCTCCTTTGGGTGATCCAACAACGCACATAATTTGATGCTAATTATTAGATATTTAATTTGGTAAATTTTGTAATTTTGACACGTTAGGCGCCTTTGGACGCACTTAACACATTGAATAAAATATACCACCTTACGTTATTAGCTATAAAATAGCGACCAGCCTTTGGGCGGTACTTTATATTTTATTTGCTAATGAACACCAATATACTCGTGAGATTTTCGTTAAGTCATTGCATTAATAGCATCTATTAATCACGAGCAATTGGGAATTAATTATATCTCGATAACTTACTAATTTGGCCACTTTAGTGACTAACAAATCATGCATAATTGAGATATAATTCATAAAGCAGCGGAATAATATAATTTATATAGTTCAGGGGTCCCTTTGTAGTTCTCTTAAAATTTGGGACTAATCTATAATTCAAAAAAATATTCAGGGACTAACTTAGCGCCATATAACTGTTCAGGGAGTAATCTATATCAGTACACTATCATTCAGAGGTTAATCTTAAGTTTCTTAGTTTCCAGGGATCTAACTGTAGTTTTTCTAAATTTCCTTAAAAGGTGTACTACCAAGTCAAGCCCACGTCATTAGAGTCATTCCATTGAAAGTTATGGACTATTTCGGCTAAATATAGCAAATAAAGAAACAGTCAAAATAAAAAAAAATGATTGTGGTCACTATCAGTTATATTCCCTAGAAACTTGCATTAAGAAACTACTTAATCAAACATAAATCAGACCACGTCACATGCATTCAAAATTTATATTCAAAATCAGAGAACAATTCAATGATTAAATAAATTATGAAATACAAAAAATAAAACGTTATCAACTTAGCAAACATGCTCACGTAGTCTTTTACACTTTCCTTTAATCAAACAATTTGGCCAAATACAATTGTTCCAGAATTAATAAACAGCCATAACTTGAATATCGACCAACGAGCATCCACGTAAACTTGACTCATTAATGTACATGTTCGCAACACACGTCATGCGAAAAGAGTAAATGTATGATTGACGACATCTAAGTATATGCGAAAACATGATATTTTAATCCCGAGAATTAACATGAATCACATAAAAGAGAATCATGTGTTTACAAGGATGGCTCTGATACCAACTGTAAGCATATTTATATGCTACACGTAATTCAAACAAACATAATTCATGATCTTTAAACACCACGATTCTCATGATATACGTGATAATAAATAATAAATACTAACCTTGATTCATCTTTCCGATTCGAGAAGGCGTAAGTCGAGTTTCTCTCCCTTTACACTACTTTAATATATTTTCTGATGGATGAAGAATAACTTACGTTAGTGTGGAGAGAGGACCGACTTAATGTATTTATAGAGTACATTCCATCAATGTAGTGGGTAGTTAATATCTCTTTAGACCAATAGGAATTAAGCCCAATTAATTAATTATGAAACCTTAATTAATAAATGGGTCATAACGTGGGTCATAACTTACATAAATACCATGCAAATTAAACTTGCGTTGTGTCTGTTTCGTATTCTTCAGATGTTTTTGTTTACCTATGCATCTTCGTAGAACTCTTTGTTTTCTGAGATATTGAAACAATTGGGAGAAAGATACAAATCTGACCGGTGGAATTTTCTATTGAAAAAGGAAGAAAAATGTTCATCGTGCAGAATCCAAACGTTCTATTCATATCTATTGTTAATGAGAGACGCCATCACAAAGGTGTTCCTAAGACATCTCCAACCGAGAAACGCATGCTCAAACTCAAACGCATATTCAAACTCAAAATGCAGTAATTCTTCTCCAACCGTTCAACTCATTCTCAAACTCAAAAGACTATTCTGCAATATTCACTTTCACACCGATTATTACAATTTTCGATACTATCCACATATTTTATAACTTTACTAACTAGACCACAAATATTATTTTAAATTTAATCACAAAAAATAATAAAATTAATAATAAAAGCAGGGCCAAGGGAAGTACGACCTAACATTTTGAACAACTACATGACAGAGCCACAGTGCGATTCTAAGGCCATCTCCAATCATTCCCTCTATAGATAAAGTTGCTACAGTTAAATTCCTCTATACATACAGTTTAAACAGTATTGACAACTCCAACCATCTCCTCTATATTTTCCTCAAAACCTAATTCAATCATTATTTTATTATTTTACATTATATTTAATATTTAATTAATGGTTTAAAAATATAAAATGATACTTCATCGGCTTAATTATCAGCATAATTACCATCATTAAAGTTCACAAAAAAATTATAATATTGACTTATTTAGTTAATTTAAAAGATGGCCTTTGACATGGTCAATGTTAAAAAAATAGCCTCCAAGTGTATAATGACAGTTATACTTACTAAATGGGTTCTACTTTTCGAAATCGATATCTGTTATCGGGGTCACAAAAGGATGAGAGGGCGGGTCCCCGCACACAGCGCAGAAGACCCGCGCACACAGCAGGGGACCTTGCAGCCGCACAGTGTGCAGGGGTCCCCGCACATACAGCAGGGGACCTCGCACACAGCGCAGGGGTCTCCGCCCACAGCGCAGGGGTCCCGCCCATGTTGCGCACCAGATGGCGGGTCCCTTGCTACTTTTAAAAAGATACACTGTCAAATGACGTAAATACCCTTACATCGAATTTTTTTAAAAACGAAAAAATCGACGGGGCTATTTTTTTAATGTTGACTATGTTAAAGGCCATTTTTTTAAATATTCCGCCCCGTAATTATCATATCATTTTTTATTAGTTTTATTCATTATACATAACAAAAATCTAGTAGACTTTCGCTTGTTAGAGCCTTATATACATATTTACACGCTTCTGAGGTGGTGCATTGTTTTCTTAGCGGCTACGGCTGTCCCAATAGAATATTGGTTCCTTTCCAATAGAAACGTAATGTTCTGTAATCGAAACTGAATTTGGCATTTTGTTTCTGAGGTATCTGTGCTGAGGACTATTCTTGGGTAAATGGATAATGTAAAGTAATCAATTAATAAGTATCATCGTAGCCACTGAATTCTCTTCAGAACATGTTAGTTAGTGTAGTATGGTGACCGTCTGAGCTTAGTGTTTGTTTCAAATAATTTATGTAAGTGTAGAGAAGGTCATCATCAAGACTCGGTTTGTAGTTCCCATGCAAGAACTTAGTTTGGTACACATTTTATCCCTTCAAATTTTGATCTTTTGATGATGTCTAAAAATCTTACTTGAAGACAAGAAGGCTCTTGTAAGAGTAATCGATCCGTAGATTCGATAATTTAATGGAACACGATTTTAGTAACCTAGAGTTGGCCAGCGGCTTTTCTAATTAAATAAATAAATTTTAATCCATCACTAATAAAATAAACCTAAAATAAAAAGTATTAATAAAATATGTATTTTCATAACTTTTTTGTACGAGTTAGTAGGTCGTAATAACATACGAGTTACTAGTCCATGGCGGACAAGTAACTCGTACAACATAAATACGAGTTAAGTATATATTACTAGGAAAGGTAAACACACCCCAAGCAATATTGCACTCCTCGATACTTGCATCCAGTTTGATGCCTAACACTTAATACCTAACACAAATCCAAAACAAAAGATAAACAATTTTATTAAGATTCTAAAACTTTCATCCCCATTATCTCGTATTTGAACCTATTGCTTCGCTATCTAGAAAAATAAAAATAAAAACCAAAACACAAATACTTCGAGGAAACACTATTTAAGCTTTTACAGTGCAACCTTGTCAATTACAGCACAATACAAAATCTTACAAACGATAACTCATCAAAAACCGAAAATTTGAGAGAGATTTAGGGGTTCCAATGGCGCATCGCATGCCCATAAAGCAACGGCATTCCACTTTTGATCTCGAACTGGTTAGGTTTCTTTGTGGATGATGAAGGGTTTGACGGTCCGACAACGGAACACACATCTCTAGCGAGAACCATGTCAACATCGGTATCGCGTGTTGCCAACGGGAACGATTAGGTTTCTTCGTCGCCGTTCGTTTAGGATATCTAACTCGTATTCTATTATTACGAGTTACTAACTCGTAATAATACCATACGAATTAACTTAAACCCACATCGGCACTCGTGCCAGCCTGGCGCAATAACTCGTAATCTATTATTACGAGTTACTAACTCATCGTATTCACAGGCTACGCAAATAACTAGTTTATTAATACTTTTTTATTTTAGGTTAGTTTATTAATGATGGATTAAATTTTATTTATTTAATTAAAAAAGCCGTTGGCCAGCTGGGTACACAAAATATACAATATATTAACGGGTCCTACTATTGACACCCCATTTACACCTCTTTTTTACACCCCCTTGGTGAGAAATACATGAAATTTGTAAAACTAATTTTATCTAACCACATGAATTCGACAATAAATATTTTATAATCTATTTTCATATAATTCAACAATATTATTTCAGTTATTTTATAAAATGTCAGATCTATATGGATTTATTTTCCGTTAGATATCTTATTTTAATTGTTGAACTTAACTTATTAAAAGATAGTAATTTTAAATTTATCAATCTCAATATGTGATTTATTGTAATAAAATATCAATATAAAATAAATATTCTTATTATCATATACAAATTAAAATAAACATAGATAAATAATTGTCGAACAGATAATTTTTACAAAGTATTACACGATATAGGAAATTGTATTATCTACAAAAAAAAATAATTTATTACTAAATTACACATTTTTTTAGGATAAATACAATTCAAATTTATAAAAATTGCAATATTTAAATAGCATATTGATAAATTTCAAAAATTAGTTTGACATCATCACTAAATTAATACAATCCCGCCTCCCGGCCTCGTCAATATTAGGAAATACAATCATGTCACCACATGAAGCAAACATGGCTTAATTATACTTTTATTGCAGGATTTAATGGTTGATTCTATTTCCTTAACAATAATTCAGTTTACCTTATCTATTGTAGTATTTAATAAGGTGGTGCAAATAGAGAACAAGGGGTATCAATAGAATTATCCTATATTAACCTAGAGATAGGTACACAATATTAGAATATACAACAAATCAGTTAGGCCCAAACAATATTAAAAAACACAATATAGTATTCTTAGAGTTCGATAAACGACAAAAGCCCTATTCAACGTTCAACATCGTATATATATATTGTTCTTTGGAACGTCGTGACTTGGGAGTTTATGGGTCTCCAACAGTAATATTAATTTTTATTTTTTTCTATTTTTTCTAATTTCCATTTTTTTAAAAAAAAAAAAAGGTTGGTCTAAGCCCACCTGATCCGCTATCCGCCTAGCCTTCAACTCTCGGGCCTGCCCCGTTATCGACGGGATACGAGTAGGGTTGCAAACGAATCGAATCGAGTCGAATACCGCAATATTCTATTCGTATTCGGATGACAACCGAATACGAATACGAATACTCAAATATATAATCGTATCATAAAATCGATTCTTATTCGAATTCGAATATTTTCTCGAATATTCGAATCGAATATCGAATATTTGTATTCAAAGTCATCTTTCATTTTTATTTAATAAAACATAAACATTATTATATTTAAAATATATATTGAATTATAATAAATTATATTTAAACATATATTGCATTATAACATATTATTTTTAAATATTTTAGTGAGTTATTATATATTATATGTGAATATATATTAATTTTACTATATTTTATGTTATATTATTCAAATCGAATAATTCGATTATTTTCGAATCGAATATTGTGATTTCATATTCGTATTCGGATATTTCTCGAATAAAAAAAAAATATTCTTATTCGGATTCTTATTCTAAATATTCGAATTCGAATCTTAAAATTTCGAATCGCGAATCGAACAAAAAAAGTTTGATTCGTTTGCAACCCTAGCTACTGGCCGTTTCGGCCTATTCTAGTCCTATCTATATTCTATATTACGTCTAGCTATACTACTGGCGGGCTACGGGCCGTCTCAACCTATTCTAGTCCTATCTATACTATGTCTAGCTATACTATTGGCGGGCTACGGGCCGTCTCAGTCTATTCTAGTCCTATCTATACTATGTCTAGCTATACTATCTATTCTATTATGTAAAAGGTGTGGGTGGATATAAACTGCAATTTGCTCTGTTCTATTTATTTGCAATTTGATCCCATTATTTTTTATTTAATTATTTTAATATTTTCATGTTACTTTAACATTTTTTTATTTATTATACATACATCCATAAACATAAGTTTTTCTTTTATAAAGTTAAGAATTTTATTCATCTATTTGATATTAAAAAAATAAATTTCAAATTAAGAATAGCGTAAAATATAATTAAATTCGAAGCACAAGCATAGAGTATGCGAAAAAGTACTACTTTTAGTTAAATGGGGGCTTGATATATAGTTTTTTAGTTTTTTCACATTTAATTAATTAATTAATAAACTCTCCACTAACTTTAAGTACTATTTTTAGTTTTTTCACCTTTAATTTTGTAATTAATGAATTTTCTTTTATATACTTACAAATATATATTTAATTTTCAATTACAATCTCTATTAATATTTTATTTAATATGATATATTTATATATTATAGAGCACACGGGCAAAAAGTACCGGTTACGTTAACAGTTGTGAAAATGAACCTGTTAATACTGAAATAAAAAAGTCCTAAATAATTAATTAGCCCTATGATATTCGTCACATTTACCATCACTCCATGGGACCCTTTTTGAAATTTTCAATTTTTAAGTGGTTAATTGTAATGGCATAATATATCCACGATGAAGATTAATTAGTACATCTCAGTTTGTAAGAAAAAAAATCAGGTCACTGACAAATATGTTCAATTACTAAATCGAACCGCTTGAAAAGATGTTTCCAATTCTGGCGCTTTGCCTTCTTCAGCACACTTTGCTCTCTATCGTGGCCTTTGATGTCGTCACCTTTCGCAAAACGCACGATTTCCCAACGCTCTTGAAGATTCTTCGTCTTTTCCGTGCTCTCTTCTCTCAGGTATGTATGGCTTTCGTTCTTACACTTCCCTTCGACCGCTTTCTATATTGCTAGAAAAAGCTTTAGAGCTTGTATGTCTATGGTGTGGTGGGATTTTTTAAGTGCTGTGGTTCTTCTGCGTTTATTTGATCGACCAAAATTTAATGGGGTTTTGTGTTTATAGCCATGATGATGTTTCGCCATGTTGGCGGTTTTCAGTGTCCACGTGGCGGGTTTATGTTGATCACTTTTCTTGATTTTGGACATTAATGTGCCGAGGTAAGAATTGATTAAAATCTGGTAAGGAAAAGAAGAATTAGGGGATAGATAGTTTATGTAAGTAAATCAAGAACATGAATTGAAATGAGAAGGAACGTTACAATCCATCACATCTTTACAAAGAAAAAAAATGATAGCTTTGCATATCTGGAGAATCTGATATCTCTTCATTAATTGAGAGGCAAAGTATGGCTTTATTAGGTAGTTGCCCGCCAGCTATTGATTTCTGAGTTGGGCTCGCGATTTTTGGGCCCTTTTTAATTGCATTCGTAGTAGAGGGGGCACACTCACCCCCTTCATCGTTCGAACATTCCAAGAAAACGGCGTAGTTTGATTTAGGTTCGATGCCTCGAAGAAGGAAAAGGGACTCCACGATGGGAATCGACGACGATGAAAACGAAGGAATGGAAGAACACATAGCAGATCCTTCGTTGTTTGCGAGAAGGTAGGCATAAAACCGACTGTTTCTCCAAGGTTTTAGAAGCGTTTTTCATGTTAGGAAAAGTCTCCCGTTTCTTTTTCTTACAGCTATCAGTTAGATGCGCTTGAGCGAGCGCTGAAGAGGAATACAATCGTCTTCTTCGAAACTGGGACGGGAAAGACTTTGATCGCCGTTATGCTCCTCAGGCGCTACGCACATGTTATTCGAAAGCCCTCGCCTTATATCGCTGTTTTCTTGGTGCCCACGGTGATCTTAGTCGCGCAAGTGCGTTGTTCTTCGTTTTACTTTTTTTTTTTTACCTTAGTTACGAAAAAAAAAAATTGAAGAATCTCTCGGTTCCTATCGCTGAATTGTAATAAATATCGTAGCAAGGCGAAGTTGTGGCTACTCACACTGACCTAAAAGTAGGCAAATATTACGGTGAGATGGGCGTAGATTTCTGGGACGCTTCTGTCTGGAAACAGCAGACTGATGAGCATGAGGTGCGCTTTTAGCTTCGTTTTTCGTCGATTTATTCGAATTATTTGCGTCGACTTTGCGTAAGCGATTCTAATGTGATTGAGTTACACTCTGAACGAGGTTTATGCTGTTTGTATCATTACGTACAGGTGCTTGTAATGACACCACAGATATTGCTTAGCGCTTTGAGGCACAAGTTTCTGAGCCTTAGTCAGATAAAGGTGTTGATATTTGACGAATGCCATAATGCAAGAGGCAAACATCCATATGCTTGCATAATGACGGTATACATAGTTCGAAAATATCTGTGTGTGCATATATATGCATACTGACGTTTTTAAGAAAAAATATTGCAGGACTTTTATCACCGTGAACTAGAATCGAACAGTACTGAACTTCCTAGAATTTTCGGGATGACCGCTTCCCCTATAAAGGCGAAAGGTTTTTTTTTGTAGAAAGCTAAGGCTTGTAGCTTCGATTCTTTTATTTTATCCAATTTTAGTCGCTTAATAAGAAATTTCGGTGCAGTTTCAAGCTCTCAGGCGTCTTGCAGCAAACAGATTATGGAGCTCGAAAATCTTATGAATTCGAAGGTTCCTTTTCCATCTTTTTTCGTGTTCCCCTATCTGAAACTGTGTCATTTCAGCTGATGTAGTTGACATCCATTAATGTCTGAAATGAAGGTCTTCACTGAATCAGAAACCGTTTTAGCTCAGTACATAAACTTTTCTACACCGAAACTGAAGTTCTACGAGGACGTAGCCTTTCCCAAGACAACCTTTGAAGCCATAAATGCATCTCTGGCCCGTTTGAAAGAAAAGGTACAAGCAAGCCCTTATTTTCGTCTCTTACCTTAGTTTCACCAGTGTTAAGTGCAGTTGATAATTTACATATTTTCAACAGCTCGAAATCGGACTCTGTGGGCCAGACATCTCTGAATCCGTAGCTGTATCTGCAAAACGCAGATTGAAAAAGCTTATAAACGCCCTTATGTTCTGCTTAACTGAACTTGGGATCTGCTTAGCTATGAAGGTATGTATATGCATATATGTTTGTGTACGAGCTATGACTTGTTACATCATACTTTACGTATTTTAACGCTGCATTTCTTGTGTCTTGCAAAGGCAGCAGAGGTCTTCTCTTGTGAAGAATCGGACGTCTTTATGTGGGCCCAAATCGACGCATCAGGCGAGAGAGTTGTCAAGGCGTTTAGTTCAGACGCGGTGAAAGTTTTCTCAGCTTTCAAGCCTTTTGGTAAAACCTTTTTTTACGTCTCCTCAGTTAGTGTTGAGGCTTACTTTTTACACTCTCATTCTTTAACGTAGGTCCCACATGGTCGCTCCGAGATAGAGACGCTGACGTGGCGAACGGTTTTCTTACATCGAAAGTTGTGTGTCTGATAGAGCCGCTGCTCGAGTACAGGTCTGATGATCGCCCAAAAAATGCGTTCGCATTTCGATGCTTTTTTTTTCTATGAAAGTTCGCTTTTCTTTTATGTTTTGTGCAGAGAAAAGAAAGATCTGAGGTGCATAATCTTCGTCGAAAGGATCATCACAGCGATTGTTATACGAAGCATTTTGAACGATTTGCTTCAAGAAAGCGTTGGCTGGAGAACTGAGTACACCGCTGGGAACACGTCCATGCTTCAGTCTCAGAGTCGAAAAGTGCAAAATTCAATCGTCGACGAATTTCGCAGCGGAAAAGTTCGAAACCTTTTTACTTGAACTTTTTTTTTGCGAATTTTTCCATTTCGTCAGCCTTTTGAATATCCCAGTGCGTTTCTTTACACAGGTTAATATCATAGTCGCAACGTCCATGCTTGAAGAGGGTTTAGATGTCCAAAGCTGCAACCTTGTAATAAGATTCGACCCTTCTAACAACATATGCAGCTTTATTCAGTCGAGGGGGCGGGCCCGTATGCAGGATTCGGATTTCATACTCATGCTAAGAAGGTGAGCGAGCGTACCAGGATTTTTCTATATAACCCATTACCCTAAATTTCGTCCCAAAATTGCTTAATTTCGGAAGATATATGTGTAGTGTCACCCCAAACGCCAGATTATACGCCGAAACCCTAGAATTTGAAGCAAAATTTAGGGTTCCGGCGTATAATGTCCCTACATTACTTAATTTTGGAAGTTATTGTTCGTGTAATCCCTAAATTCGAATATAATGCCACCCCCCATATTACAGGAGTAAGAAGATAATTAACATTTTTTTTTCATATTATTTTTGTAACTTGACGACGTACCGTAATTTCAGAGGCGATAACAAGGCCCTCGAGCGTGTAAGAAACTACTTGGCCAGCGGCGAACAAATGCGAAACGAGTCCTTAGCAAACGCCGATATTCCCTGCGGCCCACTCGACAAAGAACTATATGACGAGCCTTTCTACCGAGTCGAAGCCACGGGCGCAATCGTGACCTTGAGCTCCAGCGTATCGTTGCTCTACTTTTACTGCTCCCGCCTTCCTTCCGATGGGTGCGTCAATTTCTTCGTTATTTTCAATTCCGCCCCGAAACAAATTATACTTTCAAGATTGAGTAAACGCATATATTTTTTTGTTACGTTTTTTTAGGTACTTCAAACCGTACCCTCGCATTACGATCGATAAAGAGCTGCAAAGCTGCACGATTTTACTTCCCAGTAGTTCCCCCGTTCAGACTGTCACCGTCCATGGAGACAGCAAAAATGCACATACGCTAAAGCAACTCGCCTGCCTCGAAGTGTGTAAGAAACTCCACAAAGTTGGCGCACTAACCGACCACCTCGTGCCCGAGATTATCCAGGAAGAAGCCGAAGTCGAAGCCTACGGTTTGTACCTTCATAATCCTTAGCGCTTTTTTTAATTGTTTTTTCATATACTCATCGAACTTCCGATCGTTAGCTTCAGATACTTATTACAATAATCATATATCAGGTTTTGCGGATCATATAGCCAATTGCACGAGGTTTTTCCCGCCAGAACTGATAGGCCACTGCAGCAGCAACGAGCCAGTCGTGGTCTACCATTGCTATCTAATTACGCTAACGCCCGACTTTGAGTACGAAATCAAGTTCGACGAAGTCATGCTAGCCGTCAACTCAAAGCTCAACGACGATCTCGAGAAAATGACCCTCGATCTCGAAGTCGGTCGAGGAATCGTGGCCGTCCGATTGAAGTACGTCGGCGAGGCCGAACTGAGTTCCAAGCAAGTCGCGCTTTGCCAGGGTTTTCAAGTGACGCTTTTGACGGTTCTTCTCTACCACAAACTCGACGATATTCACAAATTCCTTCCCAAGCTCCCCGCCGAGGGAAAAGGCTCGACGACCGTTTTCGACTATCTTCTTCTGCCTCCGACGCCTTCCATGGGGATCGACTGGAGAATTGTGAGCGCCGTTTTGTGCCTCGAAAATTCTTCGAGGAGGAAGCACGAATGCAGTTCGGCGACGGGCGTTCACAGTCACTGTGTGACGAGGAATAACGGTTCGGTGTGCTGCTGCGCTTTGGAGGAGGTGGTTACGAAGGGCGGCTCGGTTTGTTGCTGTTTGTTGGAAAATTCGGTTGTGATGACGCCTCATAATGGAGCTTTGTATTGCATCGACGGTGAGATGGATGGCGTGGATGGCAATAGTCTTCTTAAGATGAGAGATGGAGCGGAGCTTTCTTACAAGGAATATTATAAAAAGAAGTAAGGAGGTTGTGTTTTGTTAGGCGCTATGGTGTGACGCTTTGTTCGAGCGATTTTTTAACCGAGTAAAATCACTTTGCAGGCATGGAATCGACTTGCGATTCGAGGGGCAAAACCTCATTCGGGCGAACCGCATCTTTAATGTGCACAACCACGTACACTGGAATCACAGAACTCTGAGCTCGAAAGGTCAGTCTCTCCGTGTTTAGGACATATATGCTCGTTTCATTTCACGAATTTCTTACCAGTTGGCCTTAAATGTGGAAGAGATTATCTATACAGACCTGTTCAGTAATGTTAAATGATCACTTCACCTAAGAGCTTATAAGCTTGAATGGACAATATCTTATTTTAGTTTTTACATTGTTTTATGTCCAATAGGCCCCCTCAAATCGGCTGACTTCTTTATCTATCCTTAGATGTGTAATTCCTTTAAATAACTGATCATGAAGATTCGTACTCATGAGCTCTCTTGACTTGAACTATGATGCCATGATAAATGATCCCTCCACCTAAAACATTAAGCTTCAAGCGAGTGCATCGCATGACTTGCCTCGTATCCTTTGTTTTCAATGTAGAAGGAAGACAACGATCGTGCCTCTTGCCGCCCGAAATTTGCGTGGTGATTATGGCGCCGATGTCAATTTCGACTATGTATTCCTTCTCCTTTATCCCGTCTGTTATGCATTGGATCGAATCTCATCTCTTAGCCGCCCGCTTGAAGATGATGCCCTTCGGTCGATCGCTGCAAGTCGCCTCTATACCCACCGCCAAGGTGCGCTTTATAATATTTTTTTCCGGCTCAAAAGAAAATGCAAAAAATCGCATCATAAGCGCAATTTTTATTTCACGTCCGTGTCCTGATCAGATTCTCGAAGCGATCACTACGAAGAAATGCCAAGAGAAATACAATTTGGAATCTTTGGAGACCATCGGCGACTCCTTTCTCAAGTACGCTGCTACTCAGCACGTCTTTAATGCCCATCAAAACGTACATGAGGGCCTTCTCAGCGTCAAAAGACAGAAAATTATTTCCAACGCTTCGCTCTGCAAGCTCGGATGCGAGCACAAGATTACGGTAATGAAAACGACTTGTCTTCAGTCTTCTTCGTCTTATTTTATTATTCTTACGTACTCAGGGCTTTATACGCAACGAACCGTTCGATCCGAAAAAATGGATACTCCCCGGCGCAAGCTGCGAAAACGTCATACTAAACGAAGATTTTATTTCTTCGAAAAAATTCTACGTGGGCCCGGCGAGGGAGGTAAAGAGTAAGGCTATAGCGGACGTGGTCGAGGCGCTAATCGGCGTTTTCCTTCTCAGTGGAGGCGAACTAGCGGCCTTGTCCTTCATGTCTTGGCTCGGCATCGATGTTGATTTTACGAGCGTGCCGTACAAGAGGAATATAACCGCCAATCCCGAGAAATATGTCAACATCAAATACTTCGAATCCCTTCTTCATTATTCGTTCCGAGACGCTTCGCTTCTGGTCGAGGCTCTGACTCACGGTTCTTACATGATGCCCGAGATTCCCGGATGCTATCAGGTCTTTCATTTTAAGGGCTTTTTCAATAGTTTTATTCTCTTACCGTCCATGACATAAATCCTATGAGTTAGTTTTTTCTTTCGTACAACTTGAAATGCTTACCCTCCTGACATACTACGTCACCTAAAAGTTTAAGCATGAAGGAAGCGGTACCATATTTTAGTTCTATATACTTTGTCTACTGCAAATAAACGTGGAATGTTCTTTTTACGGGCGGTCGTTAGGGTTTCTACCCATGATATTGGCCTGCTCTCTGATATCATGTTAATTGTATCATACGTTACTTCTTATCTTTCATTTCCAATGATTTTTACAGAGGCTGGAGTTCTTGGGAGACGGAGTGCTCGATTATCTTATCACAATACACCTTTACGAAAAAAATCCCGAGTTGTCTCCAGGGCTCATAACCGACCTTAGGTCGGCCCAAGTCAACAACAACTGCTACGCCATGGCGGCCGTCAAGGCGAACCTTCACAAGCACATCCTCCACGCTTCCCAAGATCTTCAAAGGCACATCTACAATACCCTCCAAAGCCTCGACGAAGCAACTCTCAACACAACTTTTGGCTGGGAATCTAACTCGACTTTTCCTAAGGTACTCAACTCATTCCTTTTTTTTTTTGCGCCGTTTCTCGTAAATTAAGGACAATTCGCAATCCCTTTTTCTCACTGCTACTGCTGCTGCTACAACTACTGTTACTAGGTTCTCGGAGATGTAATAGAATCTTTAGCGGGGGCGATCCTAGTGGACTCGGGCTACAACAAGGAGGTAGTTTTTCGAAGCATTCGTCCACTCCTCGAACCTCTCATCGCGCCGGAAACCCTAAGGATTCATCCCGTCAAAGAATTGCACGATATTTGCCAGAAGAAGCGCTACGCTTTGAAGGAATATTCTCACCCTACGACGGCTGGGTTTACGGTGGAAGTCGAAGCGAACGGCACCGTGCACAAAGCGACGCGCTTCGACCACGACAAGAAAACGTCGAAGAAGCATGCGTTTCGAGAAGTTTTGGAGTCTTTAAAGGCGAGCGGCCATTGTTCTTCTTAGTATATTTACTATGTTATCATTTATTTTGAATTGCTCCGAGGATTCTGAAGAACTCGTTCGTTGAATTTTGGAAGTTGACTTGAATGGAATACATAACTTGTTTGATTTTTATTTCATCGTTTCTGCAATTGAATTTGTTTCTAACACTTCGTTTAATTTGGTCGTCCGAGAGTTCAATGGTCGGCCATGTTGTCACGCCTATAGATAGGATCAAAAATAAATCAAAATACATCGAAGGAAAGGAATTCATAATTCATAAATAAAAAGATAAGACGTTGGTACTGATAAAGGAAAAGAATAATAATATATGTGCTTATTACGTGGTTTTCATCGAATAGGCTTCGTGACGATTAGAACAAGACACGAAGTATGTGACTTCGCTGTAAAACCAAGAATGACAATCACAAAGACAAAGCCGTTCCACGTGTAATAATAACCCGACAAAGATAAATTAATATTATAGTTCATCGTTTTCATCAATCAATACGAAACTAAACATTCTTGGTGTGATCGAGGAGCTGACTCAGGAAAGCTCTTTCCTTTCGGAATCAAATCAAAACCTCTGCAGAACGAGAGAGAGAGAGAGAGAGAGAGAGAGAGAGAGAGAGAGAGAGAGAGAGAGTCAATGTTTAAGAATTTCAACTCCCACCAGTTCAAGAATTTCAACTCCCACCATTAATAAACGTCGTTGAATTTTACTAAATTTAAACACAACCTGGATTTGTCCGTAAATCTCTCTCTGTCTCGACCTCCATCGATACCAAGTAGTCTCAAAGCCGACCTCTTTTGTTTAATTCCCATCTCTTCTTCCCCACCACCGCTTTTTTTTCTCTTCTTTTTCTCCAACCCCAAGAAAGAAAGTCAACAATAAGACTCCACCTTTAATCAATTCTCGATAGCCCATTTCATTTTCTTAATCATATTCTGCAAATTTCTTGGGCGGCGGCGATGGATTTGAGGAGGAGGCATTGCTCGGTGCTGATAGCTCTCATGGCGGTGGTGGTGGTTGCTGACGTCATCTCCGCCGTGAACGGCAATGTGGTGTTTGAGGTCCGCCACAAGTACGGCGGCCGTGGGAAGGGGAAAGCGCCCATAGCTTTGTTGAGGAAACACGATTCCAATCGCCATGGAAGGATGCTCTCTGCCATCGATTTCGAGCTCGGCGGCGATGGATCGCCTACGAACGCCGCGTATGTTTCTGAAATAAAATGATTTTCTTTTCTTCTTATCTTATATATATTATTGGGAATTGTGCTATTATTGTTTGCTTTTATTGAATTATTCATCTACTTATGGTAACTTCATCTTTGGTTATAACTTAAGACTTTTCATGGATTATTTCCACGGTGTTCGTATCGGGTTCTTGCACGATACCCTCTTCCGAAATTTTGCTTGTTTAATCGAACCAATGCGAAGATAAATGATTTCTTGCATAGTTGATTCTGATTTAAATTGATTTTTCGTCTCAAACTCAATCTTAGACCAGTTATGAGATGTATGTAAGCACGTAAGTTACTCTCTCTACTGCCAACTGATTTTAGAGTTTGGGCTGAAATTGATGTTATGCTCTACATTTTTTAGATATATACCGTATGATTCGATGTTATATCGGTTGTTATTTTCGAACATTCGCAGACTTTACTACACAAGAGTTCGAATTGGATCTCCGCCGTTCGACTATCACGTCCAAGTCGATACGGGGAGCGACATTATGTGGGTGAATTGTCAAGGTTGTGTGAAATGTCCCACGAAAAGCGATCTCGACGTACGTCTTTTTTTTATTATTATTATTCCGTCAATCTTCTACTCTTCGTTTTTTTTCCTTTTGCGCTTTATAATATTTTTTTCCTTCCATGCCAGATACCGTTGAAGCAGTACGACATGTCGGCTTCGTCCACGGGAAACATAGTCGCGTGCGACCAACCATTCTGCGAGACCGTTTTTAACAGCGTCAGCCCGAGCTGTAAGGCCGGGATGAGCTGCGACTACGCCGTCACCTACGGAGACGGAAGTCGAACCGAAGGATACTTCGTCAGGGATTACTTCACGTTCGATCGAGTCTCGGGAAATCTTCAGACAGCGACGATGAACGGATCGATAGCATTCGGGTGGGACCGTCTTTATACTTTCAATATGCTTGATTACTTATTTATGTAGAATTTTTTTTGGGTATCACTCGTTCTTACATCAGATATCTATACTCTTATGTAAAGAGCATAGGGGGTCTAAAAACTACCAATTGGTCTGTAAAGTCCTTTTTACCATTATACTCTTAATATTTTATGGTTTATTACAATTTTATCATTACTTTAAAATTTCATCTTTAAATAACTTAATGAATAATATAAAATATTCAAAATATAAAATATATTTATATGCATTAGATGTGCTAAAATCACTAGTTACATTATAGCAATCATGGGTTGCTCCCTATACTGTCAATAGATTTTTGTTCTTACATGCTGGGTTTCCAGGGATTGATTCGATCACAACAGTTTTTCTCTTCTCTTACGCTTATCGTTCTTTCGCTATGTGTTTAGGTGCTCGTCTAGACAATCGGGAGAGCTAGGCTCGTCGTCCGAGGCCGTCGACGGAATAATCGGTTTCGGACAGGCAAACACTTCGGTGCTCTCTCAACTCGCCCAGTCGTCAAAGGTCAAAAAGGTGTTCTCGCACTGCTTGGACGGAAACAAAGGAGGCGGCATATTTGCCATCGGAGAAGTGGTCGACCCGAAAGTAAATAGCACGCCTATCGTCCCTAACACGTATGTTCTTATATTCCACAACAGCTACTTTTTTTTTTTTTTCCGAGGGCTCTTTTTTAGAAATAATTAAATAAATAAATAAATCGTCAGGCAACATTACAATGTGGTAATGAGGTCGATAGATGTCGGCGGGCAATCTTTAGACATTCCGTCAAGTACGTCTGACGGTGGGAGTATAATAGACAGCGGCACGACATTGGCTTATCTTCCCTCCGATGTTTATAAACAAGTTCTCGATAAGGTATGTTCTTATTGTATACGGCTTTATCGCAAAAAAAAAAAAGGGAACGCCGAATAATTTTACCTAACTACTTTGCGCCGTTTGATGCACGTAGATCATGACGCAACAACCTGGTTTGAAAACGCACATAGTCGAGCAGCAGTTCACTTGTTTTTGGTACAGCGGAAAGTAAGCATTGACTTTGTTCGAATAATATGAACTCGCAAACAGTGTTTGGTTGGGGGTCTAAGGATTTTAAATGTGGATTTAGATAAACACACACCTCCTCATATGTGAACCCACTAACCAAACACACATTTTATTACCCATTAAATTTATTTTATTTAAACACTCCTAAATACAAGCCTATCAATCAAACGAGCACTTAGAGATTGGGAATTTACGGTAAATTATTACAAACATGTCCAAATGCGCCTTGCTCAGCTAGGTTATAGCAGAATGTTCGGCGGAATTTTTAATTTTTTTTCTCCCTAATATGACGTATAGAACTAACTATTTATTTGACATCTGTGTCTTCAGCGTCGACGATGGATTCCCAGTCGTAAATTTTCACTTCGATGGCTCCCTTTCCTTACCAGTCTATCCTCACGACTACCTCTTTGAAGTCCGCGTAAGAAATTCATTTCTCGACTCGTAAAATCTGCTGCGCTATTTATTCGCATCTACTGGCGAAAAACTCTAAACGAAGCATATTCGAGATATTTCTTATCTTTCAGGACGGAGAATATTGCATAGGTTGGCAGAACAGTGGAATGCAGACAAAAGATGGGCAAGAAATAACTCTCTTGGGAGGTATATATAGGCTTCAATCTTTTCCTCCGTTTTACGTACATATGCTATGCTTTGCACGCAACCAGTTATAAAATCACATAAAATTACTATCGATGAAAAAAAAAAAAGATGCACACTTTTCTTACACGGATGCATTGCAGATCTTGCATTATCGGACAAGCTCGTCGTCTACGACCTCGAAAACCAGACGATAGGATGGGTACAGTACAACTGTGAGTAATCATAGTTCTTACATCGCAATTTGTTCGTCTTCCTTCATGTAATAAGTCGTGATATTTCGTATTTAAAATTCGTCGCCGTAGGTTCGTCAAGTATAAAGGTAAGAGACGATGCGACTGGAAATGCGTATTCCGTGGAAGCTCATAATATATCCCGAGCTTCGTCGACGTCGAATCTCAAATCGTTTGCGCTATTTATGGCGACTCTCCTCCTCAGGCTAATACTATGAGCATCGATGGCGAAACCCCAGCTTCAAGAAATGTTTGTATAGTTATAGCGTGTTGCACGAAAAGAAAAAATTTTATGTATTTTATTTTCTTCTATTTTTTCTCCGGTTCTTTTCGGGGCCTCTCCTTTTGTTCTTCGACTATAGGATATATAAAAGCGAACGTATACATGTCGATATATTTATAGATCTTTGTCTTCTAACTGCATATCTAAACCATTGGTAAGCTTTCGTGAATTGTTACGACGACTCTCTTCTAAACGCTCGGCTCGCAGATACCCACGAAATGGGCTAATTCCCGGCATTCAATTAGCTCGGGGAATAACGAGTGATGTGGTGATTATCCGCCTTTCAGTTGTATTAGAGCATCAATGGCATCAGACAAGGAAGGTTAGCATCAAATGATGTCTTAACCATAAGCAAACTGAAAATTCAAACATAACCTAAGTGGAATTAGATTGCAAACATAGTGTTAACTGAATAAAGTTTCTTTTTTTTTTCCTCTCATTTTTCCTTACCCAGATCCCAAACCAAACAGACCCTAACGAGTATTTATATGAAGATGGAGAATCAATTAGGCCAAATGTTACCACAGCAATTAGCACCATTGGTATAATCAAAAGAGCAAGAGCATCAATAAGTAACATAGTCCCACTCAAGCATTTCAACAAACAGATAACGTACGCTCTTTTCATATAACTGTGACTGAAAGAAACGATACAGATCAGTTAAAAAGGGAGGACTTTTCAGCACAAGAAACTGCCAAGCACTAGCAAAGCAGAACACCATCAATTCAGCTGATCAAGCAAAGAAAGGAGATTACTTCTTAAGGCTGCCTCGAACGCCGGGCTTGGGCTTGGACGAATCAGGCGCGACGACGGCGTGGAGGTTGCTGAGCTTGGCCTCGTCGAAAGGGACCTTTGGGTGCCGAGCTTCGTGGTGGATCTGCATCGTCTTTAAGTCCGGCGCCGTAATCTTGCAGTGTGGGCACTCGAGCTTGGCGTGCCCGCCTTTCTCCTGGCCGGTCCGATCCGCGAGGCCGGCCTTGCCTCCGCCGCGGTTGGTGGTCGCCGCGTCGAGCTTCAACGCGAGCTCCTTGGCCGTGTGCTTCTTGGGTTTCGCCTTTCCAGTCATAGCGATTTAAATCGATCGATTTTATTCGGTATGAATCAAATTGGATATGGGCAAGCGGCTATGCGAATTGAGATGGGCAAAAGGAAGAAGAATCTTCAGAACCCTATCTAAGACCCAAATTCCTTTTATATTAATGTAATTTCCAAAATTTATGAAATATTAAAATATTCCCCAATTCTTGAAATATAGATATTCCTATTATGTAGCAATCCAACTCTGTTGAATTTCGATTTTCAGTGACAGTGTTAAAAGTCTAACGTTGCGTTGGTGCTCTTGCTAGAGTTGCAAATGAATTTTGTTCGATTCGCGATTCAGTTAGAAATTCTAAGATTCGTAGTCGATTTTCAGTGATGTGTTAAAAGTCTAACGCTGCATTGGTGCTCTTGCCGGAGTTGCAAATTAATCGAATGTTTTTGTTCCATTCGCGATCCGATTATAAATTCTAAGATTCGAATTCGAATATTTCAAATACGAATACGGATTAAAATAGTACTTTTGATTCGGGTAATATCCGATTACATATAAAATATCACAATATTCGATTCGAATTTTTATCCAAATCATTCGATTCAAATAATTTAATATAAATATAGTATAATTCAATATATAATTAAATACAATATATGATCATTCAATAAAACATTTAAATGTAATATATTATAATTCAATATATGTTTAAATATAATTCATTATAATTCAATATATATTTTAAAGCTAATATTGCTTATAACTTATTACACAGAAAATAAAAGATTGGTTTGCATACAAATAGTCGATATTCGATTCCAATATTCGAGAAATGTTTGAAATCGAATAAGAATCAATTTTATGATTCGGTGAAATATTTAAATATTCGTATCCATTTGTGGTAGTAGACAGACAAAATTTTATCATCTTTCCAATGTTGTGATATTTGGGTGGAATCTTGAACAAAACAATACCATTAGAAAGTTGGATTTTTCTTTTTCAAATTATATATAAATTAAATACAAAGACACATTCTAAATTTAAAGAGAATCCAAACAAACACACGAACAAATGAACACAAAGGGTTGATCAAGACAACATATTACATGGATGAAAGATTCGAACAATTTAGTTCTACAATAATTCAGTCAGCAGACACACTAGAGTTCTTGCGCAGCGGTGCTGCGCCTGTGGTTTTCTTGAAAGTTGTTATTCATACACTGTGTCTGAAGAAGGCTCCTAATAGTGTTGTCCGACGCGGCGCTGCCATCTTTTCCTTGCGCCGAGGGTTTATTTTCGGAAGAAGGGTTATCACCGACGAACTGATTTTCGTCTCGAAAACCGTTCCATCCCTTTGAGAGGATAGAGCTCGACGTCCCGTCCAAACCTATGTGAGTAACGTGCTTAACGTTCGTCGGGAATCCTATCTCCATTCCCGCCTCCGCCTCCTCGAGCTCGTCGTCTTCGTCATCCTTGTATACTGATGAAGAAAGGGATTAGTATGCAGAATGTTTTTTGTCGGAAATGAAATATATAAATTAAAGCAGGACCGAGTACGAATAGTAGCTTTCAAAATTAAGCAATTTATTATATGCATGAATCCTAGATTTTATCCCAAACTGTCTTAATTTTGAAGTTACTGCAGATACCCCTAAGTTCGTCGGAATCCTTGATTATATGTCGAACCTTAGAAAATAAGGCAGAATCTAGGGTTCCTAAATTTCTTTCCATTTAGATTGCAACTTCCAATTTATTCTCTGTATTCCTCAGTTCATACATAGTGTCCAAATATGAAGTTGGGTAAAATTTATTCAGTAAAAAAAATAGAATTTCCATCAGTGCTACATCGTCGATCTAATTCAATCAAGAATGTACTTACTAAGTGTGAGTCCCTTTTGTGAGAAGGATCCCATTTTCCGGCTTATAATGTTGCTAAATTGCTTGATGTTAAAATTTGTAGGACGTATAATATGTCACCCCCTAAGTTCGTTATCCCAATAATACCACCCATAAATTAAAACATTAATGCTGTTAAAATATGATACAATCCCTTTAAGTAAGCTTATATATAAAGTGATTAGCATGTATCAGAGTCCAAACTAAGAGTAATAGGTATTAGTATGAATCTTCGCAGCGGTACATTAAAAAAATTGCACGTCTAACACTTGACAAGAAAAAAATTCAGCTTAGACTTGGAATGTTTGGAAATAAAACATATATGAGCAAACTTAAAATATGATGTAATTTCCTTCGAGTTTAAATTTTTAGGAGGAAATTTCGTTCAACGTTGATATCGTAAATCATTTTTGAGATGTCGATCGGTGAACGATCTTACCGAATAGCTGAGAGATGCTCCTGATATTCTTGACAAGCTTTCGGAACCTAGGAAGCGTCGTCGTCGAAGGGCTCTTCGAGCTTTCGCCCGATAGGCTTTCCTCGTCTTCTTCGTCGTCAATGTATCCATCTTCCTCTTTTTCTTCTCCTTCTTTCATCACAACGTTAATAAGTTCATTAACACATTACATAAGAGAAATAAAGAGAGAGATGATATATATATATATATATATATATAGAGAGAGAGAGAGAGAGAGAGAGAGAGAGAGATTAGCTTACTTATGGGAGTTGATGAGTACATCGTCTTCGATCTTTTCGATTGCTGCACTGCTATGCTAGACTCAGACATGCAACCTACCGTGAAAGGAAGAAGCACTAATCTTTCCATTCTATCCCTCATAGAGAGAGAGAGAGAGAGAGAGAGAGAGAGAGAGAGAGAGAGAGAGAGAGAGAGAGAGAGAGAGAGAGAGGGAGAGGGAGGGAGGGAGATAACAAGCTATGAGGTGTGTTTCAACCCTAACGAGGCAATGGATTGTTATAAAATGTGCTTAAGCTACATGTGACTTTTTGCTTTGTATTCAAGAAACTGTGGATGGTCAACATCTACTCAAGTTTGAGATATCTAAGCTTACTCTGTTTTATGCAAAAAATAAAGATTAATATAGATGTAATTGTATTTCTAATTGTGTAATTAGTTGGATAAAATAGCCCCTTTTATGATCTACAAGGTGGGTTCCTCATCTCTTGAAGGAGAAGCTAAGCTACCAGAAAATTGTTGGAGTAAGGCTTTCATGCCTACCTAATAAGTAGTGTGTTACAAGCAAACGTATTATTGAATATTACAATCATCCTAAGCATCGTTATTATTACTATAATTGCTGCCGTAAAAAGGGGCTTTACTAGAGAGTGGTTTATTTATTGCCTATTGCTTTCTTTCGTGGATGGTTGTAATTATAATTGTTCTCTAAGATATAGGTATCGAAAACTTTTATGATGATAACCTTATTAAAACATATATGTCACTTACCGATAACTGACCCGTTTATTTATGTTGGGTTTTAAACTAACCCGATTGGATTGTGATGGGTATCCGTGACCCGACCCGAATAAATGGATGGAGGCTTAACTAAGGAAGGAAAGAATAGATGAGCAACACGCATGGTTGCTTTTGTCATGTAAAGTTTTAATAATTATTTTTCCAGCTCTTATGGTCAAATTATTAAATACGTTGATTCCCTACGCCAAAGCGACGTTGTCAACTAAATAAATATCTTGCCGACTGTTTCATCCGTTGAAATAATGCTCATTTTTGTATTGGAAGATAATGTCCAAATATTTAATTAAGATGCTCATAAACGCTCTCATTGATTTGTAATTAGCCACGTCGCTTGACTTTTGATATACTTAGCGACATTACCTAAGTAATAATGACCATTAAGATGAAAGGGAAAGATCGAACAAGTGGTTATCTATCTAATTAGACACGTTCTATTGGCTACCATTTGTGATTGCAATTTGGGACGTCATTTAATTTTTAGTTTACGGCAAATGAATGATAAGATGAGAGGCTTTCGCTTTTGAAACGGCCAAAAATCATATTTACGTGTGTATTTTTTTAATAGACACAAAGATATTTAAAACCCTTACTTCCAATCAAGTTGAAATATGAAAGATCAAGTATAAGTGAACCCATGACTTAAAAAAAGGGGTCATATAGTTTTTGGTAACCTTATTTCTATCTACATATTTGGCGATAGCTAGCTTCCAACAAGACTAATCCTTTTGATCCACGTGTCCTCGTCCCAAGTCCACATTACAACAATGATAACAAAGGTTTAATCTTTTAAAGTGTCCCATTTATTAAACCAAATAATATAATGCCTCACCAATTATGAAAGTAAACTATTGGCTCATTGGTCATGTGTTTCCATCCCAAGTGAACTCGAAAGCTCCCTTAAATTTTTGAACCCATTAATTACGTAAATTAAAAGGAATATTTGCAAGTTGGCAACTAGCCAATTCCTACTTGGCCCCACGTCGTTCCATCGCCCCAATACCATATAACAAAAAAATAAAAAAATCTACACACATTTCATTCATCTTCCTCGCACAACTCTCCAACGAGAAAAAAAAGGAACAAAAATGGTCCTCTCCAAAACCGTCTCCGAGAGCGACGTTTCCGTCCACTCAACCTTCGCCTCGCGCTATGTCCGAACGTCCCTTCCCAGGTAATAATAAACAGCAGCAGCTCATTTTCACCTTAAACAAAGCAGCAATTCTTGACACGACGCCGGCCGGCGCCGGCGGTGGTTTCAGGTTTAAGATGGCGGAGAATTCCATCCCTAAGGAGGCGGCGTATCAGATCATAAACGACGAGCTAATGCTCGACGGCAATCCACGGCTGAACTTGGCCTCTTTCGTGACGACGTGGATGGAGCCTGAGTGCGATAAGCTCATCATGGATGGGATTAATAAGAACTACGTAGACATGGACGAATACCCAGTCACCACTGAGTTGCAGGCAAGTCCCTGATCTTTTCTCTTTATTCGATTTTTAGACCCCAAGTAAACACACTGCTTTTTCGAATCTCTAACATGGCTTCAGATCTAGATCAGTTTGCGACAGACCAACGTTGATTTTTATTTAGTATAATATAACTATCATACTACCTCTCCAAGTAACAACGCATCTAAGTTGCCAAGGTTATATTTTTAAATAATATTAAGGAGAAAATGAAATTGATCCCAGTAGATAACACTTGGCCATGTGATACTGCTGTCTAACTTTATCAAGTAGGGGTCGTGCTGTGATGTGCATATGCCGTTGGTATGGTACACATTTCGATTCTTATTTTCTTGATTTGCTTTATTTCGTAGAATATTTTTGGATTAGTTGAAATGGTAGGGTAATTGTGAAGTCTCATTTTCCTAGCACTAAATGGTGTTTTTGTTTTCAAGTTTCAACTAACACGCCGTCCACGCAAAAAAAAATCGACTAAATATAATATCTTCACGTCCTTTCAAAGACGAAATAATTCATTATACAATAAACAAAAATAATAAATTGACTGCACCGAATAAACCTACATCCTCGAATTCCCTTATATAGCCGTTGAGTCACGTTCTCAGTCTGACCTATAGTTAGAAGTAACTCGACGATATGTAAATAAACTCGAGCTCTAGCCTTTAGTCTCAAAATATTTATGTTAAAATAAGATGTATACTTACAAAAAATTAAAAATAGTGCAAATAAATCATTGTGGCTCGTGAAATGTCGAACTGTCTTGATGAAGTTCAAGCTCGACAGTCATGAAGTCGAGCCGAGCTTCAATCGAGCCGGTTCTGTTTTCAAACTACTCAAATTAGTAGGGCATTTTTTCCAGGTTTATAAATGTTAGTATGTTTGAGTGGGTCACTTTAATTATGCCAACCTTTTTAAAGATAAGATTTTTTGTATGAAGATTCATGTCGTTGTCTCCCTTTATCTTGGAGGGACTTTTGACTATTTTATTGGGCTTTTTATTAAAATAATAGGGTGTAAATTAAAATTTAATAAAATAGGATGATTTTGTAAAAAATTAACAAAATCGAATAACTGCGACGCCGCTTTTAACAAACGCGGTGTCACGCCTAATAGGGGCGACGCTCCCTTTTCAGTTCTTTTTTTTTATTATTTTTTTTTTACTTAAGTCGCCCCCATTAGGGGCAAAATTCTCTTTTTTTTTTATTTTCTATTTTCTATTTATTAATTATATAATCTACCAAATCATAAAATCATCGTTATTTCATGTGATTGACATAATAAAAATCAGTAAACGCATCTAATTTATTGTTTGTTTCACGACGATTAAAATGATATGCTTATATTTTCGAATGATATGCATATCTTATATATTTCGATATTCGAATTTTTTTATATTTATAAATTAAAAAATACTAAATTGGAACAAATTTAAAGAACAATTAATTATTTCGAAAAATATAAGCATATCATTTTAATCGTCGTGAAACAAACAATAAATTAGATGTATTTACTAATTTTTATTATGTAAATCACACGAGCGTCGCCCCTCATCGTTATTTTACGTGATTTTAAATGAGCTTCGCCTTTCAACGTTATTTCATGTGATTCAGAAATGACTGTCGCCCCTCATCGTCCCTCAGCGATGCTCATTTAGAAATTGGGTGAAGAGCGACGCTCATGTGATTTATATAATAATAATAATAATAATAATAATAATAATTAATAAACGCATCTAATTTATTGTTTGTTTCATAACGATTAAAATGATATGCATATCTTATATTTTTTAAAATATTTAATTGTTTTTTTAAATTTATTCCAATTTAAGTTTTTTAATTTATAAAAATAAAAAATTATTTCGGAATATAGAAAATTTAATATATGTATATCATTTAATCGTCGTAAAACAAACAGTAAATTAGATGCATTTATTTATTTATATTATGTAAATCACATTGAATAACGATGATTTTATGATTTGGTGGATTATATATTAATAGATATGAAAAAAAATTGAAAAGAGAGCGTCGCCCCTATAGGCGCGACGCCGCGTTTGTTAAATGCGTCGTCGCAGTTATTACACACGAATGCTCGATTTTAATTTTTTACAAAATCACCTTATTTTATTAATTTTTAATTTAAACCCCATTATTTTAACAAAAAAGCCTATTTTATTCACTAAAGTTAGGATATTAACCATATGCAACAACCATAATAATAGCAACAACAACAACAACAGCAACAACAATAAAATATTTTGCGCAGAACCGTTGCGTAAACATAATAGCAAACCTATTCAACGCGCCGCTCGGGGACGGAGAGGCGGCGGTCGGCGTGGGAACCGTTGGATCATCGGAGGCCATAATGTTGGCTGGGTTGGCCTTCAAGAGGAAGTGGCAGAACAAAATGAAGGCCTCGGGAAAGCCACACGACAAGCCGAACATCGTCACGGGCGCCAACGTTCAGGTTTGTTGGGAGAAGTTCGCACGTTACTTCGAAGTTGAGCTCAAGGAGGTCAAGCTCAGGGATGGCTACTACGTCATGGATCCCGAGAAGGCCGTCGAGCTTGTCGACGAGAACACTATTTGCGTCGCGGCGATCTTGGGCTCGACGCTCAACGGTGAGTTCGAGGACGTCAAGCGCCTGAACGACTTATTGACCGAGAAGAACAAGAAAACTGGGTATGAATTTTTTATATAGTTTATTTTCAGTACATCATCTCACGTCTAGGCTGATTCTTTTTATCTTTCTAGTTTTAGACGTGAGGTCTTCATTTATGGGTGATCTGAGGTACTCGTGACCTCGTGATATAAGCTATTTGGTACCATGTTAATCGATTACCTAAAAATTTAATATTTTTGCATTGTTTCTAATTTTTAAATATAGTCTATTTTCAGTGTGTGTGTTCATGTCGATGTCGATTTATTATTATCTTGTCCAGTTTTACACCTGGATTTTCTTTATGGTTCATCGTGAGGATTCATACCATTACCTTTTGATTTGAGCTCTAATACGATGTTAAACGTGTACAAATATTTTGAATTATATATTTTATTTCCATATTTTGAATTATATAAAATATCCAATTGACCGATTAATTTGCGATTTTGTTTCTTGGATTTGATCGAAGATGGGAGACGCCGATCCATGTGGACGCGGCAAGCGGCGGATTCATCGCGCCGTTTCTCTACCCTGAGCTCGAGTGGGATTTCCGGCTTCCATTGGTGAAGAGCATAAACGTGAGCGGACACAAGTACGGCCTTGTGTACGCTGGCATCGGTTGGGTCATTTGGAGGAGCAAAGAGGACTTGCCGGAAGAACTCATCTTCCACATCAACTACCTCGGGACCGACCAACCGACTTTCACCCTCAACTTCTCCAAGGGTTAGTATCGATCGCCGATATTATGCCTCAAAATTCGCCATAATAAATGTTCTATTCGATCTGACGTCAGTCGAAATTGCAGGTTCGAGTCAAATCATCGCCCAATACTACCAACTTATCCGCTTGGGCTATGAAGTAAGCCACTCTTACTCACTATTACCGCCGTTTACGTATGACGATTTTACGAAAAGAATCCCAAATCTATTACGGGCGGACTCATACTAGGGTTTGGAGGGGATCCAGTGACCCTCTAGTCGGCCAACCCCTCAGTGTTATACAAAGGGGCAACTTAGGCTAGGGACTAGGGTTGTCTCAGAGTAAGGATGACAATCGGACCCACTAAAAAACTCATTGAATCTTCAAATCGGCCAAACGGGCGCCGATCGGCACCATGAGTGGTCTGATTGGTTTTAAACTCGGACCCGTTTGAAGAAAATGAGTCGTTATACTGTGTTCGATTGGCGTCCCTATTTGGGAAAGTCCCCCGTCTTGAGGGGCTAGCTAGCTCCGATATCTCTTTGAATGACCACTTTATGCACGCAAAATAATATTGCAGGGCTACCGAAACATCATGGAGAACTGCCAAGAAAACGCGAGGATCCTAAAGGAAGGGCTCGAGAAGACGGGTCGATTCAACATCATATCGAAGGACGACGGAGTCCCGCTCGTGGCCTTCAGCCTGAAGGACAACAACCGTCACAACGAGTTCGAAATATCGGAGATGCTCAGACGCTTCGGGTGGATCGTCCCGGCCTACACGATGCCGCCCGACGCACAGCACGTGACCGTCCTTCGAGTCGTGATACGCGAGGACTTCTCGAGGACCTTAGCCGAGAGGCTCGTGCTCGACGTGGCGAAGATCCTCCACGAGCTCGACTCGATTCCGGCAAGGGTCGCCGAGAAGCTCGCCGGACCGGAGGCTGCCGTGGCGGCGGAGGAGGACGCTGGCTCGCATGCCGCAGTGGTGAAGAGGACCGCCGAGGAGGTGCAGAGGGAGATTACGACTGCTTGGAGGAAGATGGTTGCGGATAGGAAGAAGAAGGTGAGCGGAGTGTGCTGATTCACTTTTCAAGATTCGGTGATATTATTTCCCGTTATTACAATTATTATTGCCCGTTATTATTATTGCTACTGTTGACTTTGATTTATGCTTGTTTGTGTTATGAATTACGCTGAATGAATGCATTATTGACGGTAATATATTATCATATGAGAAATCTGTATGAAACTATGTTTTCTCTAACATATAAAGCACACCGACAGTGGTTTAATTCGAAATAAGTTTAATCATTACCAACAACAATAATGTCCTATATTTTGACGCGAATGCTACATTACATTTCTTGTGGTGTTATATTATCGTGGAATACGGACAATAGATATGATATAACATGCTCACTGAGGTACATACTTGTAGAATGTTATTATTGCAATGAAACATCAATATTTAATTTCTAGTTACATGCATCTCCATTTTTTATTCACGCACGACCCGACCCATGGGTTCAAAGCATCGAAGCTACGCGCACGGCGTGTCCTCCTTCGGCCCCCAACACGGCCTCAACCTCTTTCCCCATCGCCTCCATGGCCGCCGCCGGCAGACAGAGCGGAACCATAAACCCGTCGCCGAATGGCATATAGAAGCTATAGGCGTTTGGGACCGCCCCAACGACGCCCATTGCCGGCCCGCCGTAGGCCGCCTGCCCCCACCCAAAGTCCAATTCCCGAAACCCCACACGCGCCAAGTTAGACACGACGAAGCTCCTCGATACGGCAAAGTGCGGCCTATTTCTCATCGCCAGGAGGTCCGCCGTGGACCTCATGTACTCCTCGTCCACAACTTCCTTAGCGCTCATCACGAGCTCCACGGCATATTCCAAGGGCCGAGCGCAAAGCTCCCCCGCGCCCGAGACCGCCGCGGGCAGTGCGACGGCATTTCCGTAGTAGCCGGTCGGAATCATCGGGTTGACCCGTCCCCTTGCATTGACGAAGATGATCATTCGGACCTCCTCGTCGGGTTCTGACGAGATGGCCTTTGTCCGGCACCGCCACAGGAGGCCCACGAGGAGGTCGAAGGTGGTGCAACGGCGGCGGAGGCAGTCAGGAATAAGCCGACGGAGGGCGGAGATGTCTTTGCGGTTGAAGTAGAACGTGCGGTGGACCATCTCCGAGAAGGGGAAGAAGGTCGTCCCTGGGACGATGGAGTCGTACTCGAGGTGGGGGAACGACACTCGGGGCACGTCGCGGGCAAAGAGGATGTGGCGGTCCCACACCGGCGGGACGGACGGGGTTCGAAAGCCGCGCGCGAGCTCCGCAACAGCGGACGTGAACTGCAGCAGTCCCGACCCGTCGCACATCGTGTGGTTGACGCGTTGGGCGTATATGAAGCCGCCGCATCGAAGCCGCGTCACCTGCGTGCGCCGTCATATTATTTGTTTTCACTTTTTCAAAAAATTATTAAAAATTAAAAAAAATTAATTCTGTCGCATAACCCAACTTCATTCAAAAAGTTGGCGTGTGACCAACTTACTACTACCAAACTCATGTAGGTACACCAATCAATCCGTTACAATTTCAAGACATCGTCGAAAATTCCACGTGTCGTAAATCTAAGCAAACTGAATTATACCCGGCTAGGAATTAAAAACATCTAAACAAGTTCAGAAAATGGTAATAAATCGCCGATTTTTAGGGTAAGCATAGCCGAAATGTAAATATTTATGGTTACCGTTACGGTTTGAACTGTAACCCTATTCAGTTATATTTTTTCAAACCGTCGCCCGCCTCTAATTCTAGATTAGGGGTGTAAATAAGCTGAGTTCGGCTCATTTTCTGGGCTCGAGCTTGAGCTCATTTACCCTTAATGAGCTCGAGCTCGAGCTGTTCCAAAAAAAAAAAAAATAATTAATAACTAATTAATAAATTAATATTAAAAAATATATAAAAAATAAATAAAAGCTCGCGAGCCCTCGAGCCACTATGTTTGGGCTCGAGCTCGAGCTCATTTTTGTCGAACTTGAGCCGAGCTTTTGTCGAGCCGGCTCGACTCATCTTTCACCGAGATGAGTTGCAAAATAAGAAGACACACATTGTATGTTATAATACCTGAACAAGCAGCAAAGGACAATGGAGGATCCCGTCGGAGCCCGACACGTCGTGGAGGACGTCGCCCAAGAATGGAAACGGAGGCCGAAGCTCGTCCTCGGAAAAGTCGCTCAGCGAGACGTCGGCATCGGCCTCGATGAACAGCGCACCTTCGCCCGTGCACTCTACAACGAGCTTCCTATCGATGACCTCCCTAAGCCTTCCGGCGAGGGGATGGTAAAAGACCAAAGCTTTTCTGATGGCCTTACGAATGACCCTCACTGGGTCTTCGCCTGCCATCGGGGGAATTTTTGCAGCGTAGAAATTGATGATTGATACTTGGAATCGGAAGCCATCTTGGTCGTCGATGTCCGATAGGTATTTGAACTCGTGCGGAGTGGCCTTGGCCGGTCGGATTACTTCAGGGGCTTTTCTTACTACATTGAAGGATGTTGTCGTCCTTGCCATTTCAATATGCTTTGTGTTGTTAGAGTTGTTGTGTTATGATGGTTGGTTGTAATGAGGGAGGAGTATTTATAGAAATAAGTGATGCTAATCTAGTCGTTGTTTTATTTTTTACATTTTAAAGTCATTAAAAGTTGCTTTATCTCAAATCGACTTCTAGATAAATAATTTATTTTAAAAGTCCATCAAAATTTTTACCAAGAGTATGTTACTTTTCAAAATGGACTTTTGGACTAGAAGTTCATTTATAAGTGTTTCCAAACTCCCTCTAATTTGTATTTTATTTAAATTAATGTTGGACTTCGTTATAGTAGGAGAGCCCCTGATATCTTGCCAACCTCCTCGGGGTTGCAAGTATATTATTGAAGACCAAATGTTATTTATTGAAGACCACGAAGCAGCCTAAGTGGGCATCACAGACAGATCTCATAACATAAATTAATTATTTTCATTTATACCTTATCATCGAAATTATTATTCTTGTCTGGTAATAAAATCTCTCTTTCTAATTCTCCAATAAATTCTATTTAATGTCGTGTGGGTGGCCAACACTAGCTACCACCCAAGCCCATTATGTGCATCTGGGCGTTTTGGTATTGGACCTTTATACAGTTGGGCTTAGGCCCATTTATGGACCTTCTACCTTCACCTAGTCTCTGATTTTCGTGTTTTCTTTTGCATCAGCAGTGTGCAGCTGATAATAAAACAGAAGACAGCTGAAATGGCAGATGTTGAATCTAGCGCCTCATCATTAGCCAAGGTACGTTCTTCTATTGTTGAATCAATCATCATCATCAGCTGACGTGCCATGATTTGGACTTGCGTTTTTCGATTTCATCTTGTTGAATCTTTCTTGGGTTTGATTAGGGTTTGACTATGTTAATTGTATGAAACTTTTGTGTGTAATTTGGGCCGAGGGAAACTGACCTCTTTTGATTCTCGCTGGACAGCGCGCGTGATCTGATTAAACCTAATTTGGTATCCTATCCACACCGTTTCTTCTTAGTAGAGGTTTGCTGTTTCTGATTATGGCTTCTTAGTGTACCGTTTTTGTTTATCTTATTGTTACGCAGCACTATTTTCTGGAGGAAGGTAAAAGAACGCCTTTAATGGCTGCTAAATCCGCTGAAGATTCTGAGGCAGCAGCAAAAATCACCGTAGGTGAAGTTGCAGAGGAAACTGTCGAAAAAACTACCGACGAAAACCCTACGATTGATTCTTCTGCTGCTGAAGAAGACGGTAAAGGTGCCGCCGAGGAGGCCGATGAATCGAATCCAACGAGTGGAGCTGATAATGGAGAAGAAGAAATCGGCGACAGTGCTGAACCTGAGGACGCATCTAATGAAGAAGCCGAAGAAGAAACAACTGAGATAAAGGTTTTTTTAAGTTTTGATTGATTGCCAAAAAAAAAAGGCCCATATTTTTCTTTATAATTCTGCAGCTTGAGACAGCCCCAGGAGACTTCCGTTTCCCTACGACGAATCAAACGAGGCACTGCTTCACCCGATACATTGAGTATCATAGGTGGGTAGATTATGTCTTCCCTTGTCGATCTTTTTCTTGGTTCTTCCCCTTTGGAAAACAAAAGAACTTTTGCCTTTTTACAAAGGTATATATGTATGTACGAGTTTCTTATTGAACATTTGAAATTCTCAGGTGCATTGGTGCGAAAGGTGAAGGTGCTCAAGAGTGCGACAAGTTTGCAAAGTATTATCGCTCACTCTGTCCCGGCGAATGGGTATGATGCTAACAAAACGTTCATCTTTTCGTTATCGAAGTTAACCGTTTTCAGCGCTCAAATGTTGTAATAAATTGCTTTTACCCGACATTTGAAGTCTGAAAAATAACTCGTCGAACGAATACTACAGATTGAGAGATGGAACGAGCAAAGGGAAAACGGAACTTTTCCCGGGCCTCTGTAGCAACACTTTGAAATCCCGATATCGATCTAACTTCGACGACCGCTGCTTCTGCTGTTGACGAATATAAATAATAAACTTTTTTTTTACCGATCGATTCGTATTTACTCAAGAGTTAATTTGTTGTTTTCGTTGCTCGATGTTTTTCAATAAAATACGTGTAATGGGTGTTTCTTCGTTCGACTCAATTTTATTTCGAGCTTTAATTTGAGGCTATGTTGTGTGCCATAGGGCTAGGAAGTCAGTCGAAACCTTTATAACAGAAATCGATTATTTCGAATGCTCCAATAGTAACCGAGTACGAATACGAATATCTATTTCTTCCGTTTCGGTGAGGAAATTGGTTTTTTGAGCCAAAATTAAACTAGACTTTCTTTACTTTTCATTTCCATATCTCTTTCTTAAATCTACCAATCATAAAAACGAGTTTTCCTTTTAATTTTCTTTTCCCTACTTCCACAACCCGATTCAAGGAATTTAGTAAGGAAGGGCAAAAAATGAAAAGGAAAAATCATTTGTTTTTTGTGTTTGATTGGTTTGAACAGATGAAGAAAAGAAAACTCGGGCTTCTAGGAAAACTCGCGAAAAATCATTTTCCTCACCAAATAATGAGGAAATTGAAGGAAAAATTATTGAAATTTAATTTCTCAATAGTTTTCTTTACCCACCAAAACACAACCTAAATGAAGTAATATATTACCTGTGGCTGTTTGAGGACTTCGACCTCTATCCCTTGACGACTAGCGTCATTATTACATTCCGCGTAAAGATTTATACATTTGGAATAATGGGATTCAATGAATAATTACCAAAACAACAAAAATCTCATTAACAAAAAGAAAGTGAAACACAAAAGGCCAATGATTCCCTTCGGACCGAACCACTCTCCGTTGATTGCGGAGGGAAATTTAAGATAATTCACATTATTTCTTTCCTTCCTCCATCGAATAAACTCTGTCTCCTTTAGCAGTCACTATCTAACAAACACATCGAACACTCTTTGTTGACTTTGTAGCTTTCCTTTGTCGTCACCTTTTAGTTCCTCGCTCGTCTCTTTCCCTCACCAATAAAATCAAAAATTTTCGGGATTTTCGCACCGAGATTTCATACATGGATTGGGATCAGAAGCAGCAGAACCCATTACCATCGTCATCAGAAGATCACAGTCAGCTAAACAACAATGGCGGCAGCAGCGGCGGCGGCACATTCGTGAAGGTGATGACCGACGAGCAAATGGAAGTCCTGCGCAAGCAGATAGCCGTCTATGCCACCATCTGCGAGCAGCTCGTCGATCTCCACAAGTCGCTCACGGCCCACAACGATCTCGCCGCAGGTGATCACACAAACTGTTCGACGAAAGTCCTCAACGGTTTTACTTGCTTCATTCTTGATCAAATTTGGTTCTTTTTCTTGCTAGGAGTGAGACTGGGGAACATATACTGCGACCCACTGATGGCTTCATCCGCACATAAGATCGGCGGGAGACAGCGGTGGACCCCAACGCCAACTCAGCTTCAGATCCTCGAACGAATGTTCGAACAAGGGATAGGCACGCCGAGCAAGAATAAGATCAAGGAGATCACTTCGGAGCTTTCCCAGCACGGGCAAATCTCAGAGACGAACGTCTACAATTGGTTTCAGAACAGAAGGGCTCGCTCGAAGAGGAAGCAGCAAACCGCCCAATCGAACAACAACAACAACAACGGAGAATCTGAGATCGAAACAGAGGTGGAATCGCCCGGCCATGAGAAGAAGACGAAGCCGTTCGACGAAGAGGGATTTGGGCTTCGGCGGGATATGATGGGCTCGAAGAGACGGGATGATAATGCTTCCGCTTTTAAGGATCCTCAGTTAGTCGACGAATCGATGTTCGGGGGAGATTTTGATCAGATGGGTCTCTATGGAAGTATGCTGTTGAATCAAAGTAAGCCCTTCTTTTGCTCTCTTTCTTTTTTTTTTTTACTTTCTTGCTACGGTTTAGTGCACAATATTCGCGAAATTCGCTCTTCGATGAGAGCGATTGAACGTACGAAGCATGTCCGTTCCACCATTTTTTTTTCTCGTTAAATCCAAACGTTTAGGCGATTGCTCTTCTTAGTATTCAAAACCTTGGCTTTGATGATAATGGAATTGTTCAGAAACACAATTAGGCGGTTTCTTGCTAAGCTGAGGCTACCCATTTGCCCATTTAATCCCAACTTTCTTCCCTGTCGAATCCGTTTTGGGCGATATATCATAATTATGACCTAAATTGCTCGAGTTTCGAAGATTCGATCGAAAAAAAATGGGAATATAAGTTACGTTGATACGCTTGCCATTTTGCAAATATCGCAGGGACGGATCATATGATTGCGAAATTGGAAGTCGATGGAAGCTTTAGTTCTTACATTCAGCAGCAACAGTCGGCGAACCATGACTACAACATCGCTTAGCGATAAAGGTATATCTCTCTACTTATGGTTCTTACCAAGACTGTGCTTGAAGCTGCTCTAAGATCATGCATAGCCTTGGAAAGTATATATGTTTTATTTAAGACTTCAAATTTACTATATCTTTCTTCTGCTTTTCGTTACCTCGAAATGGGTCCAGCCGTTTGCCTTGTTCTTGTGTGCTCGCCGAGGTGTTCTCTATTTATGAGCCGATGTAATATATCTCTCCTATTCGTGTGATTTCTTATGTGTTTTGTAAGCTATATTCTACCTTACGTATCGTCGACGGTGGCGTTGGCTGGGGATACATGTCGCAGTTCTCATAGCGTACAATGAGGTTCCAACTATTGGGACTCTTAGGCTGTGTTTGGATCGAGGAAAATGGTGACATAAAAGAAAACTAGAGGGAAAACGGTTACCACTACTTTTCTTTCATTTTCCTCATCCTTTGGTGAGGAGGTGAGTAAAATGGTTTTCGGTGGTTTTTTCTTTAAGAATAACTTATGTTTAGTTTTGTTTTCTTTTCCTCGCATATTTCTCTAATCAACCGAACAAAAAGAAATAAGTTTTTGTTTTTCATTTCTTTTCCGTTCCTCACTAAATTCTTTAAACCAAACACATTCTTAGTCCAAAAAAAAACACATCGAAATTTTTATACCAAACCGAGCAATCAGAGCTCAAAATATCTGGTATTCGAGGATTTTCTTGGCATTCATCCTCCTAATATGTTTGCAATCGCCCGTCGCTTGGACGGTGACATACAGGTGTAAGAAAGCCTTTTCGGGTTCGATGCGTTTTTTTATAACTGAGGCGAGCAAATCACATTCTTATCCAATCATGTGTGGTTTAATAAATTCGGAACGAAGTTAGACGTGTTTTAGTAAGTCGTATTTACACTCGACGAACGGTTCGTTCATTTTTTGTCGTCGATGCTATTACAAGAACGCAGTTGCTATCGTGCGATCAAATTCTATACATGGGATTCGAACGATGTGTCCCGCCCTCGATATCGAACTGCATTCTCTTCGTCGGAGGAGGTCTCGTTATTCATATCGTGCGGCTACAAACTCCAAAAAAACATATATATATATATATATATATATATGAATATTAAGTGCGTATGAAAGAAATAGTAGGAAAAAGGGCCCATGGTAATGGACCAGTTTGAGCCCGATCGAATCAAGAATCCGACCCGACCCGACTCGGGCAATGGCCGGGATTACGCTAATTTCGTATCATTTGAGCTTATACAGTACCTGTCTTCTCCTTCTTCTACGCAGAACGATAGTTAAAGCTTTCGCCATGACATAGATTGGTAAGAAAATCGCAATTGTCCGCAATATTAGTAGCTGCGATTTGATGCGTTGTGTAAGAGTTAGGGCATTCGTGCGTCTTATTATGGACGAAAAATAAAGCGCACCGCGATGAGGGACAAAGGCGTAGAAGAAGAAGAATTGTGTTCGCCGATATCGTAGATGACGAAAGGTAGGGAGTGACGTATCACCACAAGCGTACAAAACTACGGAAAGAAAAAATGCACCGAAGGAGATTAAGCGAACGGTAAGCAAGTCGTTTTAGTCGTTAATAAAAAACCTACGATGATCGCGAGTATGCGGCAAAACATAAGGCTCTTCGAATCCAACGGTGGATATCCATCGAATCCCAAATCGAAAGGATTTCCGCCGCCGATGAGTAGCGCGGGCGTAATCTGAGGATGATCCCAATTTACCCTAAGTTGTCGGGAAAAAATACGGTGAAAGTGCATATGAATGAGTCTCCGATGGAACAACAATGTAGAACGGATAAGGATATATAAGAGACAACCTTAAGTCCGAGGGGATTCCATCGTGAAAAAATTGAGACGGCGGCGGAGGCACCGTATAATTCGGCCCCAATAGCTTAAAACAACACAGAAAAGGCGCAATATTTCTTCATATTGTCTACGTCGTTTTGTGATAAAAGATTTAATTTTATGTTTTTACCCCTAGGCAAATCTCGCAGATCGTATCGCCTTTCTCGTTGCACCATTTTTGAACGCACGCCCGGTGTGCGTACTGCAATTACAACTATTTTGTAAGCAAGTTACAACTATTTTATCTGATAACTGATGTGAGACTTCGGTTTGACAAACCTTCAGAGTACCGCGGCATGAACACGGAACCTCCATGTTAGAATCTCCGTCTTCCTCGTGGCATATCCTACACTCGTTATTGAACTTCCTCGAAGAAGATCCTTCATCATCATTGATCATTCTATGCATGGAAAAATTAAAAAAAAAGTTGGTTGATTAAGATTGAGTTTGAAGACATCCTTAAATACGCTTATCAATATCTCTCTATCAGCTCATGGAATCTTCACAATGGCGATTGCCTTATGCAAGAGATGAACTTCTTCCCTAAGGAAAGAGGTGAGGAACGCATACGGACAAGAATATTAAGGGGGAAATTTCGCTTACAAGGAAGGTTGATGGCTTTGCATGCAATGGTCTGCTATCAAAGAAACCTATAACAATTAACACACACAAACTATGTTAGATCTGTTTAAAAACTGAAAAGTCCATTTCCATCTTCAACCGTCTTATAATAGAGATTTGCTATTTTGAATGTCTTGTTTTGTTTTTGTTCTTTTTTTCCGACCATCACTTATGTATTTTTGGGTAACAGTGAACATAGTTACTTTTAATTGGATTCAACGTAGCACAAAGATATACAAAACCTGTCTTATTGGGAGGTGAATTCACTTTGGGGTAAAAGATGAGTCAGAATCATATCATCGAGACTAAACTTCTGCTCGACTAAATCTCACTTAAAACTCATGGCAATCGACCTCAAGCTCGACCTTTTCGTCGTCGATCAAAAACTCGCAAGTCGGCCCACGAACTATAATTTTTTTTTGTTAATTTTGTAATTATTTGAGCTTCAAGGGTTGACTTCGATCGCGCAAACCTAATTCAATCGTGCAATATACTCGCTAGAATAGCCTTTCCGAAATCGGAAACGGCGAAATTCGGGCAGATGATGCTTTTATTGTCGCGGCTAATATTAAGAATCAAAACGTTCGAATTATAGGTATGGATCAGCCGTGACGAACCGAACTTAGTCGAGGAAAACATCGGAAAATAATAGTGTTAGTCACGTAAACATCGCATTCGCAACTAATCTTTACGTACACCCTATCCTTTATAAAATGCAATATAATTAATATTCACAACTTTGTCAAAAATATACACAAAATAACACAACCATTGGATAAGCGCGTTTCTTCCTAATTCCGCGTTGAACAAACGGCAAAAGAGCATTGAATTCCCAGTTCAACCATAAAGTAAATGCAATTAATATTATAAGCACAAACAAAAGACCTTTCTCTTTCGACTTCGATCCTCTCCTTTTTCGAGAGGAAGTTAAAAGAAGCAGAAATTGAATGTCAACGACGATTTTTTTATTTTTTTATTTTTTCCTAATAGTACGGAGATACCAAACAGCCTAAAATAGCTGTACAAAAAGTAAGGCTAATTAAACAAGGCCAGAGAAAGGAATTAATCCTATAGAACCTTGATCAGTCGCCGGCCGGCGGCGAGCATCACGACGACGACGGCCTAGTCATCATCTTCTTAAACTCCTCGAAATTCACACATCCGTCGCCGTCGACGTCGACGCTGCTGATCATCTTCCTGCAATCCTTCACCGAGCACTTCTCGCCCAAACCTTTCAGCACGGCGTGCAGCTCACTCGCGGAGATCTTCCCGTTCTTATCCCTGTCGTAGAGATCGAACGCCTCTCTCAGCTCCTTATCGCCGCCGAAGTGAAACGCCTTGAACTCCTTCAGATCGATGAATCCGTCGCCGTCCTTGTCGAGCTCCGACATTATCCGCGACACCTCCTCCGGCGGCGTCGGCGAGGAACCGAGGCTGTTGAGGATCTTACCGAGCTCCTGAGACGAGATTTTGCCGTCGTTGTTTGCGTCGAACTTTCTGAAAACTTGTTCGAGCTCTTCGTCTTCGGTTAGAGGTACGTTGACGGCCGCCGATTTCTCCATGACTCTGTGAATCAGAGAGACGAATTTTTTAATTATTTTCTCTCTTTTTTTTTGTGATGGTGGAACTGAGGTATATATAGAGGGAAGGGTTCACGCGGTTTCGGAAACGCGTGGAGTGTGGATTCAGTTTTGGGTAAGGAATATATTAATATTATTTTTGGATTTTCTCTTCTAATAATAATTAGTTGACGGAGGGGCTAGGATCTGGTGTGCCGCGGGGTCAGAGATTTTCTTTATTCTTTATGATAGTATCTCATTTTATTTAGGGTTAATTCACTTTCAGGCGCTATTAACATGTTTGAATTTTGGTTCAGGTCCTACTAAGGTTTGGATTAGAAATAAGGACCAACTTTTTGAAAAAATAAGTGGTCAGGCCCTAAAATGACGCAAAAAGACATATTTAACCTTGATATATGTCAAAATTACGCTGTATATCTAAATAATTTCCAGCCAATTATAACAGTTAGGCGCTGAAAAAAAACACTTTCTTTCACTTGGATAACAACAGTCTTGTATTGAGTACCATGTGTCGTCTATTTAGTAACAAATGACGTCGCAGAAGTAACACAACATTAAAAAATAATACCGATTCCTACAACATCATTTGTTAATGTGCTACTGTAGGAATCGGTATTATTTTTGAATGATGTGGTACTTCTGCGACTTCGTTTGTTACTAAATAGACATCATTTGGTACTCAATACAAGACTGTTGTAATCCAAATGAAAGGAAGTGTTTTTTTTTCAGCGCAAAACTGTTATAATTGTTCTTGAACCCTCCACCCGACCATCCCCCCTGTTTTCCTAGACAGAAAATTCATCATTATAGGGAGCAATGCTCGATCAGTGGGAAAAATAGGGTTCGATAGTCCGATGTAATAAAAATGTCTGTTAATAACATTTTACTGTCGATAAGTAACGTCTTATGACGTTAAAATAACACTTACGGTTTTACGATAACATATTAGTATAATTGTGTAACCGTTATATTGTTCTTGAACCCTCCACCCGACCATCCTCCCCCTGTTCCCTAGACAGAAAATTCATCATTATAGGGAACAATGCTCCTATAATGGTTACCAATTTTCAATCTCGAAACGTGTAATAAGATCGAAACGCTAATGATTCGATCTTTTATAGAAGAACGCTAATGGTCGTCTCGTCGAGTTTGGGTTTACGGTTTAGGATTTATGGTGTAATACCGCATGATGAAAAACAAAACAAGGTGTTAACAATCGACTGTGCTCGATCAGTGTGAATAATGGATTCGATAGTTCGATGTAATAAATATGTCTGTTAATAACATTTTACTGTCGATAAGTAAACATCTTATGACGTTAAAGTAACACTTGCGGTTGTTACAGTAACAAATCGGTATAACTGTGTAACATAAAAATGACGACAAATACCATTCAAAAATCACTTTTATTAAGGATAATTTCGTCAAATCACAGTTTTGGGTCCTTTTCACTTATTTTTTGAAAAAATAGGTCCTTAAAACTAAAGAAAATCCTGACAGAGTCTGATTCCTAATTTTAAAATATAGTAGGGCCTGACACAAAATTTGCCCTTTTATTTATTTAATGATATTGACCGCTGTTATAATTAAGTTATTAAGATTGTTGATTTTTTCATCAATGGAAGTGAATTGCTAATCAGGCTATTTTTTCATTATTGTTTTCTCAGGTGAAAATACTGACAAGAAATTCCTTTATTATTTTCATGATGGAAAATAGTAAGGGTAGCGTACAACTGAGGGAGACGTGATACCCCAAAGAAAGCGAGTTCACAATCACGGTGAAGTGAACTATCACGTGTACGCATAAGCATAACATGAGCATGATAAAAAAAAAGGTATTAATTTACTTTTTTTTTAATTGAAAAATAATATAGGACTAGTAGTTTTGCACACCCATATGTGTGTGCTATAATATTATGTATTTAATTATAAAAATAAAAATAAAAGGACATATTTGAAAATATAAAAATATTGTATAGTGGGTGGTTTTTTCAATGTAATTTCCTTAACGGGGGAATGTGGTAACTAACAAATTGGCTACAATTTTGGATGTAATTGATACACCTTGGATAAAAAATAGCAGTTTTTAGAGGGTCTTGACAATCAACTATAAGAGTATAGATAGTAAGTAATGACTCACATGACTCAATATCCCTTATGCCAATTATAAAGGTTGAACAAATAGTAATAATACTAATAAAACAGTTTGATGCTATTTTGGACTATTTACTTACGGACACGACAATATTGGCATGCGTGGTAAGTAAAGTATGATTTTACAATCAAAGAATTAAGGTGTTTCGTTACTCTTAGAAAGGGTTTAAGAGTTCTTTTTCATAAGCTTTCAAATGTCTGAAATTTCCATGTCTTCGATTCTCGTATTTATTACGTAAACACTAAATAGGATTATAACTCGTTTTTATCGTTATTCTGATATTTTTATCGAAGGCCGAAGAAAAAGAATGAGGTGGAAACGAAGCCCAAGCTTTCCCTTGACCCAAAAATCACAGCTCATCTTCTCTCTCATTCTACTACTGCTAATAGACCCAATTTCCATGGCCGCGCGCAGCTCGCTAGCTCGCTCAATCCATATCCCACAACCCATTTGCCAGATTATTAAACCCACGGCGGCGACGCCGCCGAGAGGAGCTTCTTCGTCTCCTTCGAAATCCCTATTTTACCGCTCCCGCCGTTCTACTGCCACGTGTCGTCCTTGCCCCGTTTGGTCGTCGTCCTTCTCGCTTTGCCTGTACCTCTCTAAGTCGACGACTGGGAAAGCGTTGGGCAATCGTTCTCACCGCCGATTGGTATCGTCCGTAAGAGCCTTTTCCGATTCCGTACAGATGGCGGAGACCGATTATAATCCGCTGCTTAAGGAATTTGATTTCCCGCCTTTCGATTCCATCGACGCCAGCCATGTCAGGCCGGGCATGCGTGCGTTGCTTAAGCAATTGGTATGCATTTCTCTCTTTTTTCTTTCGAAGTTGAGTTTTTTTTTTTTTTTTTGTTTTCCTTCTTTTGATGTAATGCTTACGATTCGATTATACCCTTCTTTGGCTTGAATTGTAATCTGAATCCCAACAATGGTATTTGAATTTTGTGAATTTATGGGCGAGCTTGCTATTGATTTTTTCTTTCACTTAATCCCACAAGAGTCTTGGCTCTAATTTCTCTTTGTGGGGCATGTTCTTAGTTTCAAATCTTTTATCGAAATTTAAAAGATGGGTCTGAGCCTAGTCGTTTCTCTTTCTCATGGGATTTATCCCGAATGAATTATTCGTCCAAAATTAACGTAAAGCGGCGTATTTTGAAATTTTCATCACTTATTGATGTCAATTGACTGCATTGTAGGAAACTGAGTTGGATGAATTGGAGAGGAAAGTCGAGCCTAGTTGGCCGAAGCTTGTTGAGCCATTGGAGAAGATAGTTGACCGTCTAGCAGTGGTTTGGGGCGCAGTTTTACATCTCAAATCTGTCAAAGACAACGCTGATCTTCGCTCCGCCATTGAGGAAGTTCAGGTAAACTGAAGCGCTTTGGCATCAATAATCTAATGTTCGCTTCGCTTATAAGTACGTACAAGAACATATTACTAGAAGTTATAACTATGTTTATCAATGTGAAGTGATATTCATCCCCATATGTCAGCCTTCGAATGCTGTTTAGATGCTTACTTTCAGTGGAGTTTTTCTTCATCTAGCTTGTGATTTTGAGATCGATTGATTATGTATACTCTGTGAAGTGAATCTTGGTTTCTTTCGTTTGTGAATTGTAGCCAGAAAAAGTCGCATTTGAGCTTAAGTTAGGTCAGAGCAAGCCGATCTACAACGCATTTAGGGCTATCAGGGAATCGCCTGACTGGGATTCGTTGAGCGATGCTCGTAAACGCATAGTTGAAGGTAAGCCCTCCATAATATCGCATGCCACTAATTCTTAAGATTTTTTTCAATTGTGTCTCCCGAGCGATTTAATTATGCTTTTTTACTTGTTAGTTTTGTTTTGCTAAGTATTGCCCGACTTCTGCAGCCCAGATAAAGGACGCTGTTTTGAATGGTATAGCCCTAGAAGATGATAAAAGAAAGGAATTCAACAAGATTGAACAGGTGCCCTCGATGTTGATATCAATCTGATATTTATATGCACAAAAACCGCTATTGTTTTTATCAATTGCTTTTTAGAAATGATATTTATGGGGTTTAAATTCAACTCTCGACATCCGTTTTCTTCACTCGGTGGTTATTCTCTTCTTTAAATGACCACTCCACCTAAAGGCTTAAGCTGATTTTATATATTATATTGCCAACACGCCTTTTCACGTCTTTGCTGATTTCTTCATTACATAGCCGTAGACGTGTAATTTTTCTCAAATGCATGCGTATTATTTTGTAATTAACTGACTGATGTGTATTATTTTTAAATTTTATATATTCTCCAACACTCTTCAACGATGGTACCCAGGAACTAGCCAAACTCTCTCAAAAATTCAGTGAAAACGTCCTCGATGCAACCAAGAAATTCGAGAAATTAATCACAGACAAGAAAGAAATCGAAGGCTTGCCCGCTACAGCTCTAGGATTGGCATCTCAGACAGCAGTGTCTAAGGTACTAATACGTAGTATCCCCATGTTGTAATAATTGCAAGCTAATGCCCTAAACTATTTTCATTTTCCTCCACGAATTTAGGGCCACGCAAATGCTACCTCAGAAAATGGGCCGTGGGTTATCACTTTGGACGCCCCGAGTTTCTTGGCTGTGATGCAGCACGCGAAAAATCGAAGCTTGCGCGAGGAAGTTTACCGCGCTTACTTAACACGTGCCTCTGAAGGAGAACTCGATAATACGGTGATTATTGATCAGATTTTGAAGCTTAGGTTGGAGAAAGCTAAGCTGCTCGGTTATAATAACTATGCTGAGGTAAGCATGGCGACTAAGATGGCCACCGTTGAGAAGGCAGAGGAGCTACTCGAGAAACTTCGCAGTGCTTCATGGCAGCCCGCCCTTCAAGGTATTGTAGATTCACATTTTAATTATTTTTTTTTAGGCCAAAGCAGTGGTAATCGAGGCATGATATCGTTAGGATTACTCTTCTTTACGTGTTATTATTAGTTGTTAGTACTTTGAGGCAACCTATCAGCTGATGATGAAGGTTGGTTCTTTAATGGCTAATGGGAGAATTGCCAATTTCAGGAAACCTTTAGTATAAAATGATTTGCTAAATGTGTTTACAGCGAAAAAAAACATAGAAAAGGGAAGTTATAACAGATGATAATTGGATTTCTTTTGAACATTTCGAAGATATGGAAGACCTCAAACAGTTCTGTAAGGAACAAGGTGCAGCAGAAGCTGATGATTTGAAACAGTGGGACATCAGTTTTTGGAGCGAAAGGCTGAGGGAATCGAAATACGAAATAAACGAGGTGAGTCTTTCCATCACTATTACGCACTTCATACTTTTTATTCTTCGTTTTCAAACCAAACATTATATATACTTTCGATTTCGGTAGGAAGAATTGAGGCCTTACTTTTCGCTGCCGAAAGTCATGGACGGCCTATTTAGTCTTGCGAATAACTTATTCGGGATCAGCATCGAGCCAGCCGATGGCTTAGCTCCTGTAAGAAAAACAATATTTTTTTATGTAATGATTTGTCTGGGGCTAGGCTAAAGGGGTTGTTTTTATGTAATAAAAAGCAAACCTTTTTTCGTCCGTAGGTTTGGGACAAGGACGTTCGCTTTTATAGGGTAAACGACTCTTCGAGTAAACCGATTGCGTACTTCTACTTCGATCCTTACTCGCGCCCGTCCGAAAAACGAGGGGGCGCATGGATGGACGAGGTTGTTGGTCGAAGCCGTGCACTGTCTAAAGACGGCTCGTCTCCTAGGTTGCCAGTTGCACATATGGTTTGCAACCAAATGCCGCCCGTCGGGGACAAGCCCAGCTTGATGACATTCCGTGAGGTAAACCAATCCTAAATATTAGGAGGGTGGCAATTTTTGGACAACAAGTTTCGAAACTGTAGCAATTTGAGGACACCTGAATTAGCCAGCGCGATTTTAGGACAAAACGTTCAAAGTTCTATCGTTAACTGTCCTCAAATTGCTTCAATTTTGAAACATACCGTCGAAAAACTGCAACCTTTAATTTTGTGTCGTCAAATATGCTAATGCTAAAATCTTTCTGCATAGGTCGAGACGGTATTCCATGAATTCGGCCATGCACTTCAGCACATGCTGACGAGGCAGGACGAAGGCTTGGTTTCTGGCATAAGGAATGTCGAGTGGGACGCCGTCGAATTGCCTTCCCAGTTCATGGAAAACTGGTGCTACCACAGGTTATCAATCGAGCCTTATCCAAAATTAAAAAAATATGCGACGAGATTAAAAATATAATTTTTCTCGGGGGTTGTTGATAGTTTAAGGCATAATTTTCGTCCGGTAATTTAAGGGGAGTGGCTAGGAATGATAACTGCAAAAAAAAAATAAGCAGTTTCAGGACATTATGAGCCAAGCGTCTAATTTTTTGCCCCAAATTTAGTGTTTTGGTGTATAATCTAAGACTTTTACAAATTTTGGGTTTAGGATTATTTGGATAATAACTTAAAGGTAAGCAATTTTGGGACAAAGTCTAGGATTTCAGCTTATAATGTCCATAAATTGCTTAATTTTGAAAGTTATTGTCCGTACAATGCCACATGTCCATGTAAATCCAACCCCTCTAAATTACAGGACTAAAAAATAATTAACCCAGCGTTTAATTTACGGTTGGTACTTTTATCGATACTGCAGGGGTACCTTGTTGAGCATCGGTAAGCATTACGAAACTGGGGAAAGCATTCCCGACGAGATATACAAAAAGCTCCTCGCCGCTCGAACTTTCCGTGCCGGCTCTATGAGCCTTCGACAGGTAATATATCTTTTAGCAGATGAGGACTCAAATGAAAATTCACTAACAAAAAAAACTGCGTAATTTATATTTACTGCAGATTCGATTCTCGATTTTAGACCTCGAACTGCACACAAAGTACGCGCCTGGCGGCTCAGAGTCGGTATTCGACGTGGACCGTCGGATTTCCGAGAAAACGCAAGTAATGCCTCCGCTCAGAGAGGATCGATTCCTATGCGGTTTCATGCATATATTCGCCGGCGGTTACGCTGCCGGTTATTACAGTTATAAGGTTCGACCGTTTTTTCGCATCGTCTCGTAATACTTACATTGTGTTTGGTTTGAGGAAAGTAGGGTGAAAAAGAAATCCTTAATTTTCGAGAGATCAGTTTTGCTTAGTTTTAAGTCCAAATTTTCTTTTCTTTTCCTTATCCGTTTCTCCGATCAGCATGAAAACGTATTTTCATTTTCATTTTATTTTCCCTACTAATTTCCATAAACCAAAAACTCCCTTAGTTATGAAATTTGCTCTAACCTAAGTTACGAGTCGACCGTATGCAGTGGGCTGAGGTTTTATCGGCGGATGCATTTTCGGCGTTTGAAGACGCTGGATTGGATAACGACACGGTATTTATTTATTTATTTATTTTATTGATTGTCGTAATTACTGCATTTTTCGTATTGTTAAAATTACGTATCTTTTGCAGTCTGTTAAGGAGACGGGGCGGAGATTCAGAGAAACCGTCCTTGCACTTGGCGGCGGAAAGGCGCCGTTGGAGGTGAGAAATTGGGAATATTATTTATAGATGAAGAAGGAAATTTCAATTTTATTTTTTTGTGACTTAGGTATTTGTCGAATTCCGTGGGCGGGAGCCGTCGCCGGAGCCGCTGCTAAGGCACAATGGGCTGTTGCAAGTCGCCTGAAAATATGGGAGCTGTATTTCCAGTTGGTTTGCATTAGTAGTGTTACTTAGAATGAGTTTAATATTTCAACAAAGATAGAGTTAAATAAACATGGCTTCTTAATACCAAAAGATTTTAGAGACTAAACTTCTACGGAGAGAGAAACTATGATATACAAGAAACGAGAACTAAAGTCAAAATACAAACTTCAGTGGTGTTTTCGTGGTATTAGCAATGTCATTAGTCCCAGCCACAAGAATACTTATTTTATTAATTTTATACAATATATGTTATAAATTACTTAATTTAAATTACTTGCGTAATAAAAAAAAGCCTTGATGAAATGAAAGTCGCTTGCATTAATTATTTCTATGGTATATTTGAATTCAGGTCCCTTTAAAGTTTTAAAATAGTTCTTAGACCTTGTCAGAAAAAAATATTGTTTAAAAGGATTCAATTTCAGTAAAATTTAGACATAACGACCTAAACTGAAAAAGTGTTATGAAATGTTATATGAACTGGTATCGGGTGATCGTTTTGTGATACTGCAGAACAATTAGTGGTACAGAACAATGAAGTGGTACTGCAGAATTAGGCTTGTCAACGGGCTTCGGGGCGGGGATCTAATCCCCGTCCCCGTCCCCGCGAGGCAAACGGGGACGAAATCGTATTCCAAAGTATATTGTAATATTATTTATCTTATAATAATATTAATTGAATATAATATATATTATTTTTATTATTGGGGATGGGGCGGGGATATCCACGGGGAAAATATTCCCCCGTCCCCGCCCTGCGGGAGTAGAATAGCGGGGATTCCCCGTCCTATTCGGGGTGGATCCCGCGAGGACGGTGAATCCCCGCCCCATTGACAACCCTATGCAGAACGATAAGTAGTATGAAATTGGGTCTTTAACACTAAATTTTTTTCCAATAGGGCCTGAATCTTAATTGAAAATTTTGATGGGGCCTGAAATAATAATTTACATTATTTCTAAGGGCAAATTTTGTGTCAGGCCCTATTATATTTTGAAATTAGGAATCAGGCCCTGTCAGAATTTTCTTTATTTTTAAGGACCTTTTTTTCAAAATGATGTTGCAGGAAGCGGTATTATTTTTTTAATGTTGTGTTATTTCTACGACGTTATTTGTTACTAAGTAGATGACATATGGTACTCAATACAAGACTATTGTTATCCACGTGAAAGGAAGTGTTCTTTTTCAACGCCGAACTGTTATAATTGGCTGGAACAAAATATTTAGGTATACAACGTAATTTTGGCATATGTCAGGGTTAAATACGTCTTTTTGCGTCATTTTAGGGCCTGACCCCTGAATTTTTCGAAAAGTGGGTCTTTAATCCTAAAGCCCAATGTAATGGGGTCTGAACCCAAAACTAAAATACTTAATGGGGCCTGATCTTTAATTAACCCTATTTCTAATGCATTTGGTCATACCATACCTTAGCAAAGTCAACTCTAACGCGTCGCGTCCGTCCATAGTTCATTCAGGTAAGACAAGGGCATTTTTGTCATTTCATTCACGAATCTTTTACTATTCAAACAGTCCCGATAGAGTATATAAGCAACCCAGGATATTTCTCCAAACCTTCATCATCATTTCTTCCAACAATTGATCAACTATTGTCTACCCAAATAGTAAACGTCAACCATGGTTGCGATCGATTATCAAGTAACAATACTTCTTTTTCCTGGCTTAAATTATTATGAGATGGATATCTGAAACAGTTGATTTCCTTGTTTTTAGGCGATGGAGGCAGAGCAGGAATTTGAATGGAAAGAATCTCAAAGCATAGAGATAAGCGTAGACCTTTTGAAGGCAGCTCAGAAGCAGCTCAGATTTCTCGCCGTCGTCGACAGAAATCGCTGGTTGTACGAAGGCCCTGGGTTGGATAAGGCCATTCACAGGTAAGAATAATCAAAGCTTTCGAGTTGCTTTTCTGTAAATTGCAGTCTGAAAATTATGGGTTATGTTGTTGCTTTCGTGAATAAATCTCCCATTTCATCTGATTTTGTATAGAGAAAAGGCAAATTTAGTAGCTGTTTCAGGCGAATATGTAGGTAGTGGATTCAGTATTACTTCAGAAATCCTTGTAATGAAGATTCATGCCACATTTGCCATAACTTTTTTTTTTTTCCTAAGGTATAATGCTTATTGGCTACCATTGCTGTCGAAACACAACGAATCGCCTTTCTTCAACGGTCCATTGGTCGTTCCGTTAGATTGCGAATGGATTTGGCACTGTCATAGGCTCAATCCAGTATGTGTTCTGTAATTAAACTCAGTTTCCTTAATTTTATGGTAAATTGCTTAAAAAAGGTTGTAATGACATTTTCTAGGTTAGGTATAAAAAAGACTGCGAGGAACTCTACGGTAGAATTCTCGACAATGAAAACGTCGTATCTTCCGTGGAGGAGGGAAGTTTGAAAGACAAAACGGAAGAAATATGGAGAAAAATATACCCCGAAGAACCTTACGAGCTGGACTCTGCTCGGGCCCGTCGGGGCGGAAAATACAATGGCGAAGTCGTGGAAGAGAAATGGACAAAGTACGATATTGTCTCTGCTGTTAAGAGACAAAGCCCATTCTATTACCAGGTAATTAAATTGGACACTATGGATAGGGATTGTTTCTCTGCTTTTACTATGGAGTAGGAGCAATAAGGGCTAATTACTTTTTCTTAGTCATGTAATTTAGGGGTGGTGGCTTTATAGGGACATAGAATTTAGGGGGTGATATTATGCGAACAATAATTTCCAGCCTAAGCAATTTAGGGACATTATACATCAGGACTTTAACTTTTGTCTCAAATTGCTTATTTTGAAAGTTATTGTCCGTATAACGTCACCACGTAAATTCGTCGGAACCTTATAATTTCTGGCAAAATATAGGATTCCAGCAAATGATCTCGCTAAATTTCTTTTTTTTTTTACCGTCCCTAAAGTGCCAACCCCTAAATCGATGACCCTATAATGCTACAACCCCTAAAACTACAGTACGAAAATAATATTTAAGTCGTGTAGTAAACTTGTTTTTTTTTTCTTTTTAGGTCTCTCGACCATATTTCAAGGATGCGACCTATCTCGAAGGGGCCGTGGCAAGGTACAAGGCTTTCTTACACCTGATAAGGAGAAATCAAGAGAGGTCCGTAAAGAGCTTCTCCGTTCCCACTTACGACATCGATCTCATATGGCACACTCATCAGTTGCATCCGATATGTTATTGCAACGATCTTTTGAGCATCATGGGAAAGATCTTAGACCACGACGACACAGATTCGGACAGGTCCAAAGGTCAGAAGCTCGACGTCGGGTTTTCCGGGACGACCAAGACGTACGAGGCCATGTACGGTCGTAGGTATTGGAGGGTCGGAGCTATGTATCGTGGCAATGGCCCTTCCCCCGTCAGGACGACACCGTACGTCGGAGTCATTACCGAGGATTTGTCTGTTGGTGAAGATGAGAAGATGATAACGCTCCCAAACGTTGAAGTTATCGAGGTAATTCATGTGAATTGTCATCTGATCCAAAAGCTTAAGCCTGAAAGGAAGCGTATCATATCTTAATTTTATATATTTTTATTTCCAGCATGCTCCATTACGTTTAGGCAGATTTCTTTCTTATCTGGTCTTAGAAGTGTAATTATTCTATAAATGGGCGGTCATGAGTATTCGTACTGAAACCAATTGGTGATGAGAGGATAGACCTCTTTGATATATACTGAATCGGGGGCGAGTTAGTTTTCCCCAGTGTGGGATAAATAATCTCAACATATACAGCTATGAAGTTAAGTGTCTAACCGTCTTGTGCGATAAATTTTTCAGGTCATGTTAGAGTTTGTTGCCGTAAGAAACCTCCCGGGGGGACACAAGGGTAACCTCTACGCATCTTTCAGCAAATCGCAGCCCGATTCGGTCTTCAACGTAAAGAGGAGCCTTACGATTTTCTCGGAGACCGGCGAGAAACAAGTGGCTTATTTCCAGTGCCAGTCGACTGGGAACTTGTTGTTCGAACTCACGTCGTTCTTGCCTTCGAGCTTGCCCCTACTACCGAACTCGTCTGAAATTCTCGGCACTGCTTCGATACCTTTGCAAAGCATTCTCTCGCCGAACTCAAATCTTACAATGGAGAAATGGATAGATTTGGATTATCCAAGTTTAGACACAGTCGAATCGCGACGAATCGGCCTAAGAGTGGCCATCTCCGTTACTACACCTTCTCAATCCCCTTACGTACTTAGCATGATTCGTTCGAAGCCATTTTCAAAGAGTTCTTGCCTTTTCCCATTACCTTCCCCGGCCCACTTCGCTAAAAGCTCGACGCGCGTCTTCGATGATGCTTGGAATTCGATTCTCACCCTTCAGATGAGGTAATAAATCATTTTTTTTACTTGTTTACAGTGTAGTGTGCGTGTATATACTGACAAGCTCGTCGTGTCTCCTAACGAATAGGGATTCGAAGAAGCCAAAGAATGAAAGAGAACGCAGAAAATGCGTTGTTGGCGTAACTCAATCAGGCGAAAAGCGCACTTTTGCCGAATATGTAAATTCCAAATGGTCGTTGGCGAACACTCAATGGGCTACAGTCGTGCCTTACGTCGACGATGATGATTACGATGGTCAACTCTTGGACGTAATTGGTCCTTACAGCGTAAGTGTTGAGATTTTTTGCAGACATAAATATGCTGATTTATGATTTTTTATCCTATGTTTTTTCATTTTCCAGGTAAGAATTTTCCCCGGCGCAAGGCTCGACTACGAAAAAAGGCGCTGCGAAAAACACCAAGCCGAGCACAAACTTGAATCTCACCTCATTACGGCGGTGGAATTCTCTGAAGATCATCCTTACGGAAAAGGCATCGCATTGATCAACCTTAAATCGGGCACCATCGAAGTAAATTCGTTACCATTCGGTTATCTTTTATTTAATTTTTAGCGTATTTTTGACGCAAAATTTGCTCTCTTTTGTGGGATGTTACAAGGTCAAAGAAGAATGGTTCTTATTGCCCGGTATACTGCTCGCATTTATACTCGGCGATTCGTCGAAGAAGAAAGGGTACAGCAGTCTTTTCCCAGGAGCCAAAGCTACGAAGGCGAACGAATCGACGAGCGAAGGAGACGATGAAAAACTCGAAAACGATGTGGTAAGAGAATCAGAAGATGGTAAGGATGAAAAGTTGAATGAAAGTTCTACGTTGTCTGTCAAGAACGGGTCTTCAGCTAACGGAGGTTCCTTGCCGGCCGCCGCCGCCGCCGAAGGCGGAGGTGGTCGAGGCGGCGACGTCACGCAGAGAGAGAGCGTTGCTGCGTAGTCCTTTAAATTCTGGCACTGTTGTAATTTGTTTGTCAGTTAGTTATTGTATTTATTGCATTTTGTATCATTTTGGTCGTCTCTCTCTGTAAAGCAACATGTTGTAAAAAGGTACTTTAAACTCAAGTCCCTTAAAATAGAGAGAATCTCACTTTTACCACAAAATATTTACTACAAATCGGATTCACTCCGAGTCAAAATTATGTATGACTAACTTTTACCTTCGACGCAACCAACATTACCCACCACTTGCTTCGCTGGCATTACATTAACGACCGGCAAAAATGCACCGTTGACCGGATGTTCCCGGTGGCCTGCGTAGAGCTCGCTTCCCACCACCGCCGACAGCCGGTAAACCTCCGGCGAACCCATTCCCGGAATCTGCAAGAGATCCAGCGGCGGCCCGCCGATCACCGCCGCCTGGTACTCTTTATCGAACCCAAATAGATAATCCGGGTTCGGAGCTGGGCTCGGCGCCGGCTTCGGATCGGCGGCGTCGAAGACGAAGAGACGGAGCCTGGCAAGCCTGCCGCCGTCGCTCGCGGCCCCCGCCGCCTGCATGCGGCGGTCGTCGTACTCCGCCATCATGTGCTCGACGTCGTCGTCGTCGGTCAAGGAGATGAGCGCGTCGAGGTCGAGGCCCGGGATTTGGTACTTGACGGAGATCGACGCGCCGTCGCCGCCGCAGAGGGAGGTGAGCTTGGAGACGATTTGGGAGAAGTTGATGCTTCGGTCCAAGGCGAGGATCTTGGTGTCTCCGCCGACGTAGGAGAGCTGATGGTCGCTCGGCCTAAACTGTATTCTGCCGCCGTAGCTCACCAGAAGTTTTACCCTAGCCACGGCGGCGGCGGCGGCATTGCGCTGTCGATTGTCCTCCATTAGAGATAGAGAGAGAAAAGCAGATGCTTTATGAACTCGGTTTGCAGAGAGAGAGAGAGAGAGTTGGACTCTTTTTGATGCTGAGTTGGGTGACAACTATAATCTCATTTAAAGTTTCAACAAAATTATCATATTATTTAAAATAAATTCCACGCCAGATGGACTAAGCTTGAAGAATATTTAATTGCTATAAGAAAATGAATGAACATGTATTATCAACTACAAGCTATATTTGAGCAAAGCATTTAATTTGTAATCAAGATTTCATACGGTGTATGTAGAGTTACGTGCTTCGACCATGAAAATGGTGACGTGTGATTCAATATTTAAAAAATGGCCCCACACGGAGAGAAAATTAAGAGTAAAGGGTCCATTTAATTATGGGCGAATTACTAATTATCCATTTCTCTGTATATTATATTGAAATCGTTAAATTACTAATATAATGAGTATTGGAGGACTTTTTCCATTTCCTAAGTAGTTGGCGATACATTGGATAACGTCATTGAATTGAATCCAAAATGTCAGATTTGTGGGGCTCTTGTAATCTTGGAAAGCAAATATCTGAAATAAGATCTCCATTATAATTAGAACTTGGATACTATTATTTTAATTTCCAAACTTGTAGAGCATTATTTCATCAATTACAAGTTGGTCGTTTCACATAGGATTAAACATATTTATTCGGGCATGGGTAAAAACATATTGCAAATTATTCGATAAGACATGTGATAGTGAAACATCAGAAATGTCTGGCCCAATTCCCAGATAGTATGTACACAGAAATATTACAAAGGAGGTTTCTCTTTTCAGTTCTCACAAATTTATTCATCTCTACCACAATTGAATAGATTCCTTTCCTATTTTCTTCTCTGCGTACTTAAATCTATTGGGCTTTAAATTCAATGATAACTTAGCTTTGCCTCTGAGGGTCTTTTGGGGTAGCCGATTCGTTTTTGGGCCAAACTGTAATATGTTTATTTATTAGTAGTTTTATTTTGAGCTTTTTATGTAGAATAAAAAATTATATCATTAGGAGACGAACATTCTTCTTATCCTCTCAATAATTTTGTTAATAACATGGAATAGAACTATTAATCAGAATTAAATAGTAGAGGAGAGGCATTTGTGTAATCTTGGTGGATTATAATATAATAATGAGCATGTTTAATAATCCTTGGAGGCAGCTCATAGGTTGTTGTGTACCTATGATCCTATGCCCACAATAATCATACAATACATTCAAGAAGAAAAAACATAACGATCAAAAAAGAAGAAGAAAAAACATATATTTATTAACTAATATTTCTCCTAAGAATGAATGATCTTTCGCATCTTATCATGGGAGTTTTCACACTATCCAAAGGAGGTCTTTGTCCATTAACTTGCTGACAAGACCAGAATTCTTGCTTAGTTCTAATTATGACAATATGTATATATTATTTTTCGACATTCTATATTATTAAATTAAAATTCGTTTTTTTAGTTCGGCCAAACTTTTGTCATAACATTCGGTGTGGATTAAACAATTGACCTAATAAGCGCACTACAAAATGTCTCAATAAAAGGTCATTTTCTCATGTGCTTAATTCTAAGTCGCGATGTAACTCCAAATTATTGAAACAGCACATATTGATAAGGTCCCCAACTGCAATTTTCTCTTAATTTTAATTTTCTTTTTTCACTTTTATAAGTTCTTATATTCCAACTAAAATTCAGTTTGAGGCGTTTTAATATCACATTTTCACAGAGACTTTTTTGACCTAAATCCAGACAAGTTATTATTTACAAAGAAGTTTAAGTAAATTCCAACTCATTGACCTATTGTTAAGAGTTAAGACAAGGTCCGTTCTTTAGCTTTTTGTTTTTAGGTAGGGAGGTTAATTTCTATATTTTTATCTTATCTTTATCTTAGCTTGTTTGTGTAACTTTACATTACAAACTAAGCTAGTTTTGAGTAATGAAAAATGTTCAAAATGCGATAACTTATCATATGAATTTCTATAACTCGTCACAAATTACATATCTTATTTGCATAGTTTATCATCATGTCCTTACTATATATAATGTTTTAGATTGAGTTCATGCAGCAAAAAAAAAAATGATGATGGATTAAAACTCGATCGACTTATTGGCATCATAATCATACGATCCAAAAACGTCTTGGAACAGTCGAATATATTGTTTATGTATACACACACATACATATAGATATAGATAGATATTTATTATGAATATAAAAGATAGAATTATTGAGATATTTAGTCAAGTTCTCGATACATATAGTAGTAGTTTCCGCGCGCGTGCATTAAGATCAAATCCAACTAAGGACGGCAGAAGATAGAAAGGAAAAAGTAGTCATTTGTTGTAAAGATAACATAACATATATAGAATTATAGATTATGATTACGGACTTAGTACAACATGGTAATAACAGTAAAAGCACTTTAGTTTATATTACGGAATGAAGTTAGGTCGGGGGACAAAGTGGAAACAAAAAGTGCACAACTTTAATTTTTATGATAAGATATCGACGTACGAACTAATATTCTTTGTATTTATTTATTTAACAATTATTTGATGATGTTACATTGTTTCCATTTTTTTCAATTACGCGAGACTATAATCAACATTCCCAAATTAGAACACATGTAAAAATATTATTTTATTCCATATAACCGCATGTTTAAGGTTAAAATTGAAAAAATTTCATAGTATTTCAGGTTATCGTGATTGATCGCAAGATTAAGGGCTACTCATGACCTTTTTTTTTATTTAATTTTGTATACTAATTTTAATTTCGAACTTCAAAGTCGATTAAACCGAGCTCGACCTCAACATATAATATTCGAGTTCTCGGTTATGTTTAGACCCTACATTTTATGAACAGTCACATTGGAACATTGAAACTAAAACATACAAAATAATTACCAGAAATTAAAATAACTTCTAAAAATGATCGAACATTTTAGCCCGAAACTTAGACAATCAAGTCTAAGTTGCAAGTATTAAGTTGACCTTCTAATTACGTAAGACATGAGAGGTTTCTTTCATAAGTGCTATACAAGAAAGAACTAGGAAATGTAGCTACAAATATACACATACAAAAATAATTTTTATCACGTGCCTAACTAATAAATAATTCATAAATTTTATCTATAGACAATTATCACGGCGGCTTTAGCGGCGGCTCTTCCACCCTTACGACGATCGACCTCCCTTTCTCCGCCGCGAGCAGCCAAGGCTTTGCTATGAACTTAGGAACACTTTCCCCAGGCATTATTATTACCGTAAAGCTTTCCTCTCTTTTCTGCAATGAATAATTATCATCCTATATATCAACTTAGCATTTAGCGATACACCATTATTCTCATATAATATATATATATATATATACTCTAATATACCCACCTTGTGAGGCTTAGCCGGCGGCGGAGGAGGCTTGTCGAGGTCTCCGCCGCCGCTGTCGTGGTGGTGGCCGAGGGTTCGCCGGAGTTTGTCCCAGTGGTAGAAGCAAGAGAATACGCCGCTTAGGCTGAAGATAACCACCAGCAAAAGGGCGGTGCCGAGGGGAAACCCTAGCGATGGCCGTGAGCTAGCGCCGCCGTGGTGGTGGTGGTGGTGATAGTTTGGGCTCTCCATTATTTATATTTCTGTATTTAATACCAAATTAGTGGCCTCTATTTTAGGTGTAGTAAAATATGATCGAAGGTTGAAGAAAGAATGGCCAAGTGATGAGAATATATAAATAGAAAAACCGTAGTTTTGGGTAAAGTGTAATAAAGGTACGTTCTGTGTCCTGGCAAATGGTACGGAGATCTATTTTATGTGCTGTGGCATTTGTTCTTCTACATATTTTTTACGATATAACTATAGTAGACGTATAAGTATTTTTTTTATAATTAGCTTGTGTCGATTTGGCTATTGGAGAGTAGATCTAAATTTCAGCGTTCGACAAGGGTTTTGGAGGATTTATTATACGGAAATCGAAGGAAAACGTAGCAACCTAAAGCATCAATATTGAGATTATGTCTTTAGTTTCCTAATAAAATATGATATTATAAACCAGTGTGTACATGCAAAAGAAAGTAATAGAGAATTTCTTCAATGCATTATGGGGTTGGCTTGGTTAGTGCTTTGAGATATTTTTTCTGTGAGAGGGATTATTAAGGTATTCAAATTCGAACAATTTCCACCAAAAAATATGTATAATGGCCTCGTGCTTTTTTTTTTATTCTATTTTTCGAGATGATGAATGTCATTTTCATCCATTCACGAGTATAAGATCGATCAGTCACATATCATGAGAACATTTAGTAATGGAGTCCAACTTAGACTTATTTTCCTAAAATAGTATGTGAACTTGGTTTTCAATAGGGCATCACTAACCTATCCCATTCCCAATAGTAATAATAGTTACAATAATAATTATTATATTTTTAATAAAAATTTATTAAATATAATAATTATTATTAATATCATTTTAACAATTATTTTAATGATAATAGTTATAATAATAAATTTCAAATATCAGAATATTTTAATTTTTTATTCTCTAACAAATTAATTTTGTTTATACTAGTATATTCCCGTGCAATGCAGGGTATTAGTTATTTCTAATTTTTATATGCTAATAAAATTAGTAAATTTTATGCGTGCTAGTGGATAGTTATTGACTAAATTAATATGATAGTTGATAGTTTCTAGTTTTTTTTAAATTAAAAATAATTATTGGTTATCCAACTTGGGTTTTATATCTTTTAAAGTAAATTATTTCTAAATAAAGAGGTGGACACGTGTCCCGCCTATCATCAAAGTTAAATTTCTATTTATATATAAGATAATAAGATAATTGTCAACTTGTTACAGATAGTTGGCTTTGTTAATGACGTTGATGGGCTTTAAATGGCCCATTTATTTCATTTACTCGGCCCATTCCGTACGCTCGTGATTATATAAAATAAAATAATATTCAAAATTCAAAGGTGGGAAACAACATGTAAAAATTTACGATAAAATGACGGAGTAAGGTTTTCAATAAGATAAAAGTCGTTCGAATATCAATCAACTACGACAATTGATCTGCATTTAAAACTATTTCGCGTGGCCCAAGAAGTATGAGCAGGCAATAAATAGACCGTTACCATTAATTAAGGTATTGTCCCCATTATCGGATATTTAGTACAATACATACTTTTATTCATTTATGCATGAATCAAAATAAATTCGTGTCATAATTGATCGCGCCCATAGGTTCTCATAAAAACCTTTCACTATATCGTTATCATGTCATCCAATTAACATATATGTTCCCTGCACTGCCACATTTCATAGTTCCATACCGTTTATTAAAATAAATATTTGTATCATCTTACTTATTTTATTAACTTACAAGGATTTGTACAAAGTTCCATCCCATCACATCATGGACTTGTTCTTATCGAGTAAATAGATGCTCCACGCGTTTGTGTACAATACCACATTTAATTTCTAGTGAAAGACATTGTTCTTGACCATTTTATTACGCAAAATATCAACATTATCAGGCAATTAATTGACACCTATAGGTTCATCGTATGTTAATAGTAATTAACTGTGACCTAATTGTGACATGTAAAGACGTTAACATATCGAATTCCAGTTATCTACTTTAGCATCGACTAGCTGAGTACCACATTTGCATGAAAATCAATTATAGAATCATAAAGATTTACATGTAATTACTTTGTAAGAACAAGAATTATATGCGTCTATACAATGAATTGACGATCATTCAAACTATACTCAAACATAATGATTAAGGATTCAATCAATTGGTTATAGAAAATAGAGGCAGCATTAAGACATTCCCTTTTTATTGATGCATAACATGGCAAAACCTTGCCACTTCATAATTCAATTCAACTTGCTTTTCTAGTCCACTATATGACAATTATCTAAAGTGAACTTTTTTAAATAAATTTTTTAAATGAAAAGCAATACTTTTTATCCATTAGAATTTAATTAATTAGGAATGAATATAGAATCCAGGTGTGCTTTTTCTTTCTTTCAGTTCGGATAATGGGTTACAACTCTGAATCATCTAATTGCTAGAGATATGGTCAAGTTAGTGTACATTAATTTTCACGATAATAAGTACAATGACCATTAGTTAATACTTTGAGTTATATATATATATATATATATATATATATATATATATAACGACACTAAAAACAAAGGACATGATTGACACTAGGCCCTGTTTAATTATTGATAATGGCTCATTATTAGGAGAGTCGACATTGAAAAGAAGTATTATTTTGCCAAGGAATATAATATGTTCCCAATTGGATTAAAATAAGCCAATGGTTTGATCATTGAAAAAATCAGACAAAATCGTCAATCATATAATTTTTTTGGAGTCAAAAGGAAATGGAGTAGGTGGTGGTGATTGTTGTGGCGTAGTCTTTTATTTATTTATTATTCAATTTTATATAGATATTTGTGAACTATATGTCTCTAGTGTGGTAAAAAGGAAACTCCATAGGTGTCCGATGTTGATAAGTAGTGCATATGGCATAATCTTGGAGATAATAATATATATAACTATATAAGGTGCATTGCTTCAATTTTTACGTGAAATCATGGTATCCAAAAACATGACATGTGAAAATACCACACACACACACACACATATATATATATATATATATTATATAGAATACAGGACATTTCTTATTATATTAGGCTTTTAGGTGAAGTGATTATAAACACATCGACCAACGTCTTATTATTTTTAAGCATGATATCATTTGTTAAAAATTCCCCTAAATCATTTAGTTTGTATTTTGATGCACTGTATACTAAATAATATTGGGGAATTTACAGAAAAGTACCTAATTATATAAAAATTGCAAGTCCGTACCCGTAAGTATTTTATTATATGTAGGTACTTACTACAATAAATTTTTTGCACATTGATACCCGTTCCGCCGCAAGGTACGTCATCTAACACATTTAGGGACCACAGAAAAATGTATTATGTTACATAATACAGTGAGTAACACATTAAGATGGCGTATAGAACTATATAGGTACCATACGTGGTATGTAATACACATATAAAAGGTATGTCAAGACTGAAAATACACAGTCAAATAGGTACTTATATAAAAAAATTTCTAACATGCAAATTTTTTTATATAAATGAGTATTTTTATGCAGATTCACCAATATTCTTTATATGCAGTACTTACATTACAATTACAGCCCAAAAAGATATCCTTGTTGGTTTTTCTAATCAATATTCATATATTATGTTACAAAATATCTTTCTATGTTATTAGTGGAGAGAACATCATAGAAACTGTCAATTAGAAATTGATGAGCCAATCCAAAACAACTATATATTTTTTTAAATAAAACTAATGAAAAATTATTAACACATGTTAAAGATAAAAACTGCCACTAGTTAACTTTTGGATTTTTATTGTAACTAGTATTTTTGGCACACCATACGTGTCCGCAATAAAACATTTAATTATTATTAAATAGTTTTAATAAGTAATATACTAAAATAGAAGTTGGTACTTATTATAGGTTATGGAATGTACGTGGTTTAATGTCTTTTTTATTTAATATATGTAGAAAAAATCTGATTAGTCAATTGAGACAGCGCGATTGATGGTTTATCTTTATCCTAGCCTCTCCCCCTTAATATAATAGAATAGGTATGAAAATTTACAATTTTACTCTTTCACTAATTATTTCTTCTAATTACATTGTAATAAACTAATTTTACAATGTACATGAAAATATATAATTGAAGTTAATAATCATGATATATATATATTATATATATTAAACATTCTATATTAGAAATAATTCAAACTATAAATAATGTATGATAGCACACACATCACCGGGCTATCTAGTATAAGGGCAAGCCAAACGCCACCCTATTTGCAGCGGGCTGTCACGCCCTCACAAATTTGACCAAGAGTCGGGGCAAATCGGGCAATGACATTGCGAGCCAAGAGTGTCGAGGCGCCCCAGAACAAGACTTTTGGGACCGGCCAAGCTTGTCGCGTGCGGGACGTCGATCTAACCAGGCGAGGCCGAGGCACGTAGCACCCGTTAGGCAGGGAGACGGGGCTAATGAGGTTTACCACGATTGTTGGCCCATCCGGATTCGTGTAGAACCTTCCGGAAGATCGTGGAACCGTGCGGAACATTGCGGGGCATTCTAGAGAGTCAAAGAGTCCAAGTGTGGAGAATGCTATGGAACTCTCTAGAGAGGAATATGCCTTTGCATATTCCTAGAATAATCTAGATTGTAAATAATAGCCGTTAGATCGGGTAGATCTTAGCCGTCCATCGGGTTGGACAACTTGTATATATAGGGGCTTAGAGTAGTTCATTTGGATCCATCGAACAAGTGGTAAAAGCCTTCTTTGTAATCCTTTAGTGTGAGAAAGGTCGAGTTCTCTCTCTACAACACGTGTGGGTTTTCCTCTTGCACTTAGGCACGTTCAAGCCGAGGGTTGTCCGACACTTTGCTTTCTTTCGTGAGCGTTTGGGAGGCTGACCTAGTAAAGCACGCGAGGGGCTGCTTGAAGGACTAGGTGCCGCACGGGAGCTGACAAGCCAAAGTCTAGGTCCGTGACAAGTGGTATCAGAGCCAAAGTTAGCGAAGATGGCCGAGACAAATGCGCAAGTGAACGAGGAGAGGGGTCGTGAGCCGGCTCCTAGCCAAGGCGGGAGGAAAAAGCGGGATCAATCGAAGGCGCGAGACCCTTGTCCGTGGGAAGGCACCATCGCGGAGATGGGCCAAATTGTTGCAACCATAGGAGGGCGGCTCGAGGACGTCGAGGGGAACGTGGAAACTCTAGAGGAGCGCGTTCATGAGGAGCTCGACAAGGTCAAAGCCGACATTGAGATGGTTGTGACGGTAAGGGATACTGTTGAGACCTTGCAGGGGCAGGTTCTCAAGGAGTTCGAGGCCACCAAGGAGGATTCGAAGGCATTGAGGGAAGCCAACGAGGTCCTAAAGGCCGAGAACAACGTCTTGCGGGGCGAGATGGCCAAAATGAGGGAGGCCATGGATTCGCTGCAAGAGCAAGTGGCATTATGCCGAAGGTTGGCACTAAGCGGGGGAGGCAACGGAACTGGCTCGACAGGGGGATCGACTAGCCAAAGGCCTATCGATGTGCCAAAGCCGTGTGGGTTCAACGGCAAGCGGGACGCCAAGCTAGTGGAGGACTATCTTTGGCGAATGGAGCGGTACTTTGAGGATCTAGGCATCGTAGAGGAGGCGTGCAAGATCCGTACCGCAAGCAACTACCTCACCGAGACTGCGGCGTTATGGTGGAGACGTGTGCATGCCGACATAGAGAGGGGCGCGCGTGGCTTGGACACGTGGGAGGAGTTCAAGAGGGAACTCAAGCGCCACTTCTATCCCGAGAATGTGGTCTATGAAGCAAGGAAGAAGTTGCGGGAATTGAAGCACCGAGGCTCAATTCAGGCATACGTGGATGAGTTCACGATGCTAACTCTTCAGATTCCTACCATCACGGACGATGATAGGTTGTTTTTCTTCATTGATGGGCTACAAAGTTGGGCTAGGCAGGAAGTCCAACGTCGGGGTGTCAAGTCGGTGGACGAGGCCATAATGGTTGCCGAGTCACTCATGGAGTACCAGAGGGAGGCTCCAAGGCGCGAGCAAGAGAGCTCAGCCAAAGGTGGGGGAGAGACACATGTTCGTGAGCGGGACGCGGGGCGATCACCTAGTAGAGACCGGGGATCCACGCAAGGCCGACGAGATTATGAGGACAAGAAGAAAGCGTTCGTGCCCAAGGGGGGTTGCTTTCTATGCAGGGGGCCTCATAAGGTGTCGGAATGCCCCAAGAGGGGGATGCTCACGGCCATGATTGCGCAAGGGGAAGCGCAAGAAACGGAGGAAGCGCCCGAGCAGAGGCTTGGGGCTGCTCGAGTCTTGAGTGGTGAGGAGGCCATTCAAGTATTGAATGCCATGGACGTCAAGCTACCACCTGTGCGACCATGCGAGGGGCGCATGTTCGTCGAGGCAAAGGTGAATGGCAAGGAGACCAAGGCATTACTCGATACCGGGGCAAGCCACAATTTCGTGACGGAGGCCGAGGCCAAGAAATTGGGGCCTTCAAGGGGAGGGTCAAGATGGTGTCCGAATACACGACCGTGCGCGGGGTAGCTCGAGCGGTGAAGCTACAAATTGGTGCTTGGGAGGGCCAGGCAGACTTCACGGTGGTGCCGATGGACGACCACACACTCGTGTTGGGCATGGACTTCATGGGTAAGTCCAATGCCATCCTTACGCCTATGCATAGCTCGTTGTATTTGTTTGGGCAGGACGGGAAGTGCTCGGTGCCCATAATATCCGAGGAGGCAACAGGCGAGACCGGGGAGCCGAGACGCATGGCGAGCATGCGACTCGAACAAGGGTGTGCCAGCAACGATCCAAGCATGTTAGGCACAGGGGTGCCAGCCGAAGCCAAGGGGGACTCGGGGAGATGCGAGGACGCTGCCCACACCAACAAAACGGCTGAAGTAGGGACTCGGCCGACAGGATTCAATTCGGGTGAACAAGTCAGGGCCATGCCAAGAAAGTTGAGGACTTCGGAGGGCAATGGGGGCAAGACTAGGCATCCGAAGGGGCCAAAGCATGAGATGCGGAGGCACGGCAACGGGGACGTTGCCGATTTGGGTGGGGGAGGATGTCACGCCCTCACAAATTTGACCAAGAGTCGGGGCAAATCGGGCAATGACATTGCGAGCCAAGAGTGTCGAGGCGCCCCAGAACAAGACTTTTGGGACCGGCCAAGCTTGTCGCGTGCGGGACGTCGATCTAACCAGGCGAGGCCGAGGCACGTAGCACCCGTTAGGCAGGGAGACGGGGCTAATGAGGTTTACCACGATTGTTGGCCCATCCGGATTCGTGTAGAACCTTCCGGAAGATCGTGGAACCGTAACATTGCGGGGCATTCTAGAGAGTCAAAGAGTCCAAGTGTGGAGAATGCTATGGAACTCTCTAGAGAGGAATATGCCTTTGCATATTCCTAGAATAATCTAGATTGTAAATAATAGCCGTTAGATCGGGTAGATCTTAGCCGTCCATCGGGTTGGACAACTTGTATATATAGGGGCTTAGAGTAGTTCATTTGGATCCATCGAACAAGTGGTAAAAGCCTTCTTTGTAATCCTTTAGTGTGAGAAAGGTCGAGTTCTCTCTCTACAACACGTGTGGGTTTTCCTCTTGCACTTAGGCACGTTCAAGCCGAGGGTTGTCCGACACTTTGCTTTCTTTCGTGAGCGTTTGGGAGGCTGACCTAGTAAAGCACGCGAGGGGCTGCTTGAAGGACTAGGTGCCGCACGGGAGCTGACAAGCCAAAGTCTAGGTCCGTGACAGGGTGCTACAGTGCTCCGCCACCTTTTGCGGGGCATTCCGCGATAATTTTTTTTTTAGGAACGCAAAGAGGAAGGATGAGTTAGGAATGAAAAGCTGAAATTATAGTACAAAAATAGTGGGGAAGAATATTAATAGTGGAATGAGATGAATCGATTGATTTGGCGAAGAAGATGAACAGTGGCATGAGAGAAAAGACAATACCAAATAATAAAATAATAAATTTTTACTTCAAGAATTAGATTATGAATACAATAATCATTTGATTTGGTTTTATTTTAAATAATAAAAATGGTTAGCTTCAAAATATATCCCCTTATTTTTGGTGAATCTATAGAAAAATACCCAATTGGATAAAATTTTTACACATAGGTACCCATGTCAGAAACTTTTACAGATAGGTACCCGATTTAATTTTTACCAGTTTCTTTAGTCATGTCGTACCTTTCTGTGTGTATATTGCGTACCATAACACGTTGATATAGGGTACCTAAATATAGCATACGTCGTACCTACGGCATACCTGTGTGTTACATAGGGCGTACCTAAATATAACATACGTCGTACCATTTTCTGTTATATAGAGTACCCAAATATGTTGATATAGGGTACCCAAATGTGTTGTATGGTGTACTTTCGGGATTGGGTACCTATGTGCAAAAAATTTATTCTGTTATGTACATACATATAAAAAATCCTGACAGGGTACTAAATTACAAGTTTTTATCCAAATAGATACTTATGTGTAAAGACCCTTTATTTTTTCTATTTTATGTATGGGATTATTGTAAAATGATTTATTGTTCTTATTTATTGAATGTCATAATATTCCTGCAAGTTAAATTTTTTTTCCCAAAAATCGTTGTATCTAAATTACATTTTTATTGCTATCAAAACTTAAATTAATCACCTTCTAAAAAACATAATTCTTATAATTATGTTTTAATTTTAAAGACCATAAAACATATAACAAGTTGGCTATTTTAATAATGAATTAATTATCCAATTATTATGTTATTGTTTTTATAGAGAAAAATATAGAGATCATGTTGGAGTTTAATGGTACTATTCATACTTAAAATTGTCTTGTAGCAACTCTATAAATGGAGATAATGGTTGGAGATGCTCTATAAATGGAGATAATGTTTGGGGAGCCAACTATTTTCTCCCTACAGTTTTTTGAATTTCTACGAATTAATAAGAAACTAAAGAAGTACATGGAATTTTTTTTTCTGGGTTCTTGCATGTTATGGAACATTGGGAGTAACGACGCCGTTTTGACTTAGCATTTAGTGCAGTTTTCGATCTCAGCTGTAACTGTACCACCCTATCACGTGCCCCACATCCTTCTTTTTTCTGACTTGTCGACTTAAATACATTACATGAAAATGTCGAAATAATTTATATTCTTTTCAAGAAATCAATTTAATTAGGTAAAATATTTTACTACAACTACAATCGTCAATCACCGCCCTTTCACTAGTACTGATTAAAAAAATAATAATAGTAAAGGGCTAACATGTTCAGCTTCAGACTACATATGGCGAACGATGATGATAAATATTGGCTATATACTTTAGAGGCACTCAATTTAAGTAAATGATTAACAGAGTTATCACGTACAATGTCTAAAAAGAAATAAATTTAATTCAAAACACAATTAGAGAGATAATGACATAATTAAACCGGGAGAAGATTAGCAGTTTCCGTCCCCCAACTTTCAAGAAAAATTTTAAAGAATAAATCATAACTAGTTTAGCATTAACAAAGATTATCATATCATAAATATCGAAATAAATATATAGCTATAGCAATAGTAGCATTTTCATACATATCTATCTATACTATTATGAAGGTGGGTATTAAATGCTAATTTGGTCCGTAAAATATTTACAATTTTACATCTCTATTTCTAATTTCATTAATAAAATAATTATCACTTTTAAATCCTCAATTTTAGTTATTATACTTATACCTATATTCGTTATTTTCCTTTTATAAACACAAATTATATTTTTATCTACTAAACATAAATTATAAATTTTAAAATTAAAATTAAAACAATTATATTTTAAAAACACGCATAGAGTCTGCATATAGTAGTCCATAGTATGTCTCAGCTTGTGCATCCCATCTAATACATTAGACTATGATATTCAAACCAAGGATATTTAAATTGAAAATGTCATTGTTCTTACTAACTAAAATATTACAAAGCATTAACAACAGAATATCAAATTCTCACTGTACTAAATAAGGTGAAAATGTTAAATGGGGAGGAGATATTAACAAGGCGAGCATACTTGATAGTATTTTACCTGATTAATATTTTTATATAACTATTTATCAACCACATGCTAATTATGATTTTAATAATAAGATTAATACGTGTTTTTATTGTTAAGCTAATCACATTGCATTGGGTGCCAAATGGTACTATTATTGTGACTCAAATAAATTATAACTAAGGTTACCTTATTGTGGAAATATACCTAACAACGTCATCGATTATTAGTTTTATCAATTATTGCTATTCATAATCAAAATAATCATAAGGCCACCAAATTCTAACCGTTTTCAATACCAACAAAGTCCATGTATTATTAAGCACATTTTTGTCCTTCGACTACCTAATTATTCACATTTTGTTTTGTTATGATTTCATTATATCTATAAAGCAAAAATTGATTTCTTTTTCTGCGGTATCTCTCTTCACCCGATTGATAATTTAAAATTAGTCAATTAGATTTTAAATCATTAATGATCCCTTCCAATTATATTTTGGTGTTAAATTGAAAAAAACAAATTCAAGGGGTCAGAAAGAAAAAAAAAAAAGAAAGCTTAATTAAGGACAAAGAAAAGATCCCAAGCAGAGAAGCGTATATTTCCAAAAGGAAGTAAAAAGCTGGAAAAATAGCGAAGCTTAAGGCGAAAGTGTAGATTGGATCAATGCAATAGCAAAGTGGTGCTTTTCTCAATGCTCAGAGAACTCATACACTTTTGTTTGACTTGTTACAAACTGTGTTCATCATAATTCATCTTCATCGTTTCATTTCCTTCCATGGATAAAATAAAACAAAGAAAAAATGATAATAAAAAATGAAAAGACTCCAATTATTAAATAAGGTCCCATAGAAGGAAGAATCAAGAAAGGAACTGACCCCATTTTCTTGTTCTCACCTTCCACATGATAGATAGAAATAGCAGCTTCACATTGATTTCAATATCTTCTCTGCAACGATCGAGAAAACTCAGAGAGAGAGAGAGAGAGAGAGAGAGAGAGAGAGAGAGAGAGAGAGAGAGAGAGAGAGATTTTCTGGGTCGCATTCTTAGTATTTCTTTTGTCTCTTTTCTGCAGTGTTGATGTTAGGTCACTGTATGTTGTGTTCCTACTTCACTTTGTCTTGTCCGAATTCATAAACGAACAAAATAAAAAAGGCTCTTTCATTTCATTCATCTGAAGAAAAAAAATCAGAGAAGACGAAGAAGATAAAAAAAAATGGTTCTTGGATGGAGAAGAGCATTCTGCACAACGATACCCAAAGATCAACATAAGGATTCGCCCATCATCAAAGAAAAGCCCGACCCGAATCCGAGCCCGAGGTTGCGGACTAGGTTGGGCGGTTTCTTCTCTAATCCGTCGACACCGAGGGCCGAGCGGCCGAGCCCGGGTTCTGTTTCAGCACAGCCCGGCGATCGTAGCTCTGCTCCGTCGAGCCCGAAGCTACGTTGCAAGACTAGCAGTGGCGGCAGCGGGGATGATAGCTCCGACAAGAGTCCGAGGTTGTTGTTCCGCCGATCGACGCCGCCTTCTTCGCCTCGCTCGCCGTCGGCTTTTTCTCTGCTCAAATCGACCATTCGCCTCTCTAATAAGGTAAACGTCGATTTCAATGTTCTTCAGTATAAATGACGAATCTTCGATCGAGTAAAGATTGAACCTTTCGCCGTTCGCAGCTGAGTAGGTGTGGGATATGTCTTCAGTGCGTGAAGGCCGGCCAAGGTACGGCCATATTCACGGCGGAGTGCGGCCACGTCTTCCACTTCCCCTGCGTCGTGGCGAACGTTAAGGAACAGTGCGCCGTCGCCTGCCCAGTCTGCAGATCCACGTGGAAGGAGATGGATCTCTTGAGCTTCAACGGCGGCGGTATTAATCAGATCACTGAGCACCGGCGTCAGAGCGACGGAGTTGGGCAAGAACCGCCGCCGAGCAAGAGGAGCGTGGTGTTGAAAGTTTACGACGACGATGAACCGTTAAACTCGCCGGTTAGCGGTGCGAGGTTCTACGCCATCCCAGAATCTGAAGAAGAAGAAGAAGATAATGATGAGTTCCCAGGATTCTTCGTTGGTAATATGAAGAACAGTTATGCTTTCGCGGCGGAGGGAAGAGATGAGTGTAATAGTAATGGAAACGTTGAGTTCGAAATCTTGTCGGAATCAGCTGTGGTCTCAGTGGGGAAGACGAGCGAGACAAACGTCGTCGTTTTGAAGATCAAGGCACCATCAGCTTCTTCTTCGTCGAGGAGAGCTCCGATCGATCTGGTCATGGTGGCCAACGTCAGCAGCAGCGTCATCACCACCGTGGAGAAGCTTCAGGCGATGAAAAAGGCGATGAGGACGGTGATTTCGTCGCTCTCCTCCGCCGATCGTCTGTCGGTGGTGGCCTTCTCCTCCGCCTCGAAGCGGCTGCTGCCGCTGCGTAGGATGACGTCGTCGGGGAAGAGATCGGCGAGGAGGATCGTCGACGCCGTCGCGCCGCTGGAAGGACCCGCCGCGAGCGCCGCCGATTCGCTGAAGAAAGCAGCCAAGGTCATCGAGGACAGGCGCGAGAAGAACCCCACCGCCGCCGTCATCCTCTTCTCCGACGACGGCAAGGGACCGCTCGTGTCGTCCACGCGCTTCTCCAACCTCGAATTGCCGGTCCACACGGTCAACCTCAGCGCGTTTGTCCACGCGCCCGACCTCTTCTTCCATGAGCGCGTCGCAGGCCTCCTCACCCAGGTTGTGCACGACCTGAGAATACAACTGACCCTTCTGCCCGGGTCGGGTCCGGCGGGGATATCAGCCGTTTATGCATACACGGACCGACCCGTATTCGTCGGGTCAGGGTCGGGTTGGTTGGAGTTGGGAGATATGGTATCCGAGGAAGAGAGGGAACTTTTGGTCGAATTAAAAGTTCCCACCTCCCACGGTGGGGCCCAGAGAATGATGTCCGTACGGTGCCGCCGCAGGGACCCTCTGAACCGCCGGACGGAGGTGCTCCAAGGCGGCGACCGGCGGCCGCCGCTCGTCGTCCCGCGCGCGCGCGAGAACCGGCGGCTGAGGTGCCTGTTCGTTGCGACGAGGGCGGTGGCGGAGGAGAGGAGGCTGGCGGAGAGAGACGACGCGGCGGCGGCGCACCGCGTGCTGGCGTCGGCTCGGGCGGTTCTCCGGGGCTCCGGCTGGGGTTCCGGCGAGGAGTTCGTGAGGGGTTTGGATGCTGAGCTGGCGCAGTTGATCTGTAGGAGGACTAACAATGATCGTAGCGACGCCGGTAATGATGCGAAGGTGGGCGGCGCCGTCGTCGCTGAGCCGCTGACGCCGACGTCGGCGTGGAGGGCGGCGGAAAGGCTCGCCAAGGTGGCCATCATGAGGAAGTCGCTGAACAGAGTCAGCGATTTACACGGATTTGAAAATGCTAGATTTTAGTTTTCTTCTTCTATTTGTTTATTATTGCTGCTAAAAATAAATAAAAAACCTAAAATTAGAATCGGTAGTGGGGCCTACTTGATGATAAGATGACAAGTGGTAGCCGACGGAGCAGCGCTTTTGTGAAGATGATATGTATGCCGTGTGTATTTGTGTGTGAAAATCGAATATAAACGATTGAAGGGTTTCGGAAAAATATATATGATTGAAGGAGTTTTCAACAGGTGTGGGGGTAATGGGTAAATCCTCAGCTTTTTATTCTCTTTATAATGGCAGTATTATTATGATTATTTTGGGACCAGCTTGGGTTATCGAACGTAGGAAATAATTGATGTCCTTTTAAAAACAAGTTTTGATTTAAAAAAAAAGATCGTGAAACTCATACATATTAGCCTGAAATTAAGAAACCCAAATGGGTTCATAGGCACAAATTCTGTACAATACAAGCAAAGGAGAAAAAAAGGTTTTTTAATTGGAAAGATCCATAAAGTAAAGGGAAAAAAGTTATTAACTAATCAAGCACTTGTAAAGTGGCACCAAAAAGGTATTTTCTTCCAAGGTTGGGGTCTCTCAATTCCTCAAATTGCGCAGCAAAAATCAAATGATTCAATTCCACAAAATAATTTCCTAATTTCGAGATGTAGTAGTACAAAGGGGCAAAACTTTAATCCAATTTCTGAATATCTGGACCAACATGCTAACAAAGTAACAAGTCATGGGATGTAAAAAAGTCAGTTATCCGTTGACTGAAGCAAAGTACAAACAATCTATCATCTACATTGCGCACAAATAACATTTTCGAAACGAAGAGTTCAAACTTAGAACACAAATTTACACAGAAACGTTGCCAGTTCCTACACAGCTGCTACACAAATCATTTTCAGACACAGAATATCAAATGTAGTTCTTTCTACCATAAAATCAAAGGTATAGCTGCCTACACTGACCTGCTTCGACGTCCATCGGGCAATAAGGGCACTTGAAAGGCCTAGTGCTGTTGTTCTTCGACAGCTTGGTGATGGACTGCTTGCAAAGAACGTGCCCGCAAGTCAACAGCATAGGAGGATTCTCTTCGCTCGCCTGTTCGCGGCTCACTGGGCAGACGAACACAGAATGGAACTGAAATTCAGGGTCCAAATCGATGGGCACGGGCAACTGCTTCATGGATTGCCACTCGTTTTTCTTGGCTGTCATAACGTTCATAAGCTTCAAAAGGGTAGGCAAGCCCTGAATCCCAGCTGAAATGGTGACGCTTAATGGTCTCTCGGAAGATTGGCCTATGAGATTGCAGAAGTGCCCTGTGAGCTCCTCGGCTAAGTTTTCCCTGTGTACAGAGGAGAGAAGATCAGGGTATGGCGAGCTGTCGAGCTTCCCTGCCCATAAAAGACAGGCCATGAGCTTCTGAATTTCGCTCATGTGCTTGGAGGCCAGTGGGGCTAAGCAGGTTCTTGCGTATGCAAGGGCTTCGTCTCTGCTCCTATTTTGCAAGATTTCCACAAACTGTATGCGGTGGAGCTTCAGTTCAATGTCAGACCCACTTTCCTCGAGCTTTGCATGGTTGTTCTTGGCCCATTGAAGGGCGGGCCCGAAGTCTTGAGATCTCATGGATTCAAGTATTTGGAACAATTCTTGGAACGGGCCCTTTTGCTCTGCAGCTTCTGGTTGGCTGCATTCGTCCACGAAACAGTCGCCGACGTCGAACTCTCCGTTGCTGTATAAATGGTTGGCTATGATCCCATTGAGAGTTTTTGTATCGAAGTCTACGTTGCGGTAAGCCTTGGATATGTCGGGGTTGAAGGTTTTTTCGAGGAGCTTAGGGTGCTTGCTTAGGGCTATGCTTAGCTCTTTTTGGGCTGCTTCAAGCTGGCTGAGTGGAGAGAGTTCTTTCAATTTGGTCCTCAGCTCGTTGAGGATTGCCCTGTGATCGGTGGGAGATGCAGAAACTGAATCAGACTGTATGCTTGATAGTGCTTGTGCTATTTCCTGTTCAATTTGGTTGATCATGTCTTGAGACTTGGAGGACGACACCTTTTGCTTCTTCGAGGCTCGGTCAAAGGCGTCTTTGATGGAAATCAAATCCATTAGTCACTGTTCAAGTTTATCAGCGAAACAGTTGGTCATCACCTGGGAAGAGAGGGAAAATCAACAGTGCACTGTAATTAACAAAGATGTCTACAAGAAAAGAACACCCTGCATTTTTTTTAACGCAAATCCAACTCTAATCCAGCAAAAGATTTGAATCAGAAGAGCATAAGGTGGACACTTTAAAGGCCAAAGCCACTGCGAAAAATCTAGTTAAGCGACTAAATATGTTTCGTCACAAATTTGTATCCATTTGCAGGTTTTTGCTTGAAGTTAGGTCCTTCTCAACACCGAACGAACCAATCGCATCATCAACCACGCTTAAATCTAATGTCCTACACCATCACCTTCATCGCATACCAGCAAGAGTAGTTAAGATAATATCTAAACCTAGCTCATACCTCACTTAATATCCACGGCTAAGAATCGTAATTTGACCAGCAACGCTTCAATCAACCCAGAAAATCAAGAAACCAGATCCAATACACGGAAACGATCAGTACATATAGCATTGAGTTGACAACACAACAACGCATCCAAATAATTAATCAGATCAAACAAAATCGGCCAGCCAGTCAAGCGAAATTCGCCAAACCAGAAGTCAACAGTGAAAAATTACCAACCCAGACGAAGACGAGAAGCATACACATGGAAACGCAACAACATAACGGGGTTAAAATATGCTCTCACCTCGCAAAGCAGCAGAGAAGGTGTGGCGAAGATTAGGGAAAGTTTTTTTTGAGCTCAGATTAGGGAAAGCTGACGATTGATTGAAGGGGCAATCTTGGAAATTTGTGGTCTCACGTAAACGATGAGAAAATATTACTCTCCTGCCTCGCATTTTTTATATAATTACATCTACACCCCGAAAGTATTGTCAAATTATGTCTGGAGTATTTAGGACAATGGGGCGGGGCGGGGGCGGGGATCTAATCCCCGTCCCCGTCCCCGCGATACATTCGGGGACGAAATCGTCCCCGTCCCCGCGGGGATCCACGCGGGGCGGGGATTCCCCACGGGGATTCTCCGCCCATTAATTTTCTTTAAAAAAATAATATCTTTAATATAATATATAAATTTGAATATATTTTTGTTATAAATATTATATAAATTATAATTTTAATTATTTGTATTAATTTAATATTTTTAGTCTATATTTTGATATTATTTTATTATTAATTAAATCATAATGTAATATTATATATATTATAATATATAAAAGAGGGTTCGGGGACGGGGCGGGAATCCCCCACGGGGATCCCATGGGGAGACATCATTCCCCGTCCCCGCCCTGCGGGGATTCGCCGCCCCATTCGGGGCGGATCCCCGCGGGGACGGGGAATCCCCGCCCCATTGCCAACCCTAATCTGATAATACAATACACCAATATTCAGGGGTTTGAGTTAACTACATCTACACCCCGCTAGTATTGTCGAATTAGGTCTGGGTATATACTAATCTAATACACTTCAATTCTGGGATACTTGTCAATAGGGTTTGCAAACGAATCGAATCGAGTCGAATATCGCAATATTCTATTCGTATCCGGATGACAATCGAATACGAGTACGAATATTTGAATATTTAATCGAATCATAAAATTGATTCTTATTCGGATTTGAATATTTCTCGAATATTCGAATCGAATATCGAATATTCGTATTAAAGTCATTTTTTATTTTATTTAATAAAATATAAACAATATTATATTTAAATATATATATTGAATTATAATAATTTATATTTAAACATATATTGAATTATAATATATTATATTTAAATGTTTTATTGAGTTATAATATATTATTATATGTGAATATATATTACTTATATTATATTTTAAGTTAAATTATTCGAATCGAATAATTCTATTAATTTTCGAATCGAATATTGTGATTTCATATTCGTATTCGGATATTTCTCGAATCAAAAACAATATTCTTATTCGGATTCGTATTCTAAATATTCGAATTCGAATCTTGAAATTTCGAACTGAATCGCGAATCGAACCAAAAAAGTTCGATTCGTTTGCAACCCTACTTGTCAATAAATAAATTGTGGAGTAATATAAAACAACAACAATACTAATCAAACCCCTCTCAATCAAATTATTTCATACATTAATCCTCGACTGTCTTGATAAAATACTTTTCTTCCCCGTAGAGTTTCCTGTAATAAAACCATACCAAGCAAGTCAACAAGCTTATCAAGATATATCGATTTCGAAGTATGTAATATACTGAAAATTTCGGGAGATGATGGTTATACTTACGCTATATCAGACAATGTCTCGCATTTGATTAGGGCTTTTCCTTCGGCGAGTTCCAGGCAAGAATGGCGTATGATCATTTCTCTCAGAGTTTGCTTGGTGCTCTTTACATCATTGTCCCATAATATGCTCTGAGTTTTCAGGGAAAACAGAAAATAGTAAGGTACGAGGATGAAATGAAAACTCTTTCACAGATCAGTCTATCGATCACTATTCGAGGCTTTAGAAGTGAATAGTTCAAAATCTTGGGACCTCTTAGTAACTAAAGCAATCGAACGAACACGAACGAACAAGTGTGGAATTAATATAGAACAAAGTTGGAAATTTAATGAAGGCATTTTTTTTTTTCCTATAAGAAACAAAAATTTGTATGTAATCGAGTACCTTCCTAACGTACTCTTTTTTGACGTATTCCCACGACAGTTCTCCTTTAGGAGAGAAGACAGAGGCGTTCCAAAGAGCTCCTCGAGCGACCATCACTGATGAAGCACCTGGCAAATCAATGTATTTTTTTCGGTTCAAAATTTTGACGATAGGAAAAATAAGGGATTGCATGCATGTCTGGTAAGAATGCATGCGACGCAGTAACTTCGCAAATTGTCAAAGGGTACGAGTTGAACAAGAAAAAGCATATAACAAATCATTTTATAGGCGATACTCGAGGATCTATAAACTTTTCAAGAAATGGGAGCTTTGTGGAATAAACATGTACAACTCAGGTAGGTGGCATAGGTAATTTTTAATTTTTTTACCATTAACAGCATTTCTGATTCAAGGATGGGTTATCAAAGGAACCATCAACCAAAAAGATTACAGAAATAACTGGAAAATATTTAAACCTACCTGTTGCATTTTTTATGCGCTCAAAATCTTCGTATTCAAATACATCGCCATTTGCTATAACTGGGATAGAAACTGCAGCTACTACATCAGCGATTTCATCCCACTTGGCTGGATCTCTCGGCCTATCTGGAACTTTTCTACGTTTTTAATTATTAATAATGAATCATTCAGAGTTAGCAAAGATTGAAAACATACGACAAGTTATGGTGAAAATAGAATAGTATATACCTTTTTGAAAATTTGCATGCCAAGATACTAAAGGGACCCCACAATCTTTTTCGTGGTACAGAAAGAATAAATCAAGTGAACATTTAAACTACCTTCCATGGACAGCTAATGCAGAAACACCAGTTTTCTCTATTCTCCGTGCTAGTTCCACGGTGTCCGAGGGCGATTTTAATAGACGGATCTTACATGTTACAGGCGTATCAAGGTTTCTTCTCAAAGTTGTCAGAATCTACATTGCGAGAAAGAAATTGTGAATGCATGACAGAGAAATACAATATATATTTATATTGTATACGTACATATTTATCTAAATACAAAAACACTTACATCATGAACTAGATCTGGTTTACTCAATAATGCAGCTCCCATTCCACCACTAATAGAGAAAGACTTTGGACAACCCATATTTATATCAATTGCAGCAACATCCATGCACCTAAAGAGGTTCATTTCTCAAAAAACAAATATCACATAATTAGCCTAAAGGAGTTCTACATTCTGGGCTGAATCTTGAATCTCAGGAATTTCTACCAACGGAAGAGATAAGGTTAACCCAAAGCAACGAATGTACAAATTAACATACACAATGCACGCCCATTTCATTGCAATAAAAACCATCTTCCGCCACAATGCTACTTATCCACACTACAATTTATATATAAAATTGCATACTTACACAGTTTTTGCAGCACGAAGTGCCCTAACGGCATCTGACGTTCCCATCTGAAACACCACTCTATTCCTTTCCTCGGGACAAGTCCTGAAAACAACGTTATCGCCTCCTTTCTCCACCCAATCCACAGTTCCAAGTAAATCTAAAATTGACAAAAAACTCACAATGGGTCTAAATCAAGGCAGTATCTGTCTACTTTCTATCAACTGAGAACTCGAATGCACCACTGCCTACGACGAAAATTTCGAATCACAATAACTTCTACAATAAAAAGGCATCAGAATCAGCCATGCTTCAGATACAATTTAACAAACCGAAACTCTAAGCTCACAATTCGAAATCCCACCAGAAAAAATCACAAACCATTGATCCGACGAGTGCACTTGAGGATTTTGTGGTCGATAATCTCCTCTCCGTAGGTGATGTCGGCGCCATACTCAGCAGCTAACAGTCGAAATGGCAAAGTCCCCTAAAACCCAGCCAACGGATAAGAAGTTAGCTAGAGAAGAGAAAAACCGACATCACTTAGCTGAAAATCACCATCTCATTGAAACAATTGAGATTAAAAAAAAGGAAAAACGGTTATAAGAAAGCACTTACAACTCGAACCATAGGAGCAAGAACATGCTTGTTGCTGTAATCCATCTCCAAAAACCACCGTCGAAAAGTGGAACGTGCGGAGAATGGAGCTCAGATGATGACGATGAGTCGCTGAACAAGATTATATATATGGACTATTTGATATAAAAAGGCCACAGTTATATATAGCCCAATTTTTATATTTGAGCCCGTAAATTATGGACCTAAACACTTAAGAATATTCGTTTTAATAAAAAAGAAAAAAACACGTGGCACTCCAATCTCTGTTTTGCAGCGAAAGTTCGTTCATCCACGATTAGCAGAGGGTGCATTCACGAAGATGGCGATCTGTGTTGCAGCTGCTACGCTGCCGAGAGTGTTTCCGTTTTTGGTGAACTCGTTTAGCACGAAGGAAAGCAAAGCAACGACTCGCCGGCGTCTTCATTGCTCCAGGTGAAGTTGCTCGAGCTCACTTATTTTACTCTCTCTGTATGAAGAAGATTTGAGTCTCACTTTGCGAACTGAGTGGTAGAATTCAGTTTATTATACGAGTTGTTGAGGTTACTCTGTGAATCACCAGTCTGTTTTGGGATCGAAGACTTTTAGCAGTCTCTGCTGTAAATTGTTGGATCAAGTAATGTGGCAGTTGTTTGGTTTTTTATAAGGAGTTCTGATGCTGAACTAATTGGAATTGAGGTTTTGATTTGTACTTCGAGTGGCCTTGTGTTTGGCATTGATTGGTTTTTAAGATTTACTGGCGTTCTTACTTGATGTGTTGAAGTGTATGAGACACTTATGGCTGTGTGGTCGTTGTATATATTGTTCGCGCTAGTGTAGTTGAGTAGATATTCAGTTGGTAAATTACATGCATGTTTGGTACTCACATATGTGGTTAAAATTCATCACTTCAGGGATGGAGAGAGCGACAGATTATCTGGAATGCATGTACAAGCGGAGTAGGTTATTTCTTTAGACTCTGTATGATTGATCCTTGGGAATCGTAGCCTTTAACTGTTATACAGTCTTGCGACCGCTAATTCGTGCACGGAATTTTAGGTTTGGAGTCGTTGACAATGTGGAAGTGGAGGAGCATCGGGTAATAAATAGTCTGGACGTACTGATGCATTGCATCATTTGTTTTTTTTTTTTTTTCAGCCGTGACCATTCTTTTAATCCTGACCGCAGAATCGTTTAAATACTGTTGAAGATGAGACAGACGAAAAACAGAGCGACCTTTGGCAACTATTCAAGGAAGCTAGACGAAGTTAGTCCGGTTTGCAGTATGTTCAGACTTTGCAAATTAACTTCTGCAAGTTGATTAAGTCTTATCTGGTGTGCATTTTCTGATTGAAATCAGATATCATGTATTTAAACAAACAGCGCCTGCTGGCCATGGCGGAGGTTGACAAGCTGAAGAAGGAAAGGGACTCATTGCTTGATATAGTAAATCAATTGGATGCGAAAAAACCAGAGTTCTTCAGAAGAGGTTGCTGCGCTTGTTGTTTTTCTTAAGCCACGAGTTGTTATTGATTCTGAATCTGCATTGCCTTGGTGAGGTAAACAGATAAGCTTCAGGCCAGCTCTGCGATGCTTCTTCGAATAGATTCCATGGTTCTTAGCGGTCTGATAGGCATTTCGGAGGCAGCTGATTTAAGGAGGATCATTATTGATTCCCTGAGTAGTGTGGCTGATGATTTGTTCGCAATCAGCGACAAGAACGCTGATGAGTTTCTGGATGAGCTTCGTAACTTTTCAAAGCACAGGAAACTGTATGGCTTTCTTTTTTGTTTGGAATCAAGCAAACTAGTACTCATGTATTGTAAGAAGAATTTATATTGATAGGATTCTTGTTGAATTAGCCCTTGTTGCATGTCCTGTTTATGAATGTGTATGCTTCTTGAGAAAGCATCCATGTCAATTATACCTTTTCACTATTCAATTGAACAATTCTCCCTGTTTTCCTGTTATTCATGTTTCAGGAAAGGGTACCATATAATCCATATCTGTACAGAAATGTCACCCCCGGTGTCTGTTGGATGTTTGGCGTCATATGTTACTGGCTTATCTTGTGCACTTCAGAGACGAGGAAATCTTGTTGAGGTTATACTGCCAAAGTAATTAAGGACTTTGTGTTTACATTTTGTATTACTTCTCTCACTCTTTTTCATTAAATCGAAAGATTCTTCCCTGTCCGGTAGCTGTTATCCCATCGTAGTTGTTTGCTATGGCATGTGGGAGTTGAACACCACTGTTTTGAATTTTGAGTGTCATCTCAGGCCTTGAACTGCTACAAAACTTGTTGTGCATCTTTAAATTAAAGGCCTGCGACACCACTGTTTTGAATTAAAGGCCTTGAACTGCTACAAAACTTGAGTGTCGCATGAATCTCGGGTAGCAAAACTATTACATTCATTTATTCTATAAGTCTAGTATTATTTGTACAACTATAGCAGTCGTTTTTAAGTTGTCATTATTTATAAGTGCTTTGGTGCTGCTATTTCCTGATACATGTTATTTCCAGATGTCATAATTTCGAATCGATTTTTTGGCGTGGAATATTATCTTGTGATATAGGTATTCGTGCTTGAATCTCAATGAAGTGCAAGGATTACAAGAAGTTGAAGCAGAATTCTATTCCTACTTTAATGGTCAACTGCATATGAACAGAATCTGGACTGGGTTAGTTTGGTTGACTGAAATAATAGCTAAAGGAAGTCAGATTGTAGATAAATTGCACAGCTTTTTGAAATTGTAATTATATAGTTTTATGCTGTTCTAAGTTTCAAATTGTTTCAGGGTGTTATATGGTATTGCAGTTACGTTCATAGAGCCTGTATATTACTCGTCATTTTTCAGACAAGAAAGAGTCTACGGTTTACCAAATGACTTTGAGAGGTTCGTAAATACATATATTTCATTTTTCTTTTTAATCTATAGTTTTGGTACCTTTTCAGTATTTCATGGTACAGTACTTTCTAGATGTCTGTTTTAATGCAACTTCATCAGATTACCATTGAGCCGACAGGAGTTATATATTGATTGAGTGCATTCATGCCACATTGGTAGCTTATTATTTTCTAATATCATTTTTCTATGCCGTCAGATTCAGTTATTTCTCTCGTGCGTCACTGGACTATTTAGTTAAGTCCGGTAAACGTCCAGATGTGATTCATATTCATAACTGGCAAACATCTATTGTTGGGCCTCTTTTCTGGGATGTTTTCGTCAATCAGGTGCGGTTTGGAGGATTCTTATTTTTCTGGAGCTCGTCTTTCAGTTTGTAGCAATAGGTTAAATCTAAGCTTATGCCATTAATCATTATGATCTCTGGCGCTGATTCCTTCTGTTATAATATAGATTACAGTGCCTGGACACCATTTGATTGGAAAAGTCATTTTTAGTCTATCTTTTATAATTCTCACATGGATAGGCTAAAGTTAATCAACATATATTTCTCAAAACAAATTTCAGGGTTTTGAATGTACAAGGATACTGTTGACCTGCCATGGATTTGATGCCCAGGTAAAGATATAGGACTTATTTTACTTGTCAATTTTGTTTTGAACTTGATAAAAGAACTATTAATAGCTTCCTAAGAGATCTCTGTCGTCCAGGGCCTTGAACTACCTGAAAAGCTTGAATTATGCGGGCTTGATCCTATTAGATTGAATCGGCCTGATCGCCTACAAGATAACAATAAAAATCATCTCGTCAATATATTAAAGGTGATAGTTCTATACCAACTTGTTTTGACTAATTTGCTTTTTGTTTTATATTTTTCAACTGATCGGCAGGGTGGAATCGTCTACTCTAATAAAGTGATTATAATATCATCTATACAACCAAGAGGCCTGTTCATTAGTGCCCTGGGTCACGGATTGGAACCCAGCTTGACCATTCATAAGTACGTAGTGCTTTTAATTCCTGCAAATCGAGTTACTTGGTCATGGACAATATCTCTCAGCTTTAGTCTCTATATACCCTTATCTATGATGATTATGGAGTCATATTTTTCGGGTTTTTTGTAGGGATAAGTTGATGGTTGCTCCTTATGGATATGATAGATCAGCTTGGGATCCTTCATGTGACAAACATATTCCAAGGAACTATACCATTTGTGACATGGAAGGAAAGTCTGTATGCAAAGTCTCATTACAGAGGCATCTAGGCTTTCCCGACGGAGATTCGTCGATTCTTGTGAGTGTTCATCGCATCCAGCAGAGTGCCAATATTCAATCGAAACAATATATACGCTCTTTCTGTTTCTTGTCCTTTTGTTTTCTTTTGGTTCCAATTGATGGTGCTTATCTGAAGAATGAGTTTTCAGGTGGGATGCATCTATTCAAAAATAGTAGACGTCATCACAGAAAATGTAAAGGCACTTGTTTGGATGGCATCTAAAAAAGGAGTCCAGGTATTTGTTTGCCTAAAAAATTCATCAAACATCAAACTGTCATCTGCCTCGTGCATTCACCATTTACCCAAATATCGACGATTCTCCAAATTATTCTCCCTCCTTGCAGTTTGTTTTCATGGGCCCGAGTTCAAAGACGGTCGCAGGATTTTTGCAAGAAGAATTGAATGTAAGTGTATTCTTGGATTTAAACCGACGTCAAACATTAGATAAAACTTCCATATTTTCTCGAGTTTCTCTCTCTTGAGATTATAACCCACATTTTTTAGGCTACAAATTTGAGATTCATCGATGAATATGATGAAGAGTCAGCACACCATATCTTAGCTGGATGTGATATTATGCTATGTCCCTCTTTTGATGATCCCCATTTTCAAGTGCCTGTAAGTTTGTTCCTTGTCTGCATTACTTGCAAATTGAGGGGGAAAACAAATAAGAAAGCTTATACATCTCCACTATACTACTACAGCTCAAGGCCTTACGATATGGAACGGCTCCAATACCTCTACATTTTGCAGGCAGCAAATTCGGGTAAAGTCGATTTTCTTGCTATTATATATATTTTTGAAAAATATATTTATTTTCTTGTTTAAATAACGTTTTTAACAGGTACTTGGGGGAGGATAACTTTGGGAGCACAAGCTTCGCAAAGTATATCAACTACAGTTTCTCTAATTTATCTCTAAGCCAAGCCATTGATGAAATTGTTAGTAATTTACTCCCAACCTTTTCTTTATTATTATTACAAATTCTAAGGTTGTTTTGAAGTTTTTTGTGTCTGTGTGCGCAGAAGAATAATGCTTCTCAATGGCATATAAGAATAAGGGACGCCATGCAAAAGGATTTCTCTTGGGATTCAGAGTGCGCCGATGTGCATATATCTGCGTATGAAGATATTAAAACATTATAAAAAGGTTATGTTGCTTCTGCTGTGTATGTGTGTCATCGTTTTATACTTATTATTTATATGTTGGATTCTATTTACGTAATTCAGTATGTTGTTGGAATAGTTTTTTCTAACGATCATCCATTTATTTACGTTTGTTTCCGAATTAAGGATAAACACTGCTCAAGCGGGTGATTGCCTGTATTTTCCCCACTCATAAATTACGCGAGAAACATGAAACAACTGAATATTAGAAAATTTGAGAAGGTCACGGAAATGAATATTTTTTCAATTTTCATAAATTTAAGTATCTATACTATTTATTAATGGAGAACACCATTTAAAAACTGCTCTTTAATTCCAATTTGGTGTATCAATTAGACAAAAAATTGGAACCTATTTGTCAGTTATATTTAATAGACCTCATCGATGTGTTGTGGGTGCCAGTTACTAGTTGTATTAATCAACATGCAAATAGTGTAATGTAAATGAATTTTTAGAAAATGCCTGTTAATGGAATTTGATATTTTTAAGGGAATATCTCTGTTCAGGACCCTCTAAAGTTTTCATTTACCTGTCAGACCCTGTCAGAAAATGAATAAGTTTAAGAGACTCACTTTTCGTAAAAATCGAGTAAAGGACCCAAAAATAGAATTTGACGAAAATACCCTTTGCTCTTTTTTTCCAGCGAAAGTCACGCGTGCTTTTTTAGTTTTATATGAACCGTTACTTTTACTTCATTATATGTTATACAGTTACAGCATAGTGTTACTATACAAAACAAATACGTTATTTTTCAACAACATTGTGTTACTTTGCTACTGCAAAACTATATCAACAGAATTTTTTTCGAACTCATTTTTCTTACACTGAATCGAGCACAAAAAAATCCGATTGACCCATCTAACCGATTCGACATGTCATGTTGGATTCATTATGATATTGACGATGCACGAGGAAGAATTTGTTTGTCTAATTAGGGTGCAAATTCGAAAAGTAATGGTAAATCGAATCTAGATGTCGACATAAATTGCAAGTAATCGGTATAAATTCGAGGTACCAATGAGAAATCAAGGTCTATTTTACCTTATTGAGTCAATAATGCCGAGATTTGTGCAGTTTTCATCCGTTTTTAGTGTCCTTTGTGACTTTCGTTGTATTTCCCCCGATCCATTGGTTGAATACAGAGTGTTGCATAACGTTATTACCTTTCAGCGACGTGTTACTTCTAAGTCTACATTTGTTATTAACCATAAGATATTTATTATTTTTTGCTATGTTATAAGTATTTCTTTTATACACGATTTAGGGAAAATATAATATCCGTTTCTTGCAACTAATCGGTATAAATTCGAGGTACCCATGAGAAATTGAGGTCTATTTTACCTTATTGAGTTAATAACGACGTGATTTATGCAGTTTTCATCTGTTTTTTAGTGTCGTTTGTGATTTTAGTTCTTTCTATCCCGGTCCATTATTTGTATACAGAATGTGTTATTTACGACAAACAAGGCGTTATTATCATTTAGCGACGTGTTACTTCTAAGTCTACATTTGTTATTAACCATAAGATATTTGTTATTTTTGCTATGTTATAAGTATTTCTTTTTTACACGATTTAGGGAAAATATAATATCCGTTTCTTGCAACAAATCGGTATAAATTCGAGGTACCCATGAGAAATTGAGGTCAATTTTACCTTATTGATTCAATAACGATGTGATTTATGCAGTTTTCATCTGTTTTTTAGTGTCGTTTGTGATTTTTGTTCTTTTTATCCCGATCCATTATTTGTATAAAGAGTGCGGTATTTATGACAAACAAGACATTAACTTTCAGCGATGTATTATTTTTGAGTCAACATTTGTTATTACCCTGAAGACATTTGTTATTTTTGTGAAACTTATCGACATTCATATGAAATTGACGATAATTTCAACATATACGGTCATAGCATCTGCAATCTTAGCAATTTCTTCGATTTGGGTTTATCACATGTAATAATATAGATAGTTGCCTTGGTTAAACCCATTTATAAATTAATATTGATTTCTCTGTTGCGGATCTCACGAGCGCGACGGTATCGGGACGGAATCTTAAAATTTTGTCAACGCAAACAATAAAAATATCTGTAGATCGAAGCATGTTTCTAGTTGAAATTGAAGGTAATACACGTAGATTCGAGAGACCCATAGCCTTAAAGTTTCTCGCGCCACCGTAGAATTTCTGAATTGTTCGGCGGGATATTACAAAAATTTTTATGGACAGTTTAATGTGGTACATAAGGGTTTAATTGTTACCAATAGAGTGTTATTTGTTATAAAATTGCCGTCTATGCACTAGGGTTTCTGGATAATTTATTATCGTCTATGCGCTGGGGTTTTTGGGTAGTTTTTGGGCTTTAGGACTTACGGGTTCGATGTTAAGATTAATGGTTTACGTCATGAAATTTTGGGAGAACGATCCACGACTTGTGCAGGTATTTCTACAATCTTAAAAAAATTTTGGGTTTCGGGATTTAGGATTTAGGATTTAGGATTTCGGGTCTCGGATTTAGGATTTTGAGCTTAGTATTTTGTATTTGTGGTCTATAAATATTATTAGTACTTTAATGTTGATGTTTGAACATGTTCGTGGTGCAATTCATAATGTTATGTTCCATTGAAAGATGTGATAGTCTATGTTTTGCAATGGATGACTATATATTTATATATCTATTGAGATCAATATTCGTCTATTGACATCAAATTTCGCTTATTGTGTCTTTTAAAGGAATGTGGTGATTAAACTTCATCAAATTATATATTTACATGAACATCCATATTAAACATCCAAAATAAAAGTGTATTTTTGTACGAATTAATCGAATTATTGACGTGGTACTGAACATCATTTATGAGGTATCAGTATTGATCAATGTGTTATTAGTTGAGTTCATGTTATTTTTCTTTACCTAACATGTGTTATTATTTCCAATTAATATAGTACAATTTTGAGAAAGTCCTGTAAAAATTCTCTGACAATTCTGTTAAATTCTCTGACGGTCCAGAAGCTTCTAGAATTCTCAATGAAGTGTTTTTTTTACACGTATATGTGTTATATTTGTTGGGTAAATTGTTACTCACTTAAAAAACGTTTTAGTCTTAGAGAAAGCTAAATTTTCTCAATTTCACGGTTATTGACTTACTTTTTTCTTTTAATATTAAGACTCATTTGATTCGATTTTATCTTATTCAGTCGCTTTTACCTTGTTCGGCCGTTGAAGTCGATATTGAATTGGTTTCTGAACAAAATTTTTGATTTGGGGGTGGAAGCACGAATTCACTCGATACATAAAAAATGTCTTTATTAGTAAGACCCATCTGAAATTGAGGACGGAAAAACTTTATTCAGTCACAAACGCTGAGATTATGCAGTTTTCATCTGTTTTTTAGTGTCGTTTGTGATTTTCATTTATTCCGCTCGATCCATTACTTGTATACATAATCTGTTATTTACGACAAACAAGGCGTTATTTACACGATCCATTACTTATGAGTCAACATTTATTATTATCCACAAGACAATTTGTTATTTTTTGCTATGTTATAAGTATTTCTTTTTTACACGATTTTAGGGAACTAATCGGTATAAATTTGAGGTACCCATGAGAAATTGAGGTCTATTTTACCTTATTGAGTCAATTACGCGGAGATTTATGCAGTTTTCATCTGTTTTTTAGTGTCGTTTGTGATTTTCGTTTTATCAATTTCGATCCATTACTTGTATACATAATTTATTTACGACAAAGAATGCGTTATCACATTTCAGTGACGTGTTACTTCTAAGTCAACATTTGTTATTAATCATAAGACATTTGTTATTTTTGGCTATGTTATAAGTATTTCTTTTTACACGATTTAGGGAAAATATAATATCCGTTTCTTGCAAGTAATCAGTATAAATTCGAGGTACCCATTTGAAATTGAGGTCTATTTTACCTTATTGAGTCAATAACGCGGAGATTGATGCAGTTTTCATCTGTTTTTTAGTGTCGTTTGTGATTTTCGTTTTATTCCTTTCGATCCATTACTTGTATACACAATGTGTTATTTACGACACATAAGGCGTTATTATACACAAATCATACCCACGATCAAATTAACAATAATTTCAACATATTAGGTCATAAATTTTGATATTTTCGACTACAGTCTCAACGATTTATGTTATTTGTATATATCAGTTTTTTTCTAGCTTCCATAAATCTGTTGAAGATTTTTTTCAATCTCAACGATTTATGTTTATCATTTCGGCTCCAATGTCAACGATTTCTGACGATTAAAGCTGCAAATTAGCAATACAAATCGAGCTTGAAGTTTTTGTTAAGAGGATTCCAGTTTGCAGCGAAAATCGCTCGTTGGAGAAGACGATGGCAAATGCTTGTAAATTTCGCATCTGTTAGAGGGTATATATGTCATATCGCATAGTTTGGGTCTTTTTCTCTAAGAGTTTTGAAAAGTAGGTCCTTAATGCTAAATGAAACTTTATTGGGGTCTGAACACTACTTAAACATCTTAACGGGGCCTCACTGATAATTAACCCTATTTTTAATTTGTGAATTTGTCAATTGACTAATCATAAATGATGTGATTGGGGATGAAGATTTGTCTACGAAATCAAATATATTCAATATTCACTAAAATTAAAATTATACAAAATTTTGTTGCATCGAAACGTATTGAATGGACATGAATTGAGAGTTGAAACCTTTTGGAACGTATATGAGCATGCAGTGCCTTGTTAAAAATATGTGGATCAGATGTCGCAGTAGTGAATAGTTTGAGGACCAAATCTAAATTTAACCCAAAATATTTGCAGCTCGGCTTAAAAACTCACTCTAGCTTGAAACTCGTAAAACCCCCCCAAAATCACCCTCGCCGGGCAAAATCAGCGAGACACGCGCCGCCGACAGGAATGGGATCGCCGACCACAGAACGCACCAAAGACGACCCACCGCAGTTCAAGCCGTATAAGCTCAAACACACCATCTCCGCCCACACGCGCGCGATCTCCGCCGTCAATTTCTCCCCCGACGGCAACCTCCTCGCCTCTTCCTCCGCCGACAAGTCCGCCGTCATATACTCCGTCTCCTCCCCGACCGGCGCCCACCAGAGGCTCATCGGCCACGACCTCGGCCTCTCCGACCTCGCCTTCTCATCCGACTCGCGCTTCCTCGCCACCGCCTCAGACGACCACACCCTCCGCCTATGGGACGTCGCCACCGCCTCACACCTGAAGACCTTCGCCGGGCACACCAACTACGTCTTCTGCCTTGCGTTCAACCCCCACTCCAACATGATTGCGTCGGGCTCGTTCGACGAGACGGTTAGGGTTTGGGACGTGAATTCCGGCCGGTGCCTGAAGGTCCTTCCGGCGCACTCCGACCCAGTCACGGCGGTGGATTTCAATTTGGACGGATCTCTGATCGTTTCGAGCAGCTACGATGGGCTATGTAGGATTTGGGACGCCTCCACTGGGCATTGTCTGAAGACGCTCATCGACGATGAACATCCGCCGGTCAGTTATGTCAAATTCTCTCCCAATGGAAAGTTTATACTCGTCGGAACACTCGATAATAACCTGGTTAGTAGTGCTCACAATCTCCTCCTATGATTTTCTTTTATGAGCTCCAACTCATTGTCAATTCTATCAAGTGGTGTTTGTCTGAAACATTTTATGAGCTAGGCTGGTTTTGATAGGCTAGGGCTGGGATTGTTTGTAGTTGATAAATCTTTATGAATTCGTACTATCAGTCAGTGGATAGTTTTCAGTAGGGCGTAAATTCCCATACTCTGCTTTTGAGATATTGCTCACACAAATATCGATTGTATTGTACTTCTTCTTCTTTCTGCGAAAGATTTTAACCATTTTTCGGGTCCTAAGTATGGATTTGGATGGAGTTTCCATGTTAAGCTTTACTTTACCTGAGGCGATCGTATTCGTTCGTTCGATATCTCGTCAGTTGATGAATGCTTACACAGTTCTGTGTTCGATGCTTTCGATATCTTGTAATTGGTAGTTGATTTTGAAAGGAAAGCAAAGGATTATTTGACGACTTCTTTTCGAATGCTACCTTAAATGGTATTTTTCTCCGTTAAGCTGTTTGCACGTGGAAAAAGTTGCGACCAAACTACATAGGCAAAAAACGCCCGCCCCTTAAACTGGGAAAACTCTGTTCATACACATTGAAGTCAATTCCCATTCTATTTCTTTATTTCATATCATTTCAGCGGTGCTTTCGATTCAATGAAGATCATGGTCCTTTTTCTCTTTGTTTTTCCGCAGAGGCTTTGGAATTTATCCACTGGCAAATTTTTGAAGACGTACGCAGGGCACGCCAACTCAAAGTACTGCATTTCCTCGACGTTTGCGACTACAAACGGTAAGTACGTCGTCAGCGGATCTGAGGACAACTGCGTCTATTTATGGGAACTACAATCCCGAAAAATCGTGCAGAAGCTCGAAGGGCACGGCGACGTTGTGATATGCGTTTCTTGCCACCCGAAAAGGAACATGATAGCTTCTTGCGCCCTCGATAACGACAAGACCGTCAAGATTTGGACACAAGACGAGGATTGAGTTATCTACTTCGGGTTTAAGAGTTCTTTTTTTTTCTTGGTATATTTTCTTGAGGTGGATTGAAGATTGTTGGGATATGTTAGTTGTCTTTTGGGCACAATTGGATTTAATATAAGACTGCTGTTGTCTGTTGGATGGCAATAGATCTTTTTAAGTACATTTGGAAATTAAAATAGGGTAAATTATGTTGTACCCCACGTAGTTAGTTATATTGAAATGCACCTTACTACTTTATTATTATTATTATTATTATTATTAATTATTATATGACACCATCTGTTAGGGTTGTCAATGGGGCGGGGATCAGCCCGAATAGGACGGGGAATCCCTGCTATTCTACCCCAGCGGGGCGGGGACGGGGTCAGATCCCAGCCCCCGACCTGCCTTGCCCCGTTGACAACCCTACTCTCTGTGTCGTGCTAAATCCAGCACCGTATTCCAATGTTTATCTAAAACATAGCATTGTACACCCCAATTAGGGGATGTATGGTAAATAGGATTAAATAAACTATATGCAATTTTCAAATCATGTTGATGCATTTTTGTCAAATCACAAGGGATTTTGCATTTAGCCATTAAAATATGATAAATTCTCTTTTGAGATTTTAGTAATATGGAGCTTTTCCAAGTGGGTTGGGCCTAATAAATGTCTTGAGCTCTTTTCATTTGGCCCGATTGAAGCCCACTTCATACGATTTATAAAGTTCCTCAGGGTATTTCGACCCTGAACTAACCTGTTTACTTAAACGGGTTGAAATATCGAACCCGACCTGCTTTTAACCCAAATATAACTCATTAACCCGTCAACCCGTTTAAAATAAAAAACAGAGAAAATAACTAAATAATCAAAATTATAAACCCAAATTAAATAAAACAATAGAGAAACAAAGCATTTGTTTTTCCTAAAAATCAACAACAATTACAATTTCAAATAATACAAGTCATATAATTAAATAAAAGCAATTTATTTTATTTATATTAAGGATATTTTTAATCATTTATATTATTCGGGTTAAATGAGTTGATAAACGGGTTGATTTCAGGTTAATTTCGTGTTGAAAAATCGAACCCTAACCTGACCCACTTAGTATTCGGATTGGGCTTGCGTTTACCCATTTACTAAAATATGTCGAAAATGCTAACCCAAAACCTGCTATTTTTGGGTTCGGTTCGTATCGGGTTGGCGGGTCGGGTTGGTTTTTAACAGCCCTAAATTCCAAACACACCGTAACTAAACACGTCGATTGATCATCGACTTCGATTAATATATATATATATATATATATATGTATATATTTAATCATGATGATTGGCCACTGTTGAGATTATAAATATATGCTCGCGAGTTAGCATAGATATTCGCATCCAAATAATAGTTTCAAAAAAAATAAAAAAAAAATAATGGCGGCGTTAATCATCACCTTTGACGTCTAAGTTGGTGGCGCAGTTGGCTTGCAAGGCCAGTGGCGACGTTTACCACCGAATATGGAGCGCCAACACTAACCACATGACGAAAATCTCCTCGGGCAAATTTCAGTCATGCGAGCTTTGCGAGGGGAGCTATTCATCGCCTGGCTCAATCCTCGAGTGGAAATTCACTCTTGGTAATTTATGTTGATTGAATTTATTTTGTACGTCTATATATATTTATTATCGAGAGCGTTATGTCCTTAAAATGATATTGCACGTTTATGATGCTTACAGAATAGAACAATCATTCACATGATACAAAATCAGAGCAACTAACTTATTAGATGCTTTTCGAACTCTGATATGAATTTGAAAATTTTCTATATATAGATGATGCTGAATAAAAATAAAGAATGAAGCTTTCTATTTATAGACGGGTTAAATCTGCTGGAAAGTCGTCACTATTTACTTCCCCATTTATCTTATGTCATTACATTAATATTTAATGCGTAAAAGCAAAAGTGATGCTTAAATTATACGGAACTCTCACGGTTGGTGGTCAAAACTAGTTAAACTTTACAAAACATGCCGTTTTGGTTCCTTTAACCCAAAGAACAGTAAACGAACCAAAAGGGAACAATTTCGCAATGTTAAAGAATCAAAACGGCACATTTAAAAGTTTGAGCATCAATAATTCGAATTTTTATTTTAGATACATGTTATTGCATAACATCATGTTACATACATTCCTAAACAATAATATAAGCATCATATATATGCTTATTACTACTTCGTATAGATGGGAAAGAGCAAGGGTTTGTAAGCAAGTGATTAAAGAGGTTAACGAGGAAAGGAGGTCGATTGCTTATAAATTCATCGAAAGAGAAATCCTCGAACCGTACAATAGCTTGGCGGTGAAGATGCACGTGGAGACAAATGGTGGAGTTGACTTTGTGACGTGGACCGTTGACTATGAACAACGTGCTTCGGACAGCCCACATCCTTTGTCTATCTTGAACTTTGTCATAGAGTTCACCAATGATATTGAAGATCATATTCTTGGATAAAAATCATATAATCCATATTCTCTACATATTATGTGTGTGCTTTGCTTTTTTGTGCGGATTCACTTCTTATATGTACGTCTACTAAATAAGCGAGCCGAGAGTTGACTGGCGGCCAAGTTTGTCATAGTAATTGTCATGATTGTATTTTATTTATTTATTTTTTTTTTTTTGTGGTTTGTATTTTCTAATATAGGTGTTATTATTGATGAATTAATAAAAGCACCCAATTTGCAACAAAACGTTTGAGGTTTTTTCTTTTATCGAGGATATGTTAAGGAAGAGTCTCATTCATGTCCATGTATGTGTATATATATATAGAATGACGACAAAACTATAAGTTTGGATTTTCAATGTTCTATTTTGGATAGATTAGTACTAAACTTTATATCTGATAGAACTTGAATCTTCGATTTTAATTTTCTTCGACGGAATAAGTCGAGATTCTTCCATCATTACATGTAATGTAAGTGGTTGGACAACAATCCAAGTCAGCGGTGGGTAGTGTAGTATTTCCAAATTATTTTATCCGATCGAAGACCGATTTTATCGATATCATTGTCAATATTGATCCAACGATAATCGAAAAGACGTGTTTGGTAAAATATTATTTGGGAATAAGGTCATCTCCAACCATTACTCTATATATACAGTTGCTACAATACCATTTCTCCAGATATAAAGTTTAAATGGTATCAAAAAAATCCAATCATTTTCTCTATATTTTATTCTATACATAATATTCTTACAATGTTCCATTAATTTTGTAAGATTATAAAATTTTTATTCTCGTTTTAGAGTACTTATCTCTAAAACTAATATTATCATTATTTTATTTATTTTACACAAAAAATTATTCACTAACTTATACTATTAATTGGCTCTATAATTAAATAAATTTCTGAAAATTATTATAAAATTATACTGTATATTTTATAATCCATAATTTAATTTTTAACATATTAATACTATACGAGTGGAGCTATTACAATAAAAATGATAATACGGTTTATCTAACTATTATTATTCTTTCGATAACTATTAAAAGGCGGAAGTTAAGATAAAAATTTAAAAACTAAATACAAACAAAAATTAAAGTATAAGAAAAATAGAATAAAAAAGATGGATCGCGTGAAAAAAAAAAAGAATACTCTCTCTCCTTTCCTTGCTATTCATCGTCTTCTTCGTTCTATTCCTTCGCGTGTTTCTGTAAAATCAGATCCAAATGAATAATCCCAATCTTCAAACACCAAATTAAACTTCAATTACATTAAAAGAAACTCAAAAAATAAAAAGAAACAAGATAGCGGGTGAACAGTGTCCCGCTTCACATAGCGGGATACTGTTCACTCCGCTGGGTTTGGAGTGGCGTTTACAGTTCCGTTGGAGGAATTCCAACTCTATTACTGGGTCCAACGCCCTGTTTACAGGGCCGTTGGAGATGCTCTCGAACCGAATTGCAATAAAAGAACTTGTCACCCAATTGAGATATTGATAATCCGTAACATTATTATACATGCATAACATCACATGCAAGGAAAGCGTAAAAAATTTCCAAAATCGTTATGTAAAATCGCATTCACTTATTGACCCCAATAATTATCCATGCATACATAATATGCGTGGTAAGCGTCATTTTCCATATCATTAACCTATCTAAACACGTAAAAAAAAAATATTATATTTTGCTACTCACTATATAAGAATATGCGAGTTAGCATATGCCGTCGCACACTAGCTACTTGAAACCTTTCTTCATTTCCTCTTACAAACCAATTTATTATTGCTTTTCTTTAAAAAAAAAAAAAAGAAAAATATGGCTCCATCGTCACTATTGCCTTGTAAACTGGTGGCTCAAGTTGCCTTCAAGGCCGGCGCTGACGTGTACCACCGCCTCTTAACCACCAACATTAACCACCTCACAAAAATCAGTTCGGAAAAGTTTCAAACATGCGAAGTTCGTCAAGGCAGCTTCGGAACCGCTGGCTCAATCCTCGAATGGTCGTTTACTCTCGGTAATAACTAATATTAATCAATAATCTCATCATTTAGCTATTAGGGTTAATTATTTTTTCAGTTGTGTGATTTATTCCGGGTGACATGATAAGGACATCGAATTTTACGGGAGACATTATCATTTATAAAAACAATGATTTCAAAATTAAGCAATTTAGGGACTTAATACACCAGAATCCTACGACTTTTTCCCCAGAGTTCCGGCGTATAGTCTAGGGTTTCAATGAATTTTAAGGGGCTGTGGGTGGGTTGACATTACAAGAACTTTAAAATTAAGCAACTTTGTAATAAACTATGGGGTTTTGACATATGATGTTCCTAAATTTCTCAATTTTGAAACTTGTCCTTACATGCCACACCCTAAATTCTATGTTCTTATAATGCCCTATGCCCTTCTATTTAACAAGAACGAAAATAAATTTTAACCCATTTGTCTACATCTTTACGTATATCTTATAATTATGTTTATTAACATTTCATATATATATATATATATATATATATATATATATTATGTGTAATGTAGATGGGAAAGAGCAAAGGTGCAAGCAAATAATCCAAGAAGTAGACGATTCGAAGAAGCAAATCGCCTACAAATTCATCGAAGGCGAAATCTTGGAGGTTTACAAGAGCCTCACCGTGAAGCTCCACGTCGAGACAAAAGGAGGGATCGACTTTATTACGTGGACCGTCGATTACGAGCTGAGCAGTCCCGAAACTCCACACCCTCTCTCGATTTTAGAATTTGCCATCGGATTCACCGAAGAAATCGAGACTCATGTTCTTGGATAATATGCGCAAATCATATTACTATTTATGGTCCTTCGAGTTACATATATATGTATGTTACATATATGTGTGTGTGTGATTTGTGTCTCTTTAAATGAAATAATATTAAGATTAATTTCTTGATGAGCTTGTCACATATGAACTTGTTCTTGGGGTTTATTTTGCTCTAAAAGTTGGGATTTTTCGGATTGCCAAAATAAATAAACAAAGCAAGGGACGAAATTGGCCGTACGAACTGGCAGATCACATAGATCTCACAACATTACACAGCAATATCAAGAAAAGAAGTATCTTAATCGCGTAAAGCAACGATGCGCCTCGTCGCGGCAGCTACAAATCATCACTGAAAACACACAAAAAGAAAACGAAGAATCACTTTGCAATCGCATCGCCGCCATTGTTGTTGTTATTATCTTCATCGATGGATTTATTGTTGGAGTTTCGTTCTTCTGCTGAGTTGCTTTCGTCTACATTCGATCCCACGATTTTCCCTTCTGTATTCTCATTCGAAATTTCGCTCTCGTTATTTTCCTTTTCAACGGCGTTTGGCTCAGATATATTCTCGTCTTTAGGCGCATTGTTATTTCCCTCGCTATTCTGCGGGTTTTCTTGTTCGCCTCCTCCATTCTCCTTAGACTCCTCGTTCTGAGTATTCATCTCCTTCATCGATTCTTCTGTGTTCGTCGCGTTTTTGACGTTGTTTCCGCCGACGTTATCGTCGCCCTTGTTCTTCAATTTCGCTTCTTCGGCCGTATCTCTATTGCTAACGCCACTCTCGCTATTCGCTTCCGTGCCATCGTCGACCGTGTCGTTATTATTACTATCGCCACTCTCGCTATTCAATTTAGCGCCATCGTCGACTTTGTCGTTATTGTTGCTATCGCCACTCTCGCTATTCACTTTAGCTCCATCGTCGCCTGTATCGTTATTACTATCGCCAGTCTCTCTATTTGCTTTAGCGCCATCGTCGCCCTCGTTCTTTAATTTCGCTTCATCGGTCGTATCTCTATTGCTATCGCCACTCTCGCTATTCAATTTAGCGCCATCGTCGACCGTATCGTTATTCTTACTATCGCCACTCTCGCTATTCGCTTTCGTGCCATCGTCGATTGTGTCGTTATTATTACTATCGCCACTCTCGCTATTTGCTTTCGTGCCATCGTCGCCCGTACCGTTATTATTACTATCGCCACTCTCGGCCTTCTCCTTCGCTCCATCATCGACTGTGTCGTTATTACTATCGCCACTCTCGTTCTTCACGTTCGAGCCATCATCAACTGAGTCATTATTACTATCGCCACTCTCGCCCTTCAACTCAGCTTCATCGTCGACTGTATGATTATCAATATTACTATCGCCAGTCTCGCCCTTCAACTTCGCTCCATCATCGACTGTATTATTATCGCTACTACCGTCGCCACTCTCGCCCTTCTCTTTCGCTTCACCATCGACTTTTTCGTCATTATTACTATCGCCAGTCTCACTCTTCTCTTTCGAGCCATCATCGACAGCGTCGTTATTGCTATCGCCAGTCTCGCTTTTCAATTTCGCTTCGCCGTCGACCGTCTCATCATTATTGCTATCGCCAGTCTCACTCATCTCTTTCGCGCCATCATCGACAGCGTCGTTATTGCTATCGCCAGTCTCGCTTTTCAATTTCGCATCGCCGTCGACCGTCTCATCATTATTGCTATCGCCACTCTCACTCTTCTCTTTCGCGCCATCATCGACAGCATCGTTATTGCTATCGCCAGTCTTGCTTTTCAATTTCGCTTCGCCGTCGACCGTCTCATCATTATTGCTATCGCCACTCACGTTCTCTACCTTCGCTTCATAGACCGTATTATTATTATTATTATTATTACCATCTCCGCCCTCGTCCCTTCCCAACATTTCTTCGCCTTCTTTCTCCTTATTTTCAACGCCCTCCTTCAAAAATTCGGCCTTATCCTCATTTTCACCACCATTCTCATTTTCGCCGCCATTATTTTCGACTTTATTCCCAATTTCGCCCTCGTCGACTTTCTTATTTTCGTCGTCGAACTGAGCTCTCTCTTCTTCCTCTTCCTCCTCGCCTTCTCCTCGAGGCTTTAGATCTTTCCTTCCCAACAATCTGATGGCATCCCCGCCGCCGTCGCCGGAGGTCAGCCCTCCAACCACCGCCTCAACCGCCGCCGCCGACTCTTTCCGGCGAGACGACTGCTGAACCTGGTAAAGTAGCCATACGCAGATACCCACCACTACGCATATCTGAAGGACGTGCTTCACCTTCAGCCCTTTGTTTCTGTGATAATCCCTTCGTGGAGATTGCTTAAACATTTTTCCCTGAGAAAATCAAATCAAATCAAAGCTCAACAGTGAAAAATCGACGAGCCCAACTCAGATCTACAGTTTAATTCGCAACAATTTGCAGTAAAAAGGGGTAAAGATCGAATCTTGGAGCACAGAAAGATTGAAAGAAAGATCTATTATTACAAGAAGAGGCAAGGCTGTAGAAAGTTACCTGATAATGTGATCTCAGTCTTCCTACTTAGACGACTCAAACTCAATCAAATAAATGCGTGAAAAGCACAAAAAGTGGTTATGTGGTTAACTTCTGAAAAGGTTGAATTGAACTATCGAAAAGGGATTTTGAGCAAAAATTGCACACTGGTTTTTCACGCAATACAATGTATACGTATAGATCAGATCAGATGCGCGTCTATGAAGGAAATGTTGGCAAATGTGATCTGTAATATAAACGCACTAAGGTCTTTAGTAGGCGCGTGCGCATCACCGCTGAACTGAACCGACACTTTTTTTATGGTAAGAACGTGGGATCTGTTCGGTGTCCCAGTTGTCATAAACGATTAATCATACAATTACGGAAATTTCAATTAGGACCCTAAGAGACTGGTAATTGCATTCTTGTCTCGTCCCTATTCAGAGCATCTCCAACCCGCAGCATGAAAATACAGTTAATTCTGCACAATATTACAGCTGCTACAGTGCTTTTACTCCAACCCATAAACTCTATTTTCTACACTAATTTTCACTCCAACCCATTAACTCTATTTTCTACTTTAAAAATCAAATTCTATATTAAACATTATATTATAATTATTAAAAAATCAATAAATTATAATAATTCATTTTAAAATTAACTAACTATAAACTTAGCATATTATTTAATTATAATTTTATTAAATTAAAATGAAAATATAAATAAATAATAGAATATTAATATTGTTTTACTTTTATTATTAGAATATCAAATCTTTAAATAGAATTAAAAAAATATTTTATTAAATAAATTATAATAAATAGAAAGTTCAACACAATTTTTGTGCTGAAAATTGTGTGTACTCTAGATCTAGAGTATCTCTGCAGATCAACACAATATTAGTGTTAGATATAGAGTCCCGTTGGAGTAAAGACGTACTTTATTTTTGTGTTTTACACAAAAATGAAGTACCCGTTGGAGATGCTCTCATCGCCGTACAAATTGATTGTAGTATTGACTTCGGAAAAGTCTTGGAGGTGGAGGCCAATTTGCCAAATTGATTATAGTTTATTGAATAAGCATTAGAAATAAAACTTCTGACCTATTTACTTGTAAGTGGCGACAGAGTTTTCAATTGATTAACCTCTCACAAATATCATGTTCTTTTATTACCTAATGTTATTGGGTGATTAATGTTATTTGATTTCCAAACAACAAGAGTAAATTGTTCAATTTGCCAAATTGATTATAGTTTATTGAATACGCATTAAAGGAAACTTATGTGACCTATTTTCTTGCAAATGGCGATAGAGTTTTCAATTGATTAACCTCTCATAAATATATGTTCTTTTATTACCTAATGCAATTGGGTGAATGTTATTTGATTTCCAAACAACATATACCAAATTGTTCGTGCCACGGTCAACTATGTTGCGACAATTTCAGCATGGATTTCCAACGAAAGATCAATTTATATAACATATACAAGTTAAATCTATTTGTTATTAATAATTCGGAGGGTTGCAGCTAGATACCATGTCATTAGTAATAAACTTACAATGTCTAATCGTTAATGTGTACTAATCAGTGCGACAATGAAATGTGCAATTTAAAGACGGTACATTTAAACAGCATTTAATTTTTATTGTAATTGTATTATATAGCACCGACAGAATTCGTATCATTTATAATATCTATATACTAGTTATAACCCGTGTAATGCACTGTATTAATTATCTATAATTATTTTATTTTCTAATAAATAACTTAGTGGGAGTGATAGTGGGTAATTTTTCATATTTTTATTATATTTATTTTTAAACTCATTACAATTTATTATGGGACATGTAGCGTGAGACTGACATTTGCATAATAATAAGATATATATTATCTTCCTAATATCAACACGTTTTCCTATTTAGTGATTGGAATAAAAGTGGTCCCAGTCCGAGTTTACTTGTGTGTCGCAAAACCCTTTCTCTCTTCGACGTCGCTCTCCCTTTTTTCTACCAAAGAAAAAAGAACAAGAAACCCTTCTCCTAAATCCTCCATTAATCTCCTATCAAACTCAATGGCCACCGTTTTCATTTTTTTCCAATATAATTCTCTCCTTTTTATTATTACATAACTAAATATGTGATCTATATTGAACTTGAAACCATCATTTGTTAAATTTCACCTAAAATATATATGTGCATACACAACTCTCACAATCATAAGAGGGGTCCATACGACGGTTTTCAATTAGCTGTATCGAAAGCCAAACCCATAACTCCTTTTCAATATCAATGCTAATAAAAAGAAATTTGAACAATATATACTTAAAGCTCTTGTATAAATAAGCCCACAAATTTCATCTTGTTAAGCATATCATTACACATGCAAAAACTGCACAAACTATTGCAATAATACAACAAAAAAGATTTACGATATGTTCGTAAAAATGTGGTCTTTAGGCTTTTCAATTTTTTCGCGGCGTTTTTTTCGTGCAACGGCCGACCTTTGTCGTTCTTGCAAGATTTTCACGTCTCGTGGTCTGAATCTCACGTTCGGCAGCTCGACGGAGGAAGGGCCGTTCAGCTCGCCCTCGACCGAAGTTCGGGTAATAATTCAAAAAATATAGACATGTCCTTAAACATAATAAAAAAAAAAAAGAATGAAATTATTAGAGGTTGATAATACAAAACTATTTTTCGTCGTATTTTAGGATGTGGGTTTGCTTCGAAAAACAGGTATTTATTCGGACGCGTGAGCATGAAGATCAAGCTTGTCCCAGGCGACTCGGCGGGCACAGTCACCGCCTTCTACGTAAGAAAACCCTAATTGGTTTTTGTAAGAACGTATTTAATTTTCTTTTATATTAATGTTAAATTGACAGTTGAATTCGGACACCGACCAAGTAAGAGACGAGCTCGATTTCGAGTTCTTGGGCAACAGAACGGGCCAACCGTACACAGTACAAACCAACGTTTTTTCCAATGGGAAAGGCGGAAGAGAATAAAGGATTAACCTTTGGTTCGACCCCTCCCTCGACTACCACGTTTACGCCTTCTCATGGAATCATCATCGCATTGTGTAAGTTTTTTCGACTTTTTCATACTGTATCCCAAAACCCTAAGGTTGCGTTTGGATCGTGGAATTTGGTGGAGAAGAGAAAACGAATGAAATTCAATTCAATATGCATCATTTTCCTCTCATTGATTAGTGAGAAAAAATGGATTCAACAACTTCATATTGGTATTTTGTTTTCCTTTTCGTTTCGGTTCTTTTCTTCAATTTCCTTTTATTTCAAAAGCATAAAAATAAGTACTACGAAGCGTTTCTTTTTTGGGTGCGTTTAGTACGCGGAAATCGATGCAGAAAAGACAAAGGAAAAGTGCAATGATAAGCATTGAACCATTGTACCATTACGTTTTTTCTTTTCTTTCCAGCACCGAATTCCACGTACCAAACGCATCCTTCCTTTCCCACAACAAAATCCACGATCGGAACTTAATGCAAACCCTAATCCATAGAATAACAATAAAACATAGATCCAATTTGCGACGAATACATAATTAAAAAAATGCAGATTTTCCGTCGACGAAGTACCGATAAGAGTCTTCAAGAACAACGAGGCCCGAGGAATACCGTACCCTAAATCCCAACCCATGGCGGTGTACTCAACCCTATGGGAGGCAGATGATTGGGCCACTCGGGGCGGGCTCGAAAAGATCAATTGGAACAAGGCACCTTTTTACGCTCACTACAAAGACTTCGACATCGAGGGATGTCAAATCCCGGGGCCCGCAGTCTGCCCGACAAGCCCAAATAATTGGTGGGAAGGCCCGAACTACCAACAGTTGAGCCCCGAAGAGTTGAGAAGGTACCGTTGGGTTCGTACGAACCATATGGTCTATGACTACTGCACAGATAAGGCTCGTTATTCAGTCCCACCGATGGAGTGTATGGCAGGGATATGATGACATCATCATGATTGGGTAATAAAAAGGGATTTTTATATGTTTATATCCATCACATGCAATATTAATATTAATAAAAAAAGGAGCTCTTGTCGTTGTTTATGCGGATTAGTATGGTGTTAATGTTGGGAAAAAGTTTCGTGTCATTCTCTTTGGTCTGTTGTGTACAATAAGGTTTAAAGCTATGCAACTGTAATGAAAATGATGTAATATTATGTGTCACTTTGTATAATACTTTAGCTGTAATGAGGTTATGTCACGCACTGTTTATATGGTCGAGAATCAATCATGAAAGGCGCCATTTCCTAAATAAATCACCACTTGCTATGTTAATGAAATGAAATAAGACAATGATCGTTTCATATGATTATTCTATAACCAGAAGCACTTTCGTTCTTAATTTTAATTTATTGGATATTTACTAATATCAATTTTTTACATCAAATGCAATGATACTTTGGGACCTATTTCTGAGAATTTCAGTCAAGTCAATTGATTAAATAAAAAAGGGTTAATGAAGATTAAAAGATGGACACATATCTTTGAAAATTTAATTAAGAAAAGCTCAGTCATATCACGAAAGAAGGTGTTTGATGCAAGAAAATGGACATCAAGTCTTGAAGAAACGACCCCTAAAATCTACGAAAATTTCTCCCCGAACCCTAATACTTCTTGCCGCCGATTTTCACTGCGATTGGATCCGAACAATAGGGGCAGCTTCCGAATAGAACATCGAACGACCTAAAGTTATTACACGCAAAATCAGCACGTTCAATCGATCGATATCAACGAGAAAAGATACAATCTTTAACGAAAAAAATGAGATCATAATTAACGTACTGCCTCGTGGTAGTGATCGAGCGAAGCCAATCCGCGAGACAAATGCTATGGAAACAACGCTTACAGCTTACGTTCTCGCATGCATAATCAGTCGAGGTTCCACTCTTATCGCCAAGTTCATCGTCTATATATTCCCATCATAACAACCATAGTGTTAAGGAGAAATTCTCTTCACTAAAATGGTAAAAGGCTCAGTTTTGTTCGAAGAAGGATAAAATTACAAATTTACCCATAGGGAGATACCGGGAATAGCAGATCCCACATTCGATCTTCCCTTCGTCTTCGTCGCCCTTTTCGCAACGTGGAGGTTTGTGAAGTCGGGCTTTGAAAATGCAGGCGAGGTTATCGGAGAACGATTTGCCTCTTTCCCTGGCGATCCGCGTAATCAAGAAAATATAATTTAGATTCGAGATAGAGAGGCGGGCTAAAAAAAGAGGGTTAATTATTTTTCTAGTTGAGTAATTCAGGGAGGATTAAATTATAGGGAATAAATCTAAGGAGTGACATTGTACGAACAATAACTTTCAAAGTTAAGCAACTTAGAAAAAATATACGTCAGAATCATAAATTTGCCCCAGATTCTGGAATTATGACCTATAATGTCCCTAAAATGCTTTGAATGTTTTTGTCTGTATAACGACATCTACTAAATTCTGTCCCTATAATGTCACCCCCTAAATTTAATCCTAACAAAATACCATTTTCTACGATTTCTGCACCAAGCGTTTCGCAGTGATTCGACTTCAGCATTCGAGCCTAGGAATCGACACCTGCAAAGATTCAAGAACGATTTTCTGAAATTTTCAAAGAACTTTGGTGATAAGTTATATATATCTAAGCATGGATGTTATGTAATAGAAAAATCCTACTCGGGCAGAGAATATGGGTCGCTGGCGTTTATGTACAGCATGATAGAGCAATCATCGCCTTAAATAAAAAAGAAAGAATTAGGTGATAAATTATAGGGAAAAGGAATCGCAGAGGGTTATCGATAGAACAGAACTCACCGATTCTAATATGACGATACGATGTTGTGAGGAGATTTGAATGTGAAGGATTTATTACGCAAAGAGAGCCATCGATGTCAGCCAAAACAGCCCAGAAATCTCGGAGCTTATTTACGTGCTGCACTTGATTGGAAAAATCTTGGAGAATATGTAATAAGAACACAAAGAAAGGCAAAAAATCGTAAAATCAGAGGGAAGCAACCTCACGAAACTGGTTGAAAACGTCTTTCAGCTTCGAATTTGGCGGCCATTTGAGGTCAAAGATGTAAGGAACATCCTATAAACATGATGCTAATAGCAATATCTGCGATCTTTCTAAGCAATGTATGAAAATTAATGATAAAGATGTAAGAAAAAGAGTGCCAAGAACGAACCGCAGATACTGAAGGTGGACACTTAGGATAGGCAGAATCTAATGTTATCTCTACAATATGAGCTATTCCCTTATCGTCCCTACAAATGATATCACCACATACGACGAAATAAAACATGGAGATCATAGCATCAGAAAAGCTTCATAGATGCGTATAAACCATCAAAAGGAGGCACAATCAATGATCTGAAAGAGTAGGTTTCATAGAGGATTATACAAACTTACACGAATCGAAAGCTAAGAAACTTAAGATCTTCACCCATATTCACGAGATGCTCCCAGCCTAACTCTTCTACCTGTATTTGCATAAGAAAGCCCAGGAATTAAGGGCAGTAATTCTGATGTCGGAGAAGTAGGCTCAAAGTTATGCCAATAAATGCCCATTTTTCACGAAACAAAAAGGCAAAATAATCAGAAGTGTGAAAGAAAGCAATCGATTCACAAGATTAACGAAACAGAGTAAAACTAATCACCTCTGCATATATCCTGCGGCGAAAGGAGGATGATGACATTGCGGGTCATAGGTCGCCGAGCTGAGTTAACCGATATGGGCTTTGCATTAACTTATATGTTTTGTGCAAAATCTTGAAATTCAACGTTAATTTATTGGACAATTCAGAGTCTCATCATTTTGTTATTGAATAAGAGGGAGGAATCTCAGAATCTTACCACATTTACCAATTTGGTACCGGTTATTCGCGATTGTAAATTAAATTGGTCCTGCCGTAAGATGTCGGACAATTTGGATGGAGAGTTAAGATGTGTCAGTCTGCGATTGGCCAGACTAAAATATAATAAATTAAGATTAAAAAAGGAGTAACAAAATTAAATAAAGGTTAAATGGGATCTTTGGACATAAGTACCTATTTGGACAAAAACTTGTAATTTAGTACCCTGTCAGGATTTTTTTATATGTAGGTACCTAACAGAATAATTTTTTTGCACATAGGTATCCGATCCCCGAAAGTACTCCGTACAACACATTTGGGTACCCTATATCAACACATTTGGGTACCCTATATAACAGAAAATGGTACGACGTATGTTATATTTAGGTACGCCCTATGTAACACACAGGTATGCCGTAGGTACGACGTATGCTATATTTAGGTACCCTATATCAAAGTGTTATGGTACGCAATATACACACATGAATGTACGACATGACTAAAGGAGTAAATCGGGTACCTATCTGTAAAATTTTCTGACATGGTACCTATGTGTAAAAATTTTATCCAATTGGATATTTTTCTATAGATTCACCTTAAATAAACTATAAATAAGGATAGAATATAAAAATATAATAATAAACTAATTTAGTAAAGAATAAGAAATAAAATACATTAAATCATTAATAAAAAAAGAAAGAAGAAAAAACAAAAATAACAAAAAAATTAAAAATAAGAAAGAAAGGAAAACTAAAAAAATAAATATAGCATAAGAAATGAAAATCAGGACAAAATGCGCCACTAAATCGGATATCCGCGGGTTTGGGTTTTTATTTTTTTTTATTGTTTAGATAACCTTAAATTAGTTAAAATTTGGTTCCAAATTGGGAATTAAACCCGGCTCTAAATAGTCTAAAACTTTTCGATTTACTTTCACCACAAGGCCACGCCAACTTTTTAGCTAATTCCTCCATGATACGATTTAAAATATTGAACTTTAGTATACAATCAATTGTCCCACACAGATTTTTCACTTGTTTAGTGTGGGAAGAATTTATATATGTACATATGCTTAGGCCTCTATTCATAATGTGCGGACAGCCCAGCGAACTTCAGTTCAATATTTGAACTTTTTTCTTAAACTGACTGATTAATTAAAAAAAAAAAATTGGGCAGTTAATTTATTATCGCGTACTCGATTGGGTAAATCGGGTAGCAATATACCCGCGCTACCCGACCCGGGATAAATGATGATACCCGACTTCAAACCCGATTTTTTATCCGATCGGGTAAAAACATGACGGGTCGATCGGATACCCGAAACCTGAATCCGAAAGCCCATCTCTAGTTACTATCAGATTGTAGCAGTTCGTATAAGGACTTCTCGAACTTTGATTGCCCCGTTCCCTGGACATATCCATTTGATTCGAATTCAAAGTATTCTTGGAATTACATGTCTAAATTGATTTTAAGTCGAGTGGAATTTGAAACAAATTACAAAACAAATTCGAATAAGAGCATCAGTTTGATTTTACTTTTTTTTTGCTTTCCATGTATTTTCATACCAAGTCCAGCCTGAAAACTACTTTCATTAAAATAAAGGTATGCTTTCCGTTTTTATAATATTTATTTTATACATCTCATTGCACTTATTTTAGTTGACTCATTTTTATAATATTTATTTTATACATGAACTTGCCGGGTTAAGTCAAATCACTGCGAATCTCGGCCAAATTAGATCTAGTGCCATAGCTTAGACACAATCTTTGGAGACGAAAAGAAGACACTGTTCCTTGGTGATTTCGAAGTGCAAACTAAGGAATATATGAGACCAATCGAGCAAAGAGCGCGATTAAACCGTTATTTTTGTTCTTTCTTATTTTCGTTATCTATATGATAGCTAAGTCCTTGTATTAGAGGTTCAATGAACCCTAGCGTGATTATACCGTTATTTCGGTTATCGTAATATTCCTTATCATTATTATGACTCATTGATTATTATTATATGATTTCAATTATATCTATGCGATTGGAGTCTTTGGTATCGTCTTGATTATTATGTCTACGTGATCAAGATGATTGTGGAGAAATCCTGAGTACGCTCGAAAGATGGACGAATGAAGCATTGGTAAAGGAACGGAATTAACTCATCGCTATAAATAGGTTGAACTACACTCCGGATTAGAGTGAAACCAAATTGCGGAATTCTTCATGTTTTAATATAAGTTTATGATTGGTAGTTAGGGAAGCTTGCCCGGCTATTCAATTCATAGGATTAGTTATAGATTTTTTTATGAGATAGGAAAGTTACGTCCAGTTACAATAACATCGTATGCATGAATTAAAGTTCACGGTCAAATAATTATGAAAAATTATGTGAATTATATAGATTGGGTTCGAACGATATTGGGGATTCGAAGTAATTGTTATCAAGAAGTCGTCTTTATTGTTTACTTTGTAGTTTTATTCAATTCGTTATTGTATGTTTTCGTAAAATCAATCAACCTTTTCCAGCGAACCAATTTAATCCCGATGTTGTCGATTTGAAACCAATTTGATCCTTCTGTTAGTATGTCGTTAATTAAGATTGAAAACTCAACGTCTCGACCAGTTTGGTTAGGCTTAAAAATAATAAATGAACATTAAAATGAATAAAATAAATTAAAATAAATAAAATGTATAAAATAATAAGAGAATAAAGATATATTCAAAATATAAAATTATTTTTTTAAAAGAATAAAATATAAAGAGAGAATAAAAAGTTATATTAAGTAAAAATAAAATAGAAAAAGAAAAGAATAAAAATATATAAAATATAAATAATAAATAAAATAAAAGTGTAACATAAAAAATAAATAATGTGATTATTGTTTAAAAACAATAAAAAAGTAGAAATAATTAAAAACGACTAAACCTACCAACGGCATTCTTGTTGGGGATAAAATCCCTTATAAACTCAATCCAAGAGGCTAAATTCATAAGCCTATGTGGAGCTATTCTAAATCAATTGATAATAGAGGGAGTAGCCCACATGCTTATAAACTAGTTAGAATTTATCAAATTATCCGATGTGAGACTTGCCCAACAATTCTAAATTTAGTACATCGTCCACGATGATCAATAAACAATGAATTTTCTTAAATTAATGTGTTGGGGATGATGATTTAGGTTAGTAATGGATATGAGAGGGTGTACGGAGGTGTTGGCGTTGTTGAGAATCGAAAAAACAAACAATTGAGAGATTTGCTTATGGTGCTCACGGTGGTTGCTCACAGTAGGTGGGCACCATAGCAAACCTCTTATATACATAGCGCAAAATAGTGTTAGTGGGTGATTTATTTTAATTTATATATTTAATGGGGAATTATAATTTAAATATATATTATAAGATTGAAGATATAATAATTAACTAAAAACAGTTAATAGAGTTAGTGGGTGATTTTTTTAATTTTATCATTAATATTTTAATCTGTTGGTTACCCGGCTGCTTGGCGCGACTGCCGGAGGCTGCTTGGCGCGACGCCGGAGGCTGATTGGCGGGACGGCCGGCGGCTGCTTTGCGCGACGGCCGACGGCTGATTGGCGCGACGACCGGAGGTTGCTTTGTTGCCGCGACGTCCGGAGATTGTGCGACGGCCGGAGTCTGCTTTACGCGACAGCCGGCGGCACTTGCCGCGACGGCCGGTGGCTGCTTGTGCGACGGCCGGAGTCGGCTTTGCGCGACGGCCGGCGGCTGCTTGGCGGGACGACCGGAGGCTGCTTGCCGCGACGGCCGGCGGCTGCTTTGTGCGATTGGCCGAGGCTGCTTGGCGGGAAGGCCGGAGGCTGCTTGCCGCGACGGCCGGCGGCTGCTTGGCGCGACTACCGGAGGCTGATTTGCGGGACGGTCGGCGGCTGCTTGGCGCGACAGCCGAAGGCTGCTTTGCGCGACTGCCGGAGGCTGCCTGCCGCGACTGCCGGAAGCTGCTTGCCGCGGCCGGAGGCTTTGCGCGACTGTCGGAGGCTGCTTGCCGTGACGGCCGGAGGCTGCTTTGCGCGACTGTCGGAGGCTGCTTGCCGCGACGGCCGGAGGCTGCATTGCGCGACGGCCGGCGGCTGCTTGGCGCGACTGCCGGCACCTAAAGGTTACATCATTAACTGACTTGATTTTTTGCGAAAATATTATTGCAGTGTCTAGCTTATTATTTTGGGGTAGTTTTGGCGGTTGAATATCGTGCGCTGAAGATCGAGACAGATCAAAGCACCATCAAATTTTTAGTGGAAATGGTTTGCTTGTGGGGCATACTTTTGGGGATATTGGATATAGTTTGCGAGGTCTTGCAGCCCAACAAGGTCCGCATAACTATATCCGGGGTTCATTGGTTGGCGAATAAAGATACCAAGATGCTTTTTCTACCGCTCTTCACGGTTGCGGGATTCATCACGGATGCCTACGTGTTGTTTCGCAACCTGTTCCGTAATCCAACGAGTACGTTACTCTCTCATATCCTATTTGGCATATCAATCTGCCAATTTGCCGTAGCGCTAGTTCAAGCCTTCGAACTAGCGTTCGTTAGGATATTTGGAGACTTCATCAAATTACAAGGTAAATGTAACTTGTAACTTTTTGTTATTTCTTAAGTTTTCCTTAATCAAATTTAATAACTATATCTATATATATTGTTTTTGTGTAATACCAGCAAAACATTCGGGCGCTTTAGAAGACAGTCGAGACCGTCGCCGGCTGCTTTGCGCGACGGCTGCCGGCACCTAAAGGTTGCATCATTAACTGACTTGATTTTTTGAGAAAATATTATTGCAGTGTCTAGCTTATTATTTTGGAGTAGTTTTAGCGGTCGAATATCGTGCGCTGAAGATCGAGACAGATCAAAGCACCATCAAATTTTTAGTGGAAATGGTTTGCTTGTGGGTCATACTTTTGGGGATATTGGATATAGTTTGCGAGGTCTTGCAACCCAGCAAGGTCCGCATAACTATATCCGGGGTACGCTGGTTGGCGAATAAAGATACCAAGATGCTTTTTCTACAGCTCTTCACGGTTGCGGGATTCATCACGGATGCCTACGTGTTATTTCGCAGCCTGTTCCGTAATCCGACGGGTACGTTACTCTCCCATATCCTATTTGGCATATCAATCTGCCAATTTGCCGTAGCGCTAGTTCAAGCCTTCGAACTAGCGTTCGTTAGGATATTTGGAGACTTCATCAAATTACAAGGTAAATGTAACTTGTAACTTTTTGTTATTTCTTAAGTTTTCCTTAATCAAATTTAATAATTATATCTATATATATTGTTTTTGTGTAATACCAGCAAAACATTCGGGCGCTTTAGAAGATAGTCGAGACCGCCGCCGGCTGATTGGCGCGACGGTCGGAGGCTGCATTGCGCGATGGCCGGAGGCTGCTTGGCGCGACTGCCGGCACCTAAAGGTTGCATCATTAACTGACTTGATTTTTTGCGAAAATATTATTGCAGTGTTTAGCTTATTATTTTGGGGTAGTTTTGGCGGTCGAATATCATGCACTGAAGATCGAGACAGATCAAAGCACCATCAAATTTTTAGTGGAAATGGTTTGCTTGTGGGGCATACTTTTGGGGATATTGGATATAGTTTGCGAGGTCGTGCAACCCAGCAAGGTCCGCATAACTATATCCGAGGTTCGCTGGTTGGCGAATAAAGATAACAAGATGCTTTTTCTACTACTCTTCACGGTTGCGGGATTCATCACGGATGCCTACGTGTTGTTTCGCAGCCTGTTCCGTAATTCGACGGGTACGTTACTCTCCCATATCCTATTTGGCATTTCAATCTGCCAATTTGCCGTAGCGCTAGTTCAAGCCTTCGAACTAGCATTCGCTAGGATATTTGGAGACTTCATCAAATTACAAGGTAAATGTAACTTGTAACTTTTTGTTATTTCTTAAGTTTTCCTTAATCATCGGATAAAATAATTTAATAACTATATCTATATATATTGTTTTTGTGTAATACCAGCAAAACATTCGGGCGCTTTAGAAGACAGTCGAGACCGCCGCCGGCTGATTGGCGCGATGGCTGGCGGCTGCTTTGCGCAACGGCTGCCGGCACCAAAAGGTTGCATCATTAACTTACTTGGTTTTTTGCGAAATATTATTGCAGTGTCTAGCTTATTATTTTGGAGTAGTTGTAGCGGTCGAATATCGTGCGCTGAAGATCGAGACAGATCAAAGCACCATCAAATTTTTAGTGGAAATGGTTTGCTTGTTGGTCATACTTTTGGGGATATTGGATATAGTTTGCGAGGTCTTGCAACCCAGCAAGGTCCGCATAACTATATGCGGGGTTCGCTGGTTGGCGAATAAAGATACCAAGATGCTTTTTCTACCGCTCTTCACGGTTGCGGGATTTATCACGGATGCCTACGTGTTGTTTCGCAGCCTGTTCCGTAATCCGACGGGTACGTTACTCTCCCATATCCTATTTGGCATATCAATCTGCCAATTTGCCGTAGCGCTAGTTCAAGCCTTCGAACTAGCGTTTGTTAGGATATTTGGAGACTTCATCAAATTACAAGGTAAATGTAACTTTTTGTTATTTCTTAAGTTTTCCTTAATCAAATTTAATAACTATATCTATATATATTGTTTTGTGTAATACCAGCAAAACATTCGGGCGCTTTAGAAGATAGTCGAGACCGCCGCAGGCTGATTGGCGCGATGGCCGGCGGCTGCTTTGCGCGACAGCTGCCAGCACCTAAAGTTTGCATCATTAACTGACTTGATTTTTTGCGAAAATATTATTGCAGTGTCTAGCTTATTATTTTGGAGTAGTTTTAGCGGTCGAATATCGTGCGCTGAAGATCGAGACAGATCGAAGCACCATCAAATTTTTAGTGGAAATGGTTTGCTTGTGGGTCATACTTTTTGGGATATTGGATATAGTTTGCGAGGTCTTGCAACCCAGCAAGGTCCGCATAACTATATCCGGGGTTCGCTGGTTGGCGAATAAAGATACCAAGATGCTTTTTCTACCGCTCTTCACGGTTGCGGGATTTATCACGGATGCCTACGTGTTGTTTCGCAGCCTGTTCCGTAATCCGACGGGTACGTTACTCTCCCATATCCTATTTGGCATATCAATCTGCCAATTTGCCGTAGCGCTAGTTCAAGCCTTCGAACTAGCGTTCGTTGGGATATTTGGTGACTTCATCAAATTACAAGGTAAATGTAACTTGTAACTTTTTGTTATTTCTTAAGTTTTCCTTAATCAAATTTAATAACTATATCTATATATATTGTTTTTGTGTAATACCAGCAAAACATCCGGGCGCTTTAGAAGATAGTCGAGACCGCCGCCGGCTGATTGGCGCGACGGCCGGAGGCTGCTTTGCGCGATGGCCGGAGGCGGCTTGGCGCGACTGCCGGCACCTAAAGGTTGCATCATTAACTGACTTGATTTTTTGCGAAAATATTATGCAGTGTCTAGCTTATTATTTTGGGGTAGTTTTGGCGGTCGAATATCGTGCGCTGAAGATCGAGACAGATCAAAGCACCATCAAATTTTTAGTGGAAATGGTTTGCTTGTGGGGCATACTTTTGGGGATATTGGATATAGTTTGCGAGGTCTTGCAACCCAGCAAGGTCCGCATAACTATATCCGGGGTTCGCTGGTTGGCGAATAAAGATACCAAGATGCTTTTTCTACCGCTCTTCACGGTTGCGGGATTTATCACGGATGCCTACGTGTTGTTTCGCAGCCTGTTCCGTAATCCGACGGGTACGTTACTCTCCCATATCCTATTTGGCATATCAATCTGCCAATTTGCCGTAGCGCTAGTTCAAGCCTTCGAACTAGCGTTCGTTGGGATATTTGGTGACTTCACCAAATTACAAGGTAAATGTAACTTGTAACTTTTTATTATTTCTTAAGTTTTCCTTAATCAAATTTAATAACTATATCTATATATATTGTTTTTGTGTAATACCAGCAAAACATCCGGGCGCTTTAGAAGATAGTCGAGACCGCCGCCGGCTGATTGGCGCGACGGCCGGAGGCTGCTTTGCGCGATGGCCGGAGGCGGCTTGGCGCGACTGCCGGCACCTAAAGGTTGCATCATTAACTGACTTGATTTTTTGCGAAAATATCATGCAGTGTCTAGCTTATTATTTTGGGGTAGTTTTGGCGGTCGAATATCGTGCGCTGAAGATCGAGACAGATCGAAGCACCATCAAATTTTTAGTGGAAATAGTTTGCTTGTGGGTCATACTTTTTGGGATATTGGATATAGTTTGCGAGGTCTTGCAACCCAGCAAGGTCCGCATAACTATATCCGGGGTTCGCTGGTTGGCGAATAAAGATACCAAGATGCTTTTTCTACCGCTCTTCACGGTTGCGGGATTTATCACGGATGCCTACGTGTTGTTTCGCAGCCTGTTCCGTAATCCGACGGGTACGTTACTCTCCCATATCCTATTTGGCATATCAATCTGCCAATTTGCCGTAGCGCTAGTTCAAGCCTTCGAACTAGCGTTCGTTGGGATATTTGGTGACTTCATCAAATTACAAGGTAAATGTAACTTGTAACTTTTTGTTATTTCTTAAGTTTTCCTTAATCAAATTTAATAACTATATCTATATATATTGTTTTTGTGTAATACCAGCAAAACATCCGGGCGCTTTAGAAGATAGTCGAGACCGCCGCCGGCTGATTGGCGCGACGGCCGGAGGCTGCTTTGCGCGATGGCCGGAGGCGGCTTGGCGCGACTGCCGGCACCTAAAGGTTGCATCATTAACTGACTTGATTTTTTGCGAAAATATTATGCAGTGTCTAGCTTATTATTTTGGGGTAGTTTTGGCGGTCGAATATCGTGCGCTGAAGATCGAGACAGATCAAAGCACCATCAAATTTTTAGTGGAAATGGTTTGCTTGTGGGGCATACTTTTGGGGATATTGGATATAGTTTGCGAGGTCTTGCAACCCAGCAAGGTCCGCATAACTATATCCGGGGTTCGCTGGTTGGCGAATAAAGATACCAAGATGCTTTTTCTACCGCTCTTCACGGTTGCGGGATTTATCACGGATGCCTACGTGTTGTTTCGCAGCCTGTTCCGTAATCCGACGGGTACGTTACTCTCCCATATCCTATTTGGCATATCAATCTGCCAATTTGCCGTAGCGCTAGTTCAAGCCTTCGAACTAGCGTTCGTTGGGATATTTGGTGACTTCATCAAATTACAAGGTAAATGTAACTTGTAACTTTTTATTATTTCTTAAGTTTTCCTTAATCAAATTTAATAACTATATCTATATATATTGTTTTTGTGTAATACCAGCAAAACATCCGGGCGCTTTAGAAGATAGTCGAGACCGCCGCCGGCTGATTGGCGCGACGGCCGGAGGCTGCTTTGCGCAATGGCCGGAGGCGGCTTGGCGCGACTGCCGGCACCTAAAGGTTGCATCATTAACTGACTTGATTTTTTGCGAAAATATCATGCAGTGTCTAGCTTATTATTTTGGGGTAGTTTTGGCGGTCGAATATCGTGCGCTGAAGATCGAGACAGATCGAAGCACCATCAAATTTTTAGTGGAAATGGTTTGCTTGTGGGTCATACTTTTTGGGATATTGGATATAGTTTGCGAGGTCTTGCAACCCAGCAAGGTCCGCATAACTATATCCGGGGTTCGCTGGTTGGCGAATAAAGATACCAAGATGCTTTTTCTACCGCTCTTCACGGTTGCGGGATTTATCACGGATGCCTACGTGTTGTTTCGCAGCCTGTTCCGTAATCCGACGGGTACGTTACTCTCCCATATCCTATTTGGCATATCAATCTGCCAATTTGCCGTAGCGCTAGTTCAAGCCTTCGAACTAGCGTTCGTTGGGATATTTGGTGACTTCATCAAATTACAAGGTAAATGTAACTTGTAACTTTTTGTTATTTCTTAAGTTTTCCTTAATCAAATTTAATAACTATATCTATATATATTGTTTTTGTGTAATACCAGCAAAACATCCGGGCGCTTTAGAAGATAGTCGAGACCGCCGCCGGCTGATTGGCGCGACGGCCGGAGGCTGCTTTGCGCGATGGCCGGAGGCGGCTTGGCGCGACTGCCGGCACCTAAAGGTTGCATCATTAACTGACTTGATTTTTTGCGAAAATATTATGCAGTGTCTAGCTTATTATTTTGGGGTAGTTTTGGCGGTCGAATATCGTGCGCTGAAGATCGAGACAGATCAAAGCACCATCAAATTTTTAGTGGAAATGGTTTGCTTGTGGGGCATACTTTTGGGGATATTGGATATAGTTTGCGAGGTCTTGCAACCCAGCAAGGTCCGCATAACTATATCCGGGGTTCGCTGGTTGGCGAATAAAGATACCAAGATGCTTTTTCTACCGCTCTTCACGGTTGCGGGATTTATCACGGATGCCTACGTGTTGTTTCGCAGCCTGTTCCGTAATCCGACGGGTACGTTACTCTCCCATATCCTATTTGGCATATCAATCTGCCAATTTGCCGTAGCGCTAGTTCAAGCCTTCGAACTAGCGTTCGTTGGGATATTTGGTGACTTCATCAAATTACAAGGTAAATGTAACTTGTAACTTTTTATTATTTCTTAAGTTTTCCTTACTCAAATTTAATAACTATATCTATATATATTGTTTTTGTGTAATACCAGCAAAACATCCGGGCGCTTTAGAAGATAGTCGAGACCGCCGCCGGCTGATTGGCGCGACGGCCGGAGGCTGCTTTGCGCGATGGCCGGAGGCGGCTTGGCGCGACTGCCGGCACCTAAAGGTTGCATCATTAACTGACTTGATTTTTTGCGAAAATATCATGCAGTGTCTAGCTTATTATTTTGAGGTAGTTTTGGCGGTCGAATATCGTGCGCTGAAGATCGAGACAGATCAAAGCACCATCAAATTTTTAGTGGAAATGGTTTGCTTGTGGGGCATACTTTTGGGGATATTGGATATAGTTTGCGAGGTCTTGCAACCCAGCAAGGTCCGCATAACTATATCCGGGGTTCGCTGGTTGGCGAATAAAGATACCAAGATGCTTTTTCTACTGCTCTTCACGGTTGCGGGATTCATCACGGATGCCTACGTGTTGTTTCGCAGCCTGTTCCGTAATCCGACGGGTATGTTACTCTCCCATATCCTATTTGGCATATCAATCTGCCAATTTGCCGTAGCGCTAGTTCAAGCCTTCGAACTAGCGTTCATTAGGATATTTGGAGACTTCATCAAATTACAAGGTAAATGTAACTTGCAACTTTTTGTTATTTCTTAAGTTTTCATTAATCAAATTTAATAACTATATCTATATATATTGTTTTTGTGTAATACCAGCAAAACATTCGGGCGCTTTAGAAGATAGTCGAGACCGCCGCCGGCTGATTGGCGCGATGGCCAGCGGCTGCTTTGCGCGACGGCTGCCGGCACCTAAAGGTTGCATCATTAACTGACTTGATTTTTTGCGAAAATATTATTGCAGTGTCTAGCTTATTATTTTGGGGTAGTTTTGGCGGTCGAATATCGTGCACTGAAGATCGAGACAGATCAAAGCACCATCAAATTTTTAGTGGAATTTGGCTTGCTTGTGGGGCATACTTTCGGGGATATTGGATATAGTTTGCGAGGTCTTGCAACCCAGGAAGGTCCGCATAACTATATCCGGGGTTCGCTGATTGCCGAATAAAGATACCAAGATGCCTTTTCTACCGCTCTTCACGGTTGCGGGATTCATCACGGATGCCTACGTGTTGTTTCGCAGCATGTTCCGTAATCCGACGGGTACGTTACTCTCCCATATCCTATTTGGCATATCAATCTTCCAATTTGCCGTAGCGCTAGCCTTCGAACTAGTGTTCGTTAGGATATTTGGAGACTTCATCAAATTACAATATAAATGTATTGTAACTTTTTGTTATTTCTTAAGTTTCCCTTAATCAAATTCAATAACTATATCTATATATATTGTTTTTGTGTAATACCAGCAAAACATTCGGGCGCTTTAGAAGAGGACCCCAGTCCTCCCACGGATCGTACTGGGGATATTCCTCCCTCGAATCGTCAGACAAAGGCTGTTGATCCCACGGCGGGTAAGTTTGAAGAGGATCCTCATGCTTTGAAAGTCGTCGATCCCTCTAGCCAAGGTGGTAATGATGTATTATCTCTTTTTTTTAATTGTCGATTATGTGCTATGTTTGATCACAGTATAATAAGTAATACGATGTTTTTCGACAATAGGTGGTAAAGAAGCAGATGTTGATTCCTCTCTTTCGCAAGGCCTTACAACGCCAGGACAACCACAATCCGAGGAATTGAAATCCTTAGCAGCTGGCCAAGAACAGCCTCATAGTTCTTACAGTGGAAGCCATGATCAGTCTGCTCCCAATCAGCCCCAACCGAAAAAGCTTTCGATCACAACACTGCTGCCCAAGGTTGTCCCTATTTATATCTTGTTTGCTTGCTTGTGTTGTTTATATATGTGATGTTGTATGTTGTCAAATCCTTAGCAGCTGGCCAAGAACAGCCTCATAGTTCTTACAGTGGAAGCCATGATCAGTCTGCTCCCAATCAGCCCCAACCGAATAAAGCTTCCGATCACAACACTGCTGCCCAAGGTTGTCCCTATTTATATCTTGTTTGCTTGCTTGTGTTGTTTTTATATGTGATGTTGTATGTTGTGTCAAATCCTTAGCAGTTGGCCAAGAACAGCATCATAGTTCTTACAGTGAAAGCCATGATCAGTCTGCTCCCAATCAGCCCCAACCGAATAAAGCTTCCGATCACAACACTGCTGCCCAAAGTTGTCCCTATTTATATCTTGTTTGCTTGCTTGGGTTGTTTATATATGTGATGTTGTATGTTGTGTCAAATCCTTAGCAGCTGGCCAAGAACAGCCTCATAGTTCTTACAGTGGAAGCCATAATCAGTCTGCTCCCAATCAGTCCGAACCGGAAGCTTCCGATCACAACACTGCCGCCCAAGGTTGTCCCTATTTATATCTGTTTGCTTGCTTGTGTTGTTTATATATGTGATGTTGTATGTTGTGTCAAATCCTTAGCAGCTGGCCAAGAACAGCCTCATAGTTCTTACAGTGGAAGCCATGATCAGTCTGCTCCCAATCAGCCCCAACCGAAGAAAGCTTCCGATCACAACACTCCTGCCCAAGGTTGTCCCTATTTATATCTTGTGTTGTTTATATATGTGATGTTGTATGTTGTGTCAATGCTATCACATATTTATCCATCCATTCTAAAACAATCGGGGTTATCTCATGGTGAGTGATGTTCTTCTTATGTTGATGATTGTGTTACAGTTAGTTTTGAGCTAGCCTTGATGATGATTATGGATGGATGTTCCTTTTTCTCAGGGAACGAAGAAGAAACTGTAGCTCGAGAAGACAAGGTGGAGCAGTGATGATGATGATGATGATGATGATGATGATGGGATAATGCTGAAGTTGATCTACTTCTTTTCTTTCTTCGTTGGACGATTGTTATTACATGCATGCTTTGGTTGTTTTTGCTTGTGGTGTGTTTTGGTTCGAGTCTTTATTTCAATGCATATGCAGTGCAGATGCTTGTTTGTTTGTTTCAGTTTACATACATCGGATATGCTTGATGGAAAAAACTTGAGAATTTATAATTGGAAAGTGTTTATTGATTTTAAATTTCTTTGGGAATATATTTGAAGTTATACATAAACTAGTCATATGGATAACTATTGCGGTACTATTTTTTACCATAATATAACCACAGAATTCAATAACCTATTGACTAATATATACCATTATTTTTTTCATGGGAAAAGACTGTTAAGGGCATCACTGAAGTGTCTGTTGCAGGCGAACCATTTCCCCTGATCGTCAAAACCCTTGATTTTGCCTTAACCCTAGAGCACTCTCTTCTGATTCATAAATTGTCATCGAATTGGGCAATTTCTCTGGTTCTTTCACTTTCATGAGAGATTCTATTGAACGGATTCCATATGCGTTGTTCGCCGCAGCTGTCCGCTTAATGGGAAGTTCACAATCTTTGGAACCGAGTGAAGTTAAGGTCTTTGCGGTTAGGTTTCTTGATTTGCTGTCTTCCTCATTGATTTTTTTATGCTAATGAGTTATCATTATGATGGATGCACCCCAACTGTCTATATGTTCGCGCTATGTACTCAGTAGCTTTATTTGGTCCCAGAGTTTTGAAGGGCTTCTCTAGTTTATGCATTGTATCTCAGCAAGTTCTGCAGTAAGATATTTAACGGAGATGATGTCGAAAATGGGCTTGGGAGCATTGAGGATTATCTCAATGAATAATGGAAAAGTTCGGAAAAATTGAGCTCCGCTTGGACGAACATGCTTCAACTCTGTATGATTCACTTGATTCCGAAGGAAACATATGTTCACAAAAAGCACATATCGATGAGGTGAAAAGTGATGCAGAGAGAGTGCTCGAGGTTCTCCACGAAGATGGTCTGGGCATTGATGCAAAACAAATTTTGGCCGGGTTAAGTTTGAGGTATCGGGCCTTCTTGTCAGAGAAGTCCTCATTGGCATATTAAAGACCATCAATCATACGAACAAAAACAGATGTGTTAAGTTGGGTTACAAATTCTTCGTCTGGTCCGGCGAACAGGGAAACTACAGGCACGATGTCAGTGCATACCACTTAATGATGGATATATTTGCAGAATCTGAGGAATTCAAGGCGATGATGAGGTTGCTCGATGAAATGATAGAGAAAGGCTATCCAACTACAGCTAGGACTTTCAACATATTGACATGCACTTGCCGTGGAGCAGGGTTAGCAACAAAAGTAGTGGAGAGATTCATCAAGTCGAAATCTTTCAAGTACCGCCCATTCAAGCATTCATACACCGCTATCCCCCACTCCCTCCTTACACTAAATCAGTACAAATTGATCGAGTGGGTTTATCATCAGATGCTGGCTGAAGGCCATTCGCGCGACGTGCTAACATAAATCATGTGTGCAAAGTTTAGGCTGGGCAAGCTCGAACATTTCCACAGACTCCTCCACGAAATGGGGCGGGGAGGACTCTTGCCAGATTTTCATACCTTCAACCTCCTCCTCCACGTCCTTGGTAAAGGGGACAAACCATTAGCAGCTCGCAAGCTTTTGAACCACGTGCGTGAAACTGGCATACACCCAACAGTTCTTCACTTCACTACCTTAATCGATGGGCTGAGTAGGGCTGGGAACATGGAAGCTTCCCAGTATTTTTTTCGACAAAATGATAAAGTGTGGGTGTGAGCCTGATGTACACTGTAATGATCACAGGTTATGTAGTTTCGGGCACTTCGATAAGGCTAGGGAGATGTTCGATGGGATGGTAAGGAAAGGGAAGTTGCCTAATGTGTTCGCCTACAACTCCATGATTCGTGGGCTTTGTATGGATAGGAAGTACGAGGATGCTTGCTCGATGCTTGCTCGATTCGTGGGCAAGTTGTCTGAGGCTCATGAAGTCATTAGGCAAATGGTGGAGAAGGGGCAATACACTCATCTCCTGTCAAAGATTAGAAGATTTTAGGAGATGACTTAGACATGAATGTGTTGATATAGCTTTTGCTTGTGTGCTTTTCTGCATTTGACATTTTTATTGAAGGCGATTTTGATTATTTGATACCAACCACGTTATAATACCTTTCGAAAGAATTTTACAATGAAAAAGAAGAGATTGGTAATGGTAACCAAATCTAGAGCATTTGGGCCGAGGGATTTGGGCTTAAGCAAGAGAGGCCCGGCCCAAATAATTGGTGGAATGCAATGCAATCATATCACTCGCTTGAGCTTGAGTGAGGGTAGGCGAAGGCTATAAATTTGCCCATGGGAATAGTTCTTCCCACTTCGTGCTCAGTTAACGGCGATGGTGTCTCGGCGGGGAATCGAACTCGCCGCTCACTTGATCTCCGTATTCTACGAAGACCTATGTTCTGTAATTATTAGCTACGGTTCAGTTTTGGTAGTAGACAATTTTGTTTCATTGCTTGCGCGTTTCAGTCCACCAGAAATGCACTCAACCGTTTGCTATGCAGCATGGAGGTTAGATCGATTTCCATGTTTGAAAATGGAGTTTTTTTTTCTTATGATCTCTGTTTGTGATTGAGCTAGATCGATTTATTATTATGAAAATAGTGATTTAATTGATACAAACTTGTTGAGTGTGAAGTTTATGAAACTGTATAACTACCGGGGTTGCTTAATTAGGCGATGATTATTGATGGTACGACTAGGATAAGTTTGCTGGATTGCTATTCACCGCCCCCTTTTTCCTAGTCACCGCCCCCTAAAGGGCTATAAAAAGACGTTTTTGCCCTTATGATATTTAAATTAATTTAAAAATAAAAACTAACTAAATATATAATTTCGGTCGAAATATTGAAAACTACATACACAAACAAATTCGAACGATCGATCGATACGGAAAAAAAAAAATTTTGATTTAACATTTTAGGACCGATCGATCGATATTTTCGGACCGATCGATCGATATTGTCGTAAAAATCATTCGTACGTAGATGAATTAGCGAACACGGATCGAAATAGTTTGAAAAAGTCCCGACCGAAACACAATTTCGGTCGCCACAAGGCACAACCGAACAGTAATTTCAGTCGCCACAAGGCACGGCCAAAACATAATTTCGGTCGCCACAAGGCACGACCGAAATGCTGTTTCGATCGTGCCTTGTGGCGACCGAAATTACTGTTCGGTTGTGCCTTGTGGCGACCGAAATTGTGTTCCGGTCGGAACTTTTTCAAACTATTTCAATCCGTGTTCGCTAATTCATCTACGTACGAATGATCTTTACGACAAGATCGATCGATCGATCCGAAAATATCGATCGATCTGTCCGAAAATATCGATCGATCGGTCCTAAAATGTTAAATCAAAAAAAAAATTTCGTATCGATCGATCGTTCGAATTTATTTGTGTGTGTAGTTTTCAGTATTTCGTACCGAAATTATATATCTAGTTAGTTTTTTCTTTTAAATTGATTTAAATATCGTAAGGGCAGAAACGTCTTTTTTCAGCCCTTTAGGGGGCGGTGACTAGTAAAAAGGGGGTAAATAGTAACTCCCTAAGTTTGCCAATGAGAACATATATATTTGTATACGGATGAAAAGTGGAGCTTCGACCAAGTGCTTCATTATAATTGTTTTGGCGGTCCCACAAATAAAAACCCAACGAAAAAGACTTAGTTAAGTTGCAATAATTCCTCCTAACATCCTTGTATGTCCCTCCACCTCAAATAAACAAGCCCGGCCCGATAATGCGTGTAAGCCCCCGCCACGACGAGCACGTGGAAAAGCTGATGACTATGGCCCGCAATATCGAACTTCCCGGGCATCCACCTCTCGGGCACCCTCATGGCATAGACCAACGCCCCGAGCCCGTAAAAAAGGCCCATCAACGCCTCGTAGCCCGTCGTATGGATAGCCTCGGGTTGATCCCAGAACAAAACCACCTTGTGCAAAATGGGCCCGGCCCCTGATAGGCCCATCCCGAAGAAAAGCCCGGCCCGAAAGTTACGGTACTCGGGGTTCTGGAAGACGGGCAGAAGGGACACCACGATCGTGCCCAGTCCGAGCACGGTGATGAACCCTAAGTAGAGGTTGCAGAAGAGAGGGTAGCACATGAATGAGTAGTAGACGGGCGGGTAGAAGGAGGTCGATATCAGAGCGGCTATGCCTGCGTAGTCGAGTCTCAACATGATGTAAGAGAGGCGCTCGGAGTGGCACGAGAGGAGGTGGCACGTGCTGCTCGCCAGGAGGCAGAACATGGCCCCGCCTAAGAAGACGAAGAACGGCCACCGCGTGATTGGGCGGACAAGCAGCGGTGCTATTATGTTGGCTACGTCCTCCTTCACGGTGCTCTGTATAAATAATATTTAGAGTTAGTTTTTTTTTTTCAATCCTGTAATTCATGGGGATTTGCGTTGTTGGGGCAGAGAATTTAGGCGGTGACATAATAGGGACAACAACTTCCAAAATTAATCAGTTTCGTGATATTATACGCAGTAATCCAAGATTTTGTCCCAAAGTTGCTTAATTTTAAAAGTTTTTATTTGCCCGTATAATGCAGGTTCAAACTTTCACAGAACACTAACATTTAAGTTAAAATCCTAGAATCTGCGGCAAGATCAAGAGTTCCGATGTACAATGTCCTTAATAACTTAAAAAGTTATGATTCACATAAAGCACCCCGAAAATTTGGCGGAGCGGAACCATAACATTATCGGCAAAATAGAAAATTACCTAAACTGCTTGATTATGAAAGTTACTTACCTGTAACGTCAATCCTTAATTCGCTTTCCCTAATAATAATACACCCCCCCCCCCCCCCCCCCCCCAAAGTTACAGGTCTCGGAAAAATTTTAAGCTTTGGTTTAACGATATGGGTGATCTGTGTAATAATGATGCGGCATACATACCAGAAGGGAGACGTCTGTGTGATTGGTGTGGGAGAATCTGTCGGGCAAGCAGTTGGCGAGGGCTTCCATGATGTGCCATTTGGAAAACGAGGGCAGCGAATGCAATGAGGTTTTGATCTCATCCCCTAGCTTGTGAAGGTCGGGCAGATAGGGCAGGCAAGAGGGCAGGTCAACGACGTTAGGGATCTTCATTGCAGTGTATATGGTCAGTGCGAGGAACAAGAAGAAGCCTATCAAATGCCTGCAGATCAAAGTAGACAAACATCAGAGGTATCAATTATCGACTTATTACGAGCTCAAGATCTACCTGTACTACCAAACTTGTAAAAATTTCAGAGAAACAAATTGTGGGATTTATTTTATTTCAGTTGTGATCTGCAAATCATCTACGAATCGAGCACAAAAACTCTATCTCTGATTCTTTCCTGGGAATTAGTACCATTGTAACACTGCTTCTACTGCAATGACTACGTGATTATCCTAAGGAAAGAGTAGTATGTGCAAGAAAAGGACAATCTTTAACACAAATTCAAAATCTTCCCAAGCACAAAACATACCAAGAAAATATAAAGACAGCCCACAAAAACCACAGCAAATGAACCAAAAAAAGGGAAAGAAGGAAAGACAACTTACGTCCAGACATTTAAGGTCTCATTGTGAATGGTGAAGGCACTGAGCAACACTTGTTTGATGGGCCACTCAGGCCTGTAATAGCCATGGATGAACTCATTGTCCTTCAAATATCCAGGCAAGGCATGGTACTCTACGAGCTGATACTTTACAATTTTCCACAATCTCTTTCCTTTGCCTTCTCTTGGCGAAGTGATCTCTTCCTCGTTTGATTTGACAAAATCGCCGCGTTTACCCATTCTATGGCCGACCCACAAAAAGGAAACACAGTATAAGGTAAAGGTAGCAGCTTTTTCATATGATTAAGAATGAAGATCATCAATGGTGGGTAGAGTAGAACTAGAAAGAGATACCTGGAATTCATCGACAAAGCAACCAAGAAATATATTCAATTTCTGATTAAATCGCTCTTATGGATTCGAGCGGCGGATTTAGCAAGGTGGTTGGAAAAAGAATTAATGCGCGACGAAGAAATTAAAATTTTGGGTAAGCAACAAAGAAATGAAAATCGAAATCGGCCACCAAAAAATGGGGCAGACAGAAAGAATTTTATCAGAAATTAGTGCGCCGAAAGAAACGATGCTCCATCGATCATATATAAAAGCTGATTCTAACACGTAGTGGCCAGTTTCCGAGGTAAGGAGATATTTTCAAGTATTTAATTTCTTCACGAGACTATTTGTGTTTCTTTAATTTTTCTTGGCTTCCTTTTTTAATGCATTTCACCTCTTTATTTATTAATTTGTTTCTATTCTATTTTGAAATATTCTTAAATTGAAAAGAAAATACATGCTCTTGTCATGGTATTTTTAATTAAATAAGCAAAAAAATATAATCATTAATAAACAAACGGGATCAGCATTAATAAAATAGAGACATTCGTATTCCTAGATTACGAATTACTAACTCGTAATATGAGATTACGAGTTACTCTGGGCCCGCTGACCGGCTGACCTGACATGACAAAGTAACTCGTAATTTGAAAGTATGAGTTAGTAATTCGTAATTCCAGATTACGAGTTACTTACAACTGGCCCGCTGACCCGCTGACCCTGACATGGCAACTGACATGACAAAATAACTCGTATCATGAGGATACGAGTTACTAACTTGTAATTCCAAATTACGATATACTTTGTGGCCGACCAACCTGCATGGCCATGCAGCGTGTCTGCAATAATTCCAATAACTCGTAATATGGGGTTACGAGTTACGTTAATTATTGTAATAATTCACGTAACTCGTACACCAGAGTTACGAGTTAGATACCTCGTTTGCCTATATTACGAGTTAAGTTTCTATATATTCCATCGTCGCCTTACCTAACTCATATCACCATAACCCTTGTCGATTTCTTTTAATAACTCAAACAATGGTGTCGAGTCGCGTTCAAGTCATAGGATATTTCGGCGGCGAAATAATGCAATCATCTGATTCTACCATCAAATATAGTATCCGCCATGTTCGGTATAGGCGAATTCGTCGCAATACCAATTTTTCCGAATTTATTTCGTTGTTGTTCGAAATTACGGGTGCTGATAGCAGTCGTTGTTCGTTGATTATCCATGCCAAAAATGAATACTTTCAACATTCCCGGCACTTCCATCAGCTTTTTCAAATCTCCAACGAGAACGATTTACAATTTTTCATACATCCCGATTCAGAGAACAATTGTGTTAAGGTGTTTGTTGAAATAGTTGAAAAATCAAACTTTGATTTGAACGAAGAGCCTCATCGGAATTTTGAAGTTGGTTCTTGGAATTACACCTGTCCAGATTTTCCCAACATTGTCTCATTTACGACAGGGTTCAGTAATGTTTCTCTGGAGAGACCAATGCTTGGGGTTCCATTCAATATGTCGGAATTCGTGTCAGAACTGGAGCCAGATTTTGTGCCAGAACCAGAGAAGATGTTGATGTTAGTGATTCAGAAGCGGACGGTGAGGATCCACTGGCCGAGTTACCCGATCCCAACGAGGACGACGAGAACGACGATGATGCGCCAGATGATACCACTCCGCCGGACTCTGCTGCTAGGGGTGGGCAATCGGGGTCGGGTTTCGGGTACCCGACCCGACCCGATCGGGTTTTATCCGATCGGGGGCGTGAAGTCGGGTTTAATCGGGTATCGGGTTTGAAACCCGATACCCGATATAATTTTTCGGGTCGGGTTCGGGTAGCAATATGCTACCCGAGAAACCCGATCGGGTACCCGACCCGATCATTGTTATGAATTAAAAAAAAAAATTACTGAAATGAATAACTAAGTCGCGAGGTCAGTGAAGGCTGAAATACAGATAGATACACACACCTCAATTTGGTCCTCAGTCCTCACCTCACCTCGTCGCCGTCGCGTTCTCCAACTGTCCGGCCGCATCACGTCGTCCTCGTCGTCCCGCCGCTCTCTCAGACCGCCGTCAGCCGCGCCATCATCCTCACTTCACAAATCTCGCTAACAATCCTCACCTCATAAGTCATAAATCTGGTATATCGTCGTCGCCTCGCTCTCAAGGCAACCCGTCAGCCGCGCCGCCTTTGCTGCCGCCCACATCTCAGGCCGCTCCGTGTCGGGCAGATTCCGTTAGGTATGTGTACGTTAACCCTAATTTTTGCATCTGAGGCCGCTCCGTCGCCGTTGGGTTTTAAATAAAAAAAAATAAAAACAAATAGCAAAACCCGAACCCGACCCGAACCCGATAATCGGGTTTCGGGTACCCGATTGTCGGGTACCCGATTTTCGTCGGGTCGGGGTCGGGTTTCAATTTTGATACCCGCAAATGTCGGGTACCCGACCCGAAAAACCCGAAACCCGACAAACCCGACCCGATCCCACCCCTATCTGCTGCTCCAACGGAGTATCAGTCCGTCCCATTTTTCCAAACGTACCAAATGCCACCTCCTGGTGGTGACGACTACGGTGGTTACGGGGAGTTTTACGACAGATATAACCCTATGTTCTGTCGAGGTATGATTTTTCAAACTAAAAACATTTACAACGTGCCGTCGAAGATTTTTCGATCAGGGTTGCTAGTCGCGAGTATCACGTCAACGAGAGCAGCAACACACGTTGGAGTGCCCAATATAATCATACGACCGATTGCCCATGGAGACTGAGGGCATCCTTCAAGCCAAAAAAAGGTTACTGGTCTGTTACAAAAATTGAAGGACCACACACTTGCTATATGACTGAGCTGGCGAGCACACACCGTAATATCTCTAAAAATTTTATTGATGATTTGTTGGTTGGAACCGTAAGAATCGATCCGCAGTTCCTACCCAAGAACTACCATCTACAGGTAATCCCCACAAAATACCTACGTCCTGTAAAGTGACGGTCGCCTCCCCGACAAAAAAATAAAACGTATGGGTCTCTTTCGTCCAACGCTCTACCAAAGCTGTAATCAAATGAGGGTCAACCCTCTGAGACATACAGCTGTAGACGCAGTATAGACCCATATCGTTCAACTTCCCTAATAAGCGATCGTGTAAGATATTAGGTGCTTCTCTCGTACCCCACACTACATTCGCTAAGGATCTAATCTTAATAGTTCTATCTATCGTTGTCTCATCTAACAACAAATCCCTACTATGGTGATTTGACTGCATCAACATCGAACTATCAATAGGCCCATAAGTAGAATCGAAATCCATTCTACCTGTAAAAAAAAACACCAAACAAATCAACAATCAATAAAAAATATTTGATAATGACGAAATTAACGCAAAATGGTATTTCGGATCGTAACGGGTTACCGGAACTAATCGCGCGTATGACGTCGACTGGGTGGCGGGTCGCAGCTGGCAGCGTCGTGGGTGCTGATAGCAGTCGGGCAGCGGGCAGCGTCACCGGGCAGGGGGCAGCAGGGCGCGGGGCAGGGTCGCTGCTGGGCAGCGTCTCCGGTGGCGTCTCAGTGGGGCGCGGCATGGCGGCGGGGCAGAAGGTCGCGGCGGGGCGGCGGGGCTGGGGCAGCAACGGGGTGGGTGCGCGGTGGCGTGGAGGCTTCATCATCGTCTTCGTCGGCTTCGTCGTCGTCTGCTTCGTCTTCGTCTTCGTCGGCTTCGTCGTCGTCTTCGTCGTCGGTTCGTCTTCTTCGTCGCCGCCTAGGGTTTTATTTAAAAACCAGATCTAACTCGTACTCCCAGAGTACGAGTTACGTAACTCGTATTCTGAGATTACGAGTTACTCCAGCTAAGCGCACACGCCAGCTCGGACAGTAACTCGTAATCCCAGGAGTTATGTAACTCGTACTCTGGGAGTACGAAGTGCTCTATTTTATTAATGCTTTACCTTTCCTGTTTATTTTATTAGTGATTGTTTTTTTTTTTTGCTTATTTAATTAAAAATACCCTCTTGTCATTGGGTTGTTTCAAGATTGATTTTTTAAAATTAGTTCATTGTGAGTGTAATCATTTAGTAGCATTCTGCTTGTGCACTAATATATAAAATATATGATATTAGTTTATTTTAATTTAAAAATAATTTTATTATGTATATATATATATATATATATATATAAAGTATAATATAAAAGATATAAGAATTAATTAAAATAGTATTGAACTAAAAATAGGAATTAAAAGATATGATAATTTTTAAAATATTATTTATTAATTTTTTGTGTGAGGCATTTTATAGCCACCCCTCACGCTTAATGAAATAATAATAATAGATATGCATGGTATTAAAGTTTATGATGTCACGAAAAAATTAAGTTAGGATTGTGTTAAGCTGGTGGAATCGAATTTTTTTAGACGCCAAATGTAGAAATTGGCGGGTCGTGGCAATAATATCACATTTCAACTTAATTTTTCGTTAAATATTAAATTAAATTCTCAATAAATTATCCATCTATATTATGGTACTTCCAATGCTTCAAAAAGCACATTGCGTGATGTCTCGCGTTTTAGCACAGATATTGCGCAGCGTATTGCGTGAGCTTTTCAAGTAGACTAATTATAATTTCAAAAAAATAAAATATATATTCAAACAAGCAAACATCATTTTGAAATGGTTTTGCAACATTAAAAATAAACATTAATATTAGAAAATAAGAGTTAGATTAAAAAAAAAAAAAAAACTCAAAGATATAAAACCATGGACCAGCGTTGACATTCAATTATATCTGAAACCAAAATAATCATATGTTCAATTATTATGACGATCACGATAAGTGAGTTTGAGACTATTCACTTGCTCCTGAGCTTTAATCTCGCTATTAATATGATGTAAATTCGTAGATCATTGAGTGTGGTGATAATAGCTCAGATCGTAAAGAAAAAAAAATAATATGATATATATGAGTACTTTAGCACGGCCACGGTATTTACGTTATTACTCAGCTATGCTTTTTCCGCTAAAATGCCTAACTAAGACCATCTCCAGCCGAAAAACTCAAACACAAACTCAAACTCATTCTCAAACTCAAAATGCAGTAGTTTACCTCCAATCGATAAACTCATTCTCAAACTCAAAAGAGAATATCTGAAATATTTACAAATTTTCAATACCACCCACAAATTTTACAACTTCAAATTAGACCACGATATTATGTTACATTCCATTGAGAAATATATAAGAAAATTAATAATAAAATTACTATTTGTACTTGTAAAAAAACATCGAAATTTTTTTTGGTTGTTCACTTTCTGCTTGGAGATATCCTTTATAATCATATTTCCTTTATTTTCATGAGCATATCTCCCGGTACATTCAAGTCGATGATGAGAGCTATAACTATTAACTGGCCAAATCATAAACAAGTATATGTAACCCAGATTAAATTAAGGTCATATTTGTTTCAGACGAACCCCAACGACTTCTTAATCTGATGGAGAAGAAAGCACCCAACTTTGTAATTGATTATTACAATAGACACAAGTGTGCCTGTGCCCAGTGAACAGCGGGATGAAAAACGGCAGCCCTATATACACCCTCATGTAAAAACGGCAGCCCTATATACACCCTCATGTATGTCGTTTTATCATTAAAATTTGAGCATGGATAGTGGATCGTGTTTTCTGAAAGGTTAAAGGACTTTTATGCAATTGTAAAACCTGAAACGCATATTTTTAGCGCAGACGCATAGATGCGTTTTAATGAGGAGAGAGAAACTATAAATCGCATTTTCGGTTTGCTTTTTGGGTTCGATTGAAGAAAGTTTACTCCGTATTTTAGGTTTTGGAGTAAGCTTGGAGATGCTCTAAAACACTGAGTACCACCGAATTATAAAGAAGCTATGCTAGGTGTCACAACCTAGCAGTTTAGTTTAGCCGTGGTCCAAACGATGTAGACTTGAAAGTATATGCCGAACTCTTAATTATATAGTAGTTTTTTTGTTCCAAAGAAATTATAGAAAAGATTCTTCTATGGAATATTTACATCAAATTACCGCACTTAAACTAATTTGATAATTGAAACAAAAGTTGAGGTAACTCAAACGACGAAATATACATATGGATTATGGAATATGATACACCGATTTTCTCGCACGATTTCGGATATTCTTTGACTACATTTTCTGAATATTTTAAATTTGCTTAATTTTGTTCAGATTATTTGAATTTTTATGGATTGCGTGCAATCAAAATTTACATGTTACAAAATATTTCTTATCTAATGTTGCGAGGACTATAACAGAAATAAGAATAATTTTCCGAAAAAACAAATTAGATCTGTTCTCTGTAATGAGCGACAGATATTTCTGGAAGTGGCTGAGCTGAACTGTGGACGAACGCAACCGCCGTCAACATCACGACCACAAAAAGACGGTAAGATTCTATTCTGAGTGACAAAAACTGATTAATCTATTAAGATTATCCATTTCTTCGTCGGAACGATGAGGGTTTCGAATATCAGAGGATAGTGTTGTCGAATGCATTCGATTTTATTACTTGATGTATGCTTCGGACACTTGTGTGTAGAAATCGCTTAATTTTGTTTTTTTTTTCTCGTTTCGTATTTTTCTGGGTTTGCCTTCAAACGTCGTAATTCACGCCTCCTTGGACGTGTTTTTCCAATTTTTAATTTTTAGTTTTATTCTTTCGTGTACTTGGGATGAATTTTGGCGTCAGTGAGCTAGTGATGGTGGGCATGGTAGTTCTTGATGTTTCAGTGTGAGGAAGAAGAACAACAACACTTTCATGCCAATTTGAAGACGAATTGAATTATTCTGTTCAATATTTGTGGGAATACTTTGATGTCTTGAGGGAATTAGTTGTGGAGATTGAATAGTGTATTCTCCTTTGTGAATATCTTCTTGTCATCAAATCATGCTTGAGATCATTAAACATTCGATGTAACGCTTCATTTGACGATTAATGTCGTAAAATTTCCCTTTTCATGATCAATCTTGCCATACGTATTTTAAATTTCGGTCACAAATGCAGGAAGTAATTTATTACAAGGATTATCCAGTTTGCAATGGGTGCTCCTAAGCAGAAGTGGACAGCCGAAGAAGAAGCTGCTCTGAAAGCAGGGATTCAGAAATATGGACTTGGAAAATGGAGCACCATACTCAAAGACCCAGAATTCAGTTCTGCCCTTCAGCTTCGTTCGAACGTTGACCTTAAGGTGATTTCCCATAGAACTGCATCATTTTCCTGCTTTTTATCCAATCAAACACAACTTGGGGTATTAATCTTGATTTTTTTGGAGTGATGTTAGTTTTGTTGACTTGAAACGGTTTTTCTTTCCCTCCCTTTTATGTTATAGGATAAGTGGAGAAATATGAATTGCATGACGAATGGGTCGGGATCTCGACAAAGGGCTCGAATTTCAGACAAGAACGTTCAGATTTCTGCGAAGCCCGAGGAAGACACCATGCCTGCTATTACAATGCAGAAGGATCTTGAAGTTACTCCCATGGTTTCTAGTGACAAACTCCATGATATTGCTTTGACCCAACAAGTTTTGAGGTTTGAGCAACGCTTCTTTTTATCTTGACTTATTGGGAAAGTTTCACTCGGATTTTCGAGGTTTCTTATTCTTTTTTTTTTTTTTTGCTTCCATTGAATTTCAGGTTGGACGAGCTTGTAATGGAGGCTATAAAAAAGTTGAAGGAGCCTCAAGGGTCTACCATAGCTTCAATTGCACACTACATCAAGGTAATAAGTTTGTCCTCGGGCCTCGCTTGAAAAAATAGCGCAAGTTTTAGTTGGTTTATTTGTTTGCATATGAATTTTCGGCCGCTTCTCGGCGTGTCTTGAACTGCACCACGTTTATAAGGCAAGGCAATTTATGTTCTGCTTACGCCTCAACTAGCTAAGCTATATTTGCAACTCTAATTGGAACAATACGACCAATTTCTATCCTTTTCTGTGTTTTTTTTTTCATGAATGGATAAATTAATCTTAGTCAACTAATTGTTGCTACGATAGGAGCATTGCTCGCCGCCGTCAGAATTCGAAAGGAGTTTGTCTGCAAACTTGAAAATCTTGACGGGAAATGGACAACTGATTAAGGTAATTTCCCATATCCCCATAAAAAAAAAGTGTCCTTTTAGTTTTTTTTTCTTACCGTTGCAAATCAAAACTATCTTCGTTCGATTTCTTGCGCCCTTCGAAGGTCAACAGGCAATACAGACTCGCGCCAAAGAGGACCATCTCATCTGCCCCGCAAACCGAAAAACCACTTCTCCTTGCGAATAATGCGCCCGAAAAAGACCCTTTGAATGCAGAACAAAACGGCTTCTTTCCTCTCACTAAGTCGATGGTCGAAGCTGATTTAGAGAAGATGAAATCGATGAGCGCAGAAGAGGCATCAAAAGCAGCAGCGAAGGCAGTCGCCGAAGCTGAAGCAGCCATCGCTGAAGCTGAGAAGGCAGCTCAAGAAGCTGAGGAAGCTGAAGCCGAAGCCGAAGCTTCGAGGAGCTTCGTTGAGTTGGCGAATAAAGCTCTATCTTGGCCCACAATTCGCGCTTGGTAAGTGCTGAAATCGTTCGATTTTCTCCCCGATTTTCGTAAGGCTCTTTTATGTTGAGTTGGGCTTTGTTTTTTGAAGGCGGCCTTATTTAAATTGAAGATGGTTGATGGCAATTTGGGGTATGGGATGACCCTTCGCAAAAGATCGGGCGAATTTTGCTGTTTCTTGAAGTTAGTGGCGTTTTAACGTTGGATTGACTCTGCGTGATCGAAGCGTGTGTTGTCTGGGATTGTATAGAATCTTTTTCATGAAGTTGCTTCCTTTTTAGGATTAAATTGCTTGAATGTTCGACGAAGAATTATAGGTATGGTTTTTTTCGAAAACGTCGTACACAACGAAAGCGCGTCGTAGTAGAGTCTGAAGTTGGAAATCCATTACACGAAATTTTCGACAAGCCGCAATAGATCACACACAGAAGGGAGAGGGAGACAATGCAAAGCACATATATGTTCGAAGTTGAAATCCCAAATCACCTCAGATAAAGAATATTCATTCATAAATAGCAGCACTGAGAAGCCAGGCAAAGTTTTTCATGGGATGTTTTCAGTTCTTGGACTTGGAATGCTTTACAAGCCAATCGATGACTTGGTCGATGTTCGTCGAGTTCTTGCAAGAGATCATGAAGCAGCAAACCTCTCTATCAGCAATCGATTTCAAATCCCTGCACAAAGATATCATTACACACACACACATACATAGAGAGAGAGAGAGAGAGAGAGAGAGAGAGAGAGAGAGAGAGAGATTACATTTGCTCAGTCAATGCTTGCTTAGAGAGGGACTGAGGCTTATCTATTTTGTTGCCGAGGACGAGCAAAGGAATGCCGCTCAGCGAGGGTTTGCTCAGTAGATCGTGGAGTTCGCTTTTCGATATGTTAATGTTGTCGTGGTCAGCAGCATCAACTACGTACCTAAAACACACAATCAAACAAAAAAGAGAAGGAATGATTTGAGGAGTTATATTTCTGGAAATCGAAAATGGCGTGTCAAATTGAAGAAAGATTGAGTTCTTGATTATAGTGTCATAGATGATCCCAAAGAGAGAGACAGACAGAGAGAGAGATGAGAGAGATACACAATGGCAGAAACTGCACGGCAGTAACGTTCCCACATGCTGCGAAACCTTGGTTGGCCGCCGAGATCCCAAAGCTTGATCGTTACGTTCCCTTTAGTCACCTTACGCATGTTAAAGCCCACCTAAATGATTTTGGAAATTAAGAACTCATATCAAGGAGAACATCAAAATTTACGACATTCGAGCGATCTAAGAAACGAAATGTTTACGGTAAAAAAACTGACCGTAGGAATCATGTCTTCGCTGTACCCGCCGGTCTGTTGCAGGGAAAAGCAGCGATACGAAAGAGAAACCACTTAGTAAAGAAATGCAGTAAATTGATGGAAAGTTCTCTGTAAAGACTGTAAATCGAATTTTACTCACGGCGACGACGTTTACTAGAGATGTTTTCCCAGCATTCTGCAGACCTATCAGAGAAAGCTCCATTTCTTGCTTGAAGAATAGGCTGCAAAGACAAATGTTAATGTTAGGCCCACAAAGATTTCACCCGTCTTTGCTACTAAAAGGTACGTATACGTTCTAATACCGAAATTCAATCTTCGATTGCCCTTACAAACATAAACAGAAGAAAGGTGTGGAATGGCAAAGCAAAAACCATAACAGAACCCAATAGTACTGTGAATGTGAGTCCTATGTGGGGTTAAGAGCTTAATCAAGAAAGTAAAGCAATCTCAAAGGTTGCATCTTTAGCTTAACACTAACCACGCATTGAGATGATGATAACGCTAAAAGATGCATAAAAAACAATGTTCTTGCTTATAACATCCAAAAAGAAATCAACATAAAATTCCCAACTTGCAGATAAGCAAATAATTCCTTAAAGAAAGCAAAATAAGAGATTTTCGCAGAACCCTTTCATGGGGAGATCTACCACGGCCCAAACCGTAGGCCAAACCCAGAATTTACGATAGCACAACAGCGAATAAAAGGGGAAAATAACGAGAAAAGTGAAAGGTAAATTAAAAAAAAGGATGAATTTTACAACCTTCTAAGCCAATTGAGAAAAGATTCCCACAGACCCATCGAGAGAAACTGGTCAAGGGATCTCTAATCCGCCTTCTCCCAATTGACTTTATTTTTTTGTTCTGATAATTCGCTGGGTAGATCGCCTATGTCTTTCTTCCACAGTAGATTGATTGTTTTCCCACTCTCAAGTCTGCGCCGCACGATTTATAAACATCAGATCGACCGTTTACTGCTTTGATTATGTGTCGATAATATTTGGGTGAGATCTTTTTACGGCGTGAATAATCTGTGAATGATTGAGAGAGAGCAGCTATGTTTCGCTGTAGTACTGTGTAAGCTTGCTTGAGTACAAAAAGAGTATACATTTACCCCATCTCTTTTCAGTATTTACAAAAGAGCACCAAAGTATTACCTTATATAGTTTTAGACTCGCTTCGAAAATATAAAATCGCGGATAAAATAGCCCCAGCCTTTAGAGCATTTCATACAATATTGCGATAGTCCACAGACTCAAAGTTCATACGAACCTCGTTATGTTAACTTAGCACAATATTGAAATTGTATCTTCTTTTTCATTTGAAATTCAATGCTTAATTATCCTTTATAAAACATAAAAGAGATTTTTCCTTCAATTTTACCTAGAATTTCGGTATATGAAATCACAGTAAGATGTGGTACTAAAATAGGTTCAAATTGGGAACATTTTGTAAATAGTTTTAATTCAAGGGGTTCGTAGTAAATTTGTATGAATGGATTGGATGAGTGAAGACCAATCATGAGGCCGGTGATATCTAATACACGTGTAAGAGCGCAAGTGGTCCACCCAACAACTCAATTCGTAATATTAAATTGGAGAAGATGGAATTAAAAAGAAAGAACTCGACTCGTACAAATAAGACAATAGGCAATGCTGCATTTTTTAATTATTTGAATTAAATATATCGGTTTTGTCGTGGAGGCACATAGTTGTTAAAATAAATAAACCTAGTCATATGTGTTCCATACCAAATACAAAGAGTGGCCTATTTTGGGCCCAATTGGGCTAAAATATATTAAGTTTGGCCCAAATACCCACCAAAAAACCCAATTTCATCTCACCCATTCATCGCCTATAAAAGGCAGAAACCAAACCCTAACCTAAGCTTCAGCTGAGCCTCTCCTCCACACACACACACGCACTGTCCACCGCCGGCGAAGATGAAGTACAACCCTAGAGTCACCTCCTCGCGCCGAAAGAACCGAAAGGCGCACTTCACGGCGCCGTCGAGCGTCCGCCGCGTGATCATGAGCGCGCCGCTGTCCTCCGATCTGAGGACCAAGCACAACGTCAGATCCATGCCCGTTCGCAAGGACGACGAGGTTCAGGTGGTTCGCGGCACCTACAAGGGGCGCGAGGGGAAGATCGTCACCGTGTATCGCAAGAAGTGGGTGATCCAGATAGAGAGGATCACGCGCGAGAAGGTGAATGGATCGACGGTCAACGTTGGGATTCATCCGTCGAAGGTTGTGATTACGAAGCTGAGGCTGGACAAGGATAGGAAGAGCCTCCTCGAGCGCAAGGCGAAAGGAAGGGCTGCGGCGGATAAGGATAAGGGCACAAAGTTCACCGCTGAGGACGTTATGCAGACCATCGATTGAGGTTGTTTTTATCAGTTTTTATAATTAGGGTTTGGACGTCAGTAATTGTTTTGTATTGGGGTTTGTGATAAGACTAATGTTTGTTCGTGTCTCTCTCTGGTTTTTGTTATGCTGCTACTCTCCCATCTTTTGTTTAGTTATTACATTTTGATAAAATGGTGGGTTTTTCATGAAGTAATTTGCATTGCAATATCTGATTTTGATTATGAGCTTCTGCTTTAACTAAATTGAAACTCTGTAGGCTATCAGTTGTTTGATTTTGCGATTTGATGCATTTAGGGTGTGTCCTTATGGTAGTTTCCTTTTCAAGAAGGTTCGATTCAGTGAGTGATTCTTCTGTTATATGTTTCCATGGAAATTATTGATTGTTGTGTTTCTGATCCGGTTAGATTAACAGGGTTCGAAATGTTTATGAAATAGCCGGAAAAGTCTCGTCTTTAAATCAGCGAATTGTTGTCGTGGCGGGAAATTATTATTTTGTTCTTGACAAGATTGAATTCTTTGTTTTCTTTTGGAGAACTGATGATTACAATAGCTGATGATTACAATTTATTCATCAGTTAATGGCTTCATAAATCAATATTGTCGTGAAGAGCAATGTTGATATAGAGAGAGATAGCTTGTATGAGTGAGTGAAAAAACAGAGAGAATACTCCGTAGATTTTTTGATCTTGTAATCGGTAGAGAAAGATCAAGAGGGTGAATGTGTAATCTCTGGAACGATCAATACAAGCGACCCTTTCTCCCGTGAACGTAGGATTCACATCGAATCCGAACCACTTAAAATTCCGTGTTCTTCGTCTATTTTTTCTATTTTGTCGAATTCCCAACAAAAAAATGGCCCTGGCAATCTTGTTTGTTCTTGCATGAGTGAGTTATTGGTGTTCTTTTATCAAACTGTGTGATTACAGTAATGGGTTTATGTGTTTAAGGGATTATATGGGCAAAATCTTGTTTTTTGATTCAGTAAATGGTGGTCTGGCGATCTTGTTTTTGTATGACTTTTGCTGCTTATTTGTATTGTGTTCTTGAATTCCGTTAGAAAAAAGGTTATATTTTTCTCGTTTTTTTGACTTGTATAGTTATTTGATCCCTTTTGAATTGTTTTTACATGCCAAAGTTAAAGATGATTTTCTCATCTAAGCCTTTTGACATGTTTTCTTTCTCATGGGTGGTCATGAGTATTTATATACATGTATTGGTGTAAGCTCCAATTTCATATAATAATCAAAAAGCCTAAAAAATATGACTACGAATTGTGTCTTACAAATTATTCTTTTTCTTTAAAGCAGTTATGATTCAAAATTCAGTACCCAATTTTTGGACTCATAATTATTGGATAACTTTTGGCTTGCGATTGAAGTTCGCAAATCAGGAAGTTGTAAACTCTATTGATCAGTCCTTATAGTTTGCTAAAACGGATTTAGTCTATTATTGTCAACAAAATGTTTCACCCAAAAATAAATTGCATGGTCTATGCGTAGACCTTATTAAGAATGCTTAACCACATCAACTTATGTTGCAATGAAGTTATATAATATGATAATAAAAATCATTTTATATGAACTTAAAAACGTTGCACTTGCCCGTGAATTATTGCGTGTCTCAAACTTTTGTGTGTCATGTAGTCTTCGATAAAAAGTTAAGAATTGTTGGACTCTTAAATCCTGAATAATTGAAGTGGTTCTTAAGGTGAGCACATGATAAATCTTGGCCATAAAGTCTCCATCATTACCCGTTTTAAATCTTTATTATTTCGTCCCAATACTAAGCCATATATTATAAGCTACATAAATAGTTAAGGGTTTGATTATTTAACCTTGTACTGTATTTTATCGTCGTTATTGATCTCACTAGTCACACAGCTACAATTAGGTGAAATTAGCTTAACTCATTTCCTTTCCTCTTTCTAAGTTTCAATGATACCTAACATACTCCCATCTAAATTTACGGCTATTCATAATATATTAGAGATTTTGTAAAAAAGAAAAAGTCGAGCTAGTCGAGTTCTTGAACTGAAGAATTTTTGAAGTTATGTTTTTCAGTAATCAGAAAATTTTACGGGTTCGAATTGGCTCGTCGAGTTCTTGAGACTCTTCTTTCACTTCACCCATGTTTCTTAATTTGAATTTATGTAATTTATCGATATAAATAATAGGCTAATTTTCAAATGTAATTATTCCACCAACAATAAGCTTAACTCCAACTACATCGAGCCAAGTTTAGACAAAGACCAAACGACTAAATAATACCAATCCTAACTTAGGGGCCCCACCACACCACCCTTTTCCTCGTTCTTTCCTCGTTGTTTCTTACTCACTCAACATCATCATTTAAAGAACAATCGTTCAAGTTTTGTAATAATAACTGTATATATTATAGTAATAATACTATGCACTAGCCATCACCATTTGTTATAATATTGCAAAGGGAACACACATGCAACAAAGAATCATGGCAGGCAAGTCAATTAAAATGTACTCACAGTAAAAAGCCCTTTTATCGACAAAAATGTATTTCGAAGGAATCATTAGCGGCACGGCACTATAAAAAAGAAAAGGAAAAAAATCAACATCACATTTGAATAATTTCCCGCATGCGCGTCACTATTAGGTTTCATTGTATATATTATATATAATATATATATATGCATAAATCGAGATAAGCTTTTGTTGTTCTTTCTTTAAAGTCAAAGGAAGAGAGCCTTTTTTTTATCTCTATTTTCCTTTGAAATTAAGTTTTACTATTCAACCACTTTGCATGCTATTGCTATTCAACTTTCTGGTGCTTCTGCACTTGTGGGATGTGCTTGATTGACCGATCAAACTAAACCACCCAGTTTACAATTTTTGTTATTTTCATTTTTTTGCTAATTAATTCTGAGTTTTGGTGATGAAATGAAATCCACTTCGATCTGCGAAGGCCCGTCACTGAAGAAGACGCTATCCATACTATGTTTTTACCTACTAAAGCTGAGCCGTTGCTGTTGTCTCAACGATGAAGGTATCTAAAATCTGCTTCACTTTTTTTTTTCTCTTTAAATTCGAATCTTTTATGTGATTTTGCATCTTCAACTGCTAGAGATCACAAAGAAATACGAAATTAAATCCCAAAGATGTGATTTTTTTGTTCTTTTTTTCTGAATTTCTTTTGTTGTTTTTCTGTGTCTGAATCTTTCTAGGTTTTTCGTCTGGGATTGATTGCACGATAACACAGAAAACCCGCAAATTATTACAAGAAACCCTTTTCGACCCCTTTTTTCCGCCGCCGTTAGAATCTCCGATAGGTTTCGACGCTCCATCTCCATCTCCATACGATGATTTAATATCTCCCTCGCCGGCGGAAATTCCGATTTCGCCCTCCGCCGACGGAAGCCCTTCGCCGGCGCCGGAGCTTCCTCGGGCAATGCCTCGATACTCGAGAAAAAACCACCGAAAAGGGCTTATCGTAATTTCGTCCGCCGTCGTGGGCCCGCTCCTTCTTTCCTTGGCCGCGTTCGCCTTTTACTTCGTAAAAAGCGGCAAAATTTCGACGGTCAAGCCTTGGAAGACGGGGCTCAGCGGGCAGCTACAAAAAGCGTTCGTCGCCGGTGATTGTTTCATTTATTGAATTTTTCGTTGCGCCTAAAGATTGTTTTTTTTTTCTCGGCCGAATTATTGGGCTGCGCTTTTTTGGTTTTTATTTTAGGCGTGCCGAAGCTGAGGAGGGCCGAGCTTCAGGCGGCGTGCGAGGATTTCAGCAACGTGATTGGGTCGTTGCGCTTTTGTACGATGTACAAAGGGACGCTTTCAAGCGGAGTCGAGATAGCTGTCGCGTCGCTCGCGGGGCATTCGGGGAAGGACGACTGGTCGAACGTCCTCGAAGCCCAATTTCGGAAAAAGGTATAGCTTAATTTGATTACTTTAAAAAAAAATTGCGGCGAAAATCATTGATTGATTCGATCGGTTGTGAGTTTAGATCGAAGCGCTGTCGAAGGTAACTCACAAGAACTTCGTCAGCATACTCGGCTACTGCGAAGAGGATGAGCCGTTCACGAGGATGATCGTCTTCGAGTACGCTCCCAATGGAACTCTCTTCGAGCATCTACACGGTAAGTCCTCAAAATTTTAGCATGGATAGTGCCTTACGCTATGTTTGCTTTGAAGAAATTAGTAGGGAATCATAAATGTGAGAGAACGATTTTAACAAGTTTTTCCTTCGTTAACATGGTAAGTCCTCAAAATCTTCCCGTGGTTAGTGCCTTACACTATGTTTGCTTCAAAGAAAAAAGTAGGGAAATGTAAATGCGAGAGAAAATGGTTTTAACAAGCTTTATCTTCGTTTTACGCGGTAACTCCTCAAAATTTTCCCGTGGTTAGTGCTTACACTATGTTTGCTTCGAAGAAATTAGTAGGAAAACGATTTTTAACAAGTTTTTCCCTTTGTTTTCCATGCTAAGGAAAAACTTGTTAAGATCGTTATCTTTCTTTTCCTTATAGGAAGTATCAACCAAGCACGAAGCTAATTTTCTTTTTCCGTTTAGTTTTCTTTTTTCCTACTACTTTCCATAAACCAAACACACCCTAAAGGCTGTGTTAGCTCGAGGAAAACGGTGAGCAAACGATTTACATTAGCTTCTCCTTCGTTTCTCTTACAATTTGGTGAGGAAAATGATTTTTTATGATGATTTTTCTTTTCTTCACCTATTTCTCCAATCAACCAAAAAAATAGTTTTTCCTTCCATTTCCTTCCTCCCCCTAAATTCCTTAAACCAAACGCTCCCTAGGGTGCGTTTCATATAAGGATTTCATGCGGAAAACAAAAGAAATAATGCAATTGTACGACACTTGAATCGTAGTGTACCATTACTCAATGTGGTAGTTTAGTTTTCCAATGGATTTTTCACGTACGGATTATGCATGCCAAACACACCATAACTGGAAAAAAAATCGAAAAGTAGCTTCCCTTATATAAGCGTGGATTAGGAAGGACTACTCCTGCTATAAGCCAGAGTCGTTCCACAGGTCGACAATGCGGTTCAGATTCAATTCGCTGTTGAACTGTGTCGAAAGTGGGGATACGCGTTTGTGAAGATACCTACCCGATTGACGATATATTTGTTTATGCAGTAAAGGAATCGGAGCACTTGGATTGGGCGACGCGAATGAGGATGGCGATGGGCGTAATATACTGCCTCGACCACATGCACCACCTAAGCCCACCTTTGCCCCACAACGACCTAAATTCCTCGTCGGTGTACCTAACCGAGGACTACGCGGCGAAAGTCTCGAATTTCGCCTTCTCGGACGAAATCTCTTCGTCGTACGCTGAAGTCGAGCTCAATTTAAAGAACGACGTGTACAACTTTGGGACGCTTCTGTTCGAGATGGTGACGGGAAAAGTACTGCATTCGTCGAGGGATTGGCTCCTCGATTATATCGACGGCGAAAAGCCCTTGCAGGAATTGGTGGACCCCACGTTGGAGAATTACCGTGGAGATCAGCTGCGGGAGATTGACGATGTAATAAGGTCGTGCTGTGATGAGGATTGGAGGCGTAGGCCGAGCGCTAAGGAGGTTTGCGAGAGGTTGAAGGAGGCGACGGGGATCGGGCCCCACGAGGCGGTACCTAATCGTTCGCCTCTTTGGTGGGCGGAATTGGAAATTCTCTCCGCCGAGGGCGCGGCTTAGATCGATGCTGAATTTTCTTTTTTTTTTTGTATTTTCTAACTTATTTGTCTTGAACTCTGTCGTGCGATAAACGATGAGAGGTGATTTTTTTTTGTTCGGATCACCATTTATAGTGCTATATTATAAAGACGGGCGGGCGACTAAGGGTAGGTAATTTGCTATGTGAAAATTTACAATAACGCAACTTTTCTACTCTCATCCTAATTCAAAGCTAACTTAAAAAGATTTTACCCTGTTAATATTATCCACAAATTGAAATTTATATTTCCCATTTACCACGATAATCTCACACCATCTATCGTCTCCTCAGCCAAAAATATGTTGAGGTCATAAAATTGGGGTTTGTCCCACATCGACTAATTCAAGCTTTTCGAGCTAGTATATATATATGTGTGTGTGTGTGTGTGTGTGTGTGTATTGAGTAATGCTATGGTGTTCACCTTGCGTGAGCACCTTCGTGAGAACCAACCACATCAACGCGCCAAATCAGCATACAATGAGATTTTTTATTGTTCTATAACCTACACATGGGATTGATGAACCCGTCGGTGGTCAATTTGGCATGTTGACGTGGCACAAAAAATGCCACACAACAGGTGCCAACGGATGGTTAAGGCTTTCTCCTCCTATCACCAATTGGTTTTAGGAAGGATCCTCGATTTCTAATATGGTATCAGAGCGAGATCGATTATGCTCACTGTCACCTGATTCATATGCCCACGTGTTAGGCCAGTCATGCCATTGAGGGGGCGTGTTGAGATTATAATTTGGGTTTTGTCCCACATGGATTAATCCAAGCTCTTCAATTCAGTATGTATATAAGAGGACTTCTCCTCATATCACCAATTTGTTGTAGGAAGGGCGTAATACACAAAATTTCGAAATAGATATTTATCAAAAACTTCAATTTTCAAAGAATTCAAGCCATTATTCGCCAAATTACAATGACAAAAAAGTTTTACCGTGTTGTCGTAGCCCAGAAACGTCGAAAAGAGTCGATGTTGCCGGAAAATGTCGCTGATGAAGGTGAGGTCGCGGCCAAATTTCGACCCAAAAATCCCTAATGTCCAAACTTGACCCAAATACTTAATTTTCGCAAAGATAAAGATCGATATCAACCTTAAACCAAATATAACACACAAATAAGCTACGGAATCGCATAAATCAAGCTCCAAAATCTCGAAAATTCGAAACTCCAATTTTCGCAAAAATACCAATTTCGAAAATTTCAAGGTGTATATCGCGAAATTATACAAAGAGAGAAATTGCTAAATGGAGTTCGTACTGTGTTCTCCAAGCTCGGATACATCGGAAAACCTTCGAATTCGCCGGAAATTCGCCAAAGCCGCGCCTCACTTATATTTTTTTCGTCTGTTTGAATGCGAAGTGAGGAAGGTGTGTTTTTTAAAGACTCACGAGCGACGGTTGTTACGGAAAAACACCGTAACCGTCGTCCATGACATATATATTTTACTTTTTTTTTTAAATCATGGGCGAGGTTGTTCTGTAAACACCCGTCGCCCAAAGTAAAAAAAGTATTTTTTTTTAATAAGTATTGTATTGGGCGACGGATTTTTATTTCGTCAAACAACTGTCGCCCATACTAAAAAAATATTTTTTAAAAAAAAATTAAAGAGTTAGGCGACAGATGTTTAGTTCTTACCCGTCGCCCAAAGTTTACTAAAATCGTAGGCAACGGTTTGTATCAGACAACCGTCGCCTATGTTTACCATAACTTAAATGAAATTACATTAATGCCACTGCGACTATTATAGGCAACGGATTTTGTACAACCAGTCGCCCATAGGCCATAGTGTCGTACTGTGGCCTATTCATCATTTTTTACTAGCGGATCCCTCTTGATGTCTAATAAATGTTGCTGAAAAATATACGGAGACAAGATCGTCTATAAATTATAATAAAATCACTATAAGTCGATTCTAGTGTAGTAAGTGCAAGTGCATTCGTAAATCTATGATATCCATCCAAACCCCTTTTTTTGCATACATATACATATATCTGTCCGACAAGAAAGCCCTAAAGCATTTGTAATACGCGTCATCAATCTACTTCGACGCACGCCACGTGTCCTTTCATTCGCATCCCACCTTCGTAAGGAAGAAAATGCCACGTGTCTCCACCCCGCGACCCAATTCCTCGTTTATATGTAGCCACAAATAAATATGTCTTCACTGAATTGGAAAGAGCAAAAATAGTAAGCAATGGCTTCAGAGCAAGAGAGATCTCAGATGGACGCTAGGGCAAAGCAAGGGGAGACGGTGGTTCCCGGCGGCACCGGCGGCAAAACCCTAGAAGCTCAAGAGCACCTCGCCGAGGGGAGGAGCCGCGGCGGTCAGACTAGGAAGGAGCAGCTCGGCGCCGAAGGGTACCAAGAGATGGGCCGTAAGGGTGGGCTGAGCTCCGGCGACAAGGGAGGCGGGGAGCGCGCCGAGGAAGAAGGTGTTGAGGTAGATGAGTCCAAGTTCAAGACATCTTCGACTTAGATGTAATAATATATACTATGCGTGGCTAGCTATAGCTTATGTATAATGAAAGCTAAAAAGTACTTACTTCTGTTCTGTGAACTTAGGTTACACTGTTTTACGTTTGTGTTAGTGAAAGATGAGTTTGAAGATGCTTTTCGGAGTGTGCTTTTATGTGATGTTATAATGGAGTATGTCCGATGTTTTTCTTCTGGTTTGTATTGTATATAAGAAAGCTATGTTTTGTTTGATTTTTTATTTGGTTGATGTATTCATGTTTGGGGTTGAAAAATGGCTCATCCTTTAAAATGGAAGACAAAAAAAGGCACTCTTTGCTGTATTTAATTAAAAAGAATGTTTTGGAATGTTTTCCTACACAATTTACACTTCAAATGCAGGAGATTTTAGATTAGTTAATATTCGAACCACTTATTTCCCAACTATTAAAATTACTCGACAGAAACTACTAAAATTACGTGATAGAGAAATACGCCTGAGGCCTTTTGCGAAAGATTTAACCTTCATATGAAAAAATAAAAACCCTTAAAAACCCTTACAGGCCAATGCATTCTGTTTGGAGGTCTGTTGTATGCATTCAAGTGTTCAAGGACCAATTTGGGTCGTCTTTATACACAACAGTACCCACCAACAAGAGAGGAAGGAGCAATTCTCTTATCTGATTCGGCAGAAGTCAGTCTGGGGGGACAAATGGTGTATTGGAGGAGACTTTAACGATATTAGGAACAATGGCGAAAAATGGGGAGGCCTAAGTAGAGCACATTCCAGCTTTCGGATATTCAATAACTTCATTGGAGATATGGGAATGGAAGAAATGACTTTCATTGGAAAACCCTTCACCTGGTCTAACAACCAAGAAGGCACGAGCTTCATCGAGGAAAGACTTGATAGAGTTTTCTGATGCGGCTCCTTCACCATCCTGAATCCCATCGAGGAGAGACACTCATCTGACCATTGTATGTTGATACTTAATCTCAATCATCAAAGGCACACGAGGAAAAGAAGCTTCCAGTTTGACCCGAGGTGGATAAAAGATCCTGAAGTGGCTGAAGTTATTAAAAATACATGGGATATTCAGGTGGAGGGAAATCCCCACTATAGGCTCATGGGTAAAATTAAAAGCTGCAGGGTGGAACTGCTGAAATGGAGCGCCAAGAAAAAACTCAACTCAAAAATAGCCATTGACCAACTAAACCAACAACTATCCGACCTAAAAGAGGAAGGGGCTGCCCGGAATTGGAATCTTTGGAGATCATTGAAGCTGGAACTCAACAGAGCATATAAAAGAAGAAATGCATTGGAAGATCAAATCAAGAAACCAGTGGCTCAAGGAGGGTGATAAAAATACCAAGTTTTTCCATGCTTCCACGATCCAACGAAGGAATACCAACTCATTCTCGAACTTGCTTAATAGAGAGGGGCTGAAGTGCTCTTCTAATGAAGATATTCTGGAGGTGGTCTTGGATTTCTATAAAGAGCTTTTCACTTCCTCTCGGCCCGCCGGTGTCTTGGAAGCTACTGCTGGAGTTCCATGCTCGATCACAACTACCATGAACCAACAACTGACAGCTCACGCTTCAGAGGGTGAAATAAAAAAGCCTTTATTCTCCATGCATCCGACTAAAGCTCCTGGACCAGATGGTATGGATCCTCTTTTCTTTCAAAAGTATTGGGAGACCATCAAGCGTGATATTTGCCTATCAGTTCATAACTTTTTTAAGTACGGCAAGCTTTTGAGATGCATCAACCATACTTTGATTACTCTTATCCCCAAAATCAAGAACCCCTCATTTATCTCTCAGTTTAGACCTATTAGTTTGTGCAATGTGAGTTACAAAGTCATCTCTAAGATTCTAACTTAGAGATTAAAACCATGCATGGAGCACATTATTAGCCCGAATCAGACTGCTTTTGTCCAAGGTCGACATATTCTTGATAATGTAGCCATTGCCCATGAATGTTTTCATCATATCCACTCTATTAGAAAAGGGAGGAAGGGTGTTATGGCTCTTAAGCTTGATCTGGCCAAAGCTTACGATCGTGTTGAATGGGACTTCCTTATTCAACTTATGATTAAGATGGGATTCAATCAAACTTTTGTCAATTGGGTACGAGTATGTCTTAGTACGACATCTTACTCCTTCAACATCAATGGCTCCCAATGCGGCTATATCACCCCAACACGTGGGATTAGACAAGGAGATCCCATCTCTCCTTTCTTGTTCCTAATCCTCTCTGAGGCCTTTTCTAACCTCATTGACCGAGCAAATCGAACAGGCAGATTTAAAGGAATTAAACTCAGTAGAAGGGGCCCCATCATTTCACATTTGTTTTTTGCAGATGATTCACTTCTCTTTTGCAAAGTAGAGGTCCAACAAGCATTGGTGATCCAAGATATCATCTCCACCTTCTGTCAAGCGTCGGGTCAGCAAGTTAATTTGGAAAAATCTTCCATTTTCTTCAGCAAAAATGTTGGGCAAGAGGTCAAGAACCAAATCCTTGGTGTGTTGAGTGATATTAAGGAAGAAACGAGAGCTAAGCACTTGGGGCTGCCATTAGTGATTGGAAGATCTAAAAGAGATACGTTCCAATATGCAGTTGAGGCCGTTAAACAAAAAGTCAACAATTGGAAATCTCTTCTTCTTTTTAGCGCCGGAAAGTATACTTTGATAAGATCAGTTATCAACTCTCTACCAGTCTATATTATGAGCTGCTTTAAACTCCCTCTTTCTACTTGCAAGGCAATCACTAGTGCGACAATGGATTTCTGGTGGGGAGCAAAAAAAGATGGTGGACAGAAGATTCATTGGCGATCTTGGCTATCACTTACAGATTCCAAAGAGGCCGGCGGCTTGGGATTTCAACATGTCCAATATTTCAACGAAGCATTATTGGCCAAGCAGCTTTGGAGAATAATCACCAGTCCAAATACTCTCCTGGCGCGAGTCTTGAAGGCTAAATACTTTCCACAAGGGAATCTTCTTACGGCTAAAGTTCCATCGACAGCTTCATGGCTTTGGAAATGCTGGAATCAAGCTAGATCTGTTCTTGCTCAAGGCTGCGAAGAACAACCCAACGGGCGACCTAATGGGAAACTGATCTGGCTGAAAGAGAAGAACGGGATTTACACGGTCAAATCAGCTTATTTGATGATTACGGAAGCAACGCGATTGAATTCAGAAAGACCAGAATGTAGTGATCATGACCAAACTATTAAGTCCCTTTGGAGAGCGGTTTGGAAGGTGAAAGTTAAAAACAAGCTGAAGCACTTTTTGTGGAAATGCATCCACAACATGTTGCCTACTAAAGTCAATCTGAGGAAGAAAGGAATTGACGCTGATATTGTATGCCCATTATGTGGTGAAGGAGAAGAAACTGCGGAGCACTTGTTCTTTCGCTGTCCTAAAGCCATCAGAACATGGAAGATAGCGCCGGTTACTTGGAATCACCAGCATTCATCGTCAGGTACATTTCAAGACTGGTGGGGCTACATTAATTCAGGTCCTAAGGCTGAAGTGTTTTGAACATAGGATCCAACTCTCGGTTTATTTATTGTGGATGCTATGGAAAACTAGAAACCTTTGTGTATTCAGTTATGAGTGGAGAGATGAGAAGGCGGTTGTTGATTTAGCATGCGATGAATGGAGAGAGTTCATGCAGATTTGAGGATCTTTTGGCCGTTATTGATTGTTACTTCATCCTTATTCGAGTAGGGTAATTATTACCAGTGCAAGATTAAAGGAGTTCAGGAATTCTTTTGTCTAGCCTGTTCGGCCTACAGGGCTGAATATTTGGAGCATATTGAGATACTAGTGGAGGTGGCTCCTCATTCTTTTGTCTCCTTCCTGAGCAGCATGAAGTTTTTTTTATTGCCTGTTCTTTTGTCGTTGTTTGGGTGTTTGGTTTTTGCTTCATCTAGTGAATCTCGCCCGCTGTATGATTATGTTAAAAGCTGGGCCCTTATGGCTATTTAGCCAATGTACATTCTTTTGACGAAGTATACACCGCGATCGTTTCGAAAAAAAAAGAATAAAAAGTTTATACAAAAATTTATACACTGCCGAGGCCTTTTGCGAAAGATTTAACCTTCATATGAAAAATAAAAACCCTTAAAAGCTACTCAATTGAAATAAAAAATTTACAAATTAATACCTATGTTAGCATTTTTATAGGTGCCCGTTTTATTGTTTGTAACAATTTCTTCAATATTCCCATACCTTTTATGTGTTGCGTACCACGTAATGCGTTTATACGGTACCCTATAGGATTTCTATATGGTACCTTAGGGTGCGTTTGGTCCGTGGAAATCGGCGCGGAAAAGAAAAGAAAAATGTGGTGGTACGCATCGAATCATTGTACGTTAGGGTTCACGTGTCGTACAATCGTACTTTTTCTTTTCTTTTTCCCGCCGGATCCACGAACCAAACGGAGCCTTAGTGTGTTATATATGACGTACCATTTTCTCAACGTATAACGTACCAAAATACGTTTCTATAGGATACTTAAATATGTTATATGGCATACCTGAGGCGAATTGGGTCCTATGTGTAAAAAATTTATTTCATTAGGTACCTACATATAAAAAAATATTGACAGGGTACTGAATTACAAATTTTTATGCAAATGGATATTAAATGGATATTTATGTGTAAAAACTTCAAAATACATTGAATTTCCACCGGAAAAATGGATTAGATACTAAAAATTAGTTACTGAATGTCTCTAATATATAGTAAAATCGACCGAATATTTAGAAAATATCCTTCGAAGTCGTGTTGAAAGTTGATTACCAGTTCAATTCAAGAATACATAATTCAGCGAAATATATATTTTTCTCCGTGGAATATAAAAAATAAATTCAGAATTTACCGTAAAAAGTCAAAATGCACTGTTCATAGCTTAGCATTAATAGCTACTTGTAATTATGTTCGCTAAGCTGTTTCAGAAAACGAGTCAACCTCAATCTTCACAAGCAGCATGCCCATCCGTTTCGCAGGTAGGAATTCGATTCCAATTTCTGAATTTTGTTCTAGTTTTTGTGATGATTATCTTGTTGATCTTGTGCGGGAGCATAATGCGAATTGAATTGTGCATTTCAAATGGAAATTTATGATTTCGATGTGATGATGATTGCCCAATTACGTGGGTTATTGAGCTTCCGAACAGCTCTATGACTTTCACGGCTTGAATTCTTGATTGTGACTTTGTGAGGTCTCTTATTAGCCCTAATCAGTAGGCGTATTCGAATATTTGAAGTTTCTATTTCAGTTACCTGTTTTATTTTGATTTGTTGATACCTATGCTGTGGTTTTGTAGGTTAATGCCACTAATCAAACAATGGAGTCATCAATTTTGGATCCCCTTGTTCTGATGCACTATGGCATACCATCAACTGCTTCGATTCTTGCTTTTGATCATGTGCAGAGACTGTTAGCAGTAGGGACATTGTGAGTTTAGAATTCTTTTGTTGGATGGACATTGATGTGTTGATTTTTGTTGCATTAGTGACTTTCTGTTTGTTGTATTGAATGAGTTTGCAGGGATGGCCGGATTAAAGTTGTCGGTGGTGACAATATTGAAGGGATTCTTGTATCGCCTAAAGCTGTACCCTTTAAATATCTAGAGGTTTGTCACTGAAAATCAAATATTCGTTATTGTAGTTGAGCTCGTGGATAGTTTAAGTATTTAGCTTGTAAATGCCAAAGCATTACTTATCTGCGAAACCGTTGCTTCTCTGTCTTTCACAATCACATGCTGACATGCGCACTCACTTGTCCACACACATAATTTCATTTATTTCCGTTGTTTATGTTTGTATAGTTTTGATGAGGTGCTGTATTTATGTGACTACCTTTTAGTCTGTTGCTCATCCATCCATGGGAGAGACATTACTTGTTACTCTGAGTTTTGTGGATGTGTCTGTGAAAATTGGCTATGTTACATTCTTTTACCGAATAACGATAGCAATGTCGCTCATCTTCTTGCTGCTCTATGGTTGATAGAATTTTATGTTATACTTCCTTTTTTTTTTCTTTTTCCAGTTCCTGCAAAACCAAGGGTTTCTAGTGTCTGTCTCCAGTGAAAATGAAATTCAGGTATGCTCCTAACCAGTATCCTGCAAAATGTAATTTATTACGTTGCCCAAGTATCTGAATTTGAATAATCTTTGACGGACTCCAAATAATCTTTTGGGCCCAACGTTATAGCTGGCTCAATGTAGTGCATACTTAATTTGTTTAAAAGCCGTTGTGGTGATTTATATGCTATGCATAATATTATCTACGAATTTTTGCATGTTGGAAGACCCTTAGCTTGTGCACTGCCCATTCCCAACCTTTACTTCATGCAGTTAATGTTTCATAATTTCCTGTGGATTGGAAATCTGGCAGGTGTGGGATCTAGAGAAGAGGTGCATAGGTTCTAGTATGCAATGGGAATCCAATATTACCGCGTTCTCTGTTATTTCAGGCACTAATTATATGTAAGAGATCAGGGCATCCGGCTATTATATTGTTTCACATATTAAACCTCTATTTTTTCTTTCAGAAATCAGAATCACTACTATTATAAGATTTTCAGGTATTTCGGAGACGAGTATGGATTCCTTTCCGTGATGAAGTATGATGCTGAAGAAGGAAAGATTCTTCAACTACCGTATCACATGCCTCCAAATCTTATCACCGGTATGTCAAGATTACCTGTCAACGTACTCTTTGGAAGTACTCCAATTACCCAAATTCCCTATGAGATCCTAGTACCAATTGTATGAAGATCGTAATGAGGTCTTAACATTTCAGATATCGTTGAACACCAAAGCTTGGGAGATTCTTATGTCATTTTTTCCTGATATTTTAGCAAATTACTAGCCTGATTGAATGAAACTCCTATTTTGGTAACTGTCAATTCATTATGGATTATTCAGTTGATTTTGTGTTTATATTCCTCCCTTAGGACTTTTTTTTGTTCTTTCTGAATTGTTAGAACACCTTTTGAATTGTATTTTGTTCTGTACTTTCTAGATGGAGCTGGGATTTCATTTCCTGATCAAACATCTATTGTTGGTGTGCTCTCTCAACCCTCATCAGGTGGGAACAGGTATGATTGCCTTGAAACTAGGATTCATATTTCAGGAGTTTATTCTGTTTATTCAGAAGTTTGGAAATCCTTAATAGCCAGTCTACGACTTCACTATTCAAAAGTTTGGGCAATTTTGTCCAATGACGATCTTTCATGCGTATGATTTTTGGAACTTTGTACACTGAATGAGAATATCCATTTTAGGTATGATTTATGTGTTCAGAAGATGACCGTTGATCATATGAACCTACAAACATGTATCATTTGTATCTAAAATATCTGATACTGATCATTAGTTGTCCTCCATAGGGTGTTGATTGCCTATGGGAATGGGCTGATTGTTCTCTGGGATGTCACTGAAGATAAAGCTGTTCATGTCAGAGGCTTTAAGGATCTTAGTTTGAATGAAAGAACTGTGGTAAAATTCTCAAAGAACGAGAATGAGAGCCACACTTCCCGAAACGATTCATTAGATGGTGATGAAGAAGGAGAAAAAGAAATAAGCGCTCTCTGTTGGGTATCATCTGATGGGTCAGTGTTAGCCGTTGGTTATGTAGATGGAGATATTTTGCTCTGGGATTTGTCAGTTTCTGATGGAGTTAAAGCTCCGAAATCTCCTCATTCACCCAATGATGTTGTTAAGATACAGTTATCATCAGGAGATAGAAGACTTCCGGTCATAGTTCTGCACTGGTCTCCCACCAGCGCTCAAAATAGTTGTACGGGACAACTGTTTGTATATGGTGGCGAGGACATTGGATCTGATGAAGTATTAACGGTAGGAACCACTCATAATTTTTTAGAATATTGCATACAATGAGGCATAAAAGTTAGGCCATTTTCTGTTGTTTTTAGTTATGGGCCTCTGTGTTGATTAATTGTGAGCAGAATTTTGTAGAGATTTTTACTCTATATATTGGACTATATTAGTGAATTTAGCTTGGTTACCACATGCTCCAGTTTTATGCCCATCTTTCCTTGAATATTTCATAATTCTCCTACTATGTTGCTTAGATATCTAGAGAAGAGAACATGGATCAATTCAATCTTCCGTGTTGGATAGATCACTTTCTTTTGAACTGCTTTTCGCATTGCAGATCATTGATCTTGATTGGTCATCAGGCTTTGCGAAGTTGAAGTGCCGTGAGCGTGTTGACTTAACTCTCCATGGATCTTTTGCTGATTTAACTATTACATCAAATGCTTCTGAAGTTGACAGCAGTAATCATACGTCATTATTTGTACTGACCAATCCTGGGCAGCTGCATTTCTATGAGTATGCTACTCTGTCTGCATTTAATTCTGGGAAGGGAAAGAATGACTCTGTAAACGCACTTCAATATTCTCCAGTTATACCTACAGTTGAACCTTGCATGACCATCGGGAGGCTTTATGCAATATGTTCAGATACAAATTTCCACAGTGCACTTCTGAAGGTACTGAGTAGTGAGCATTGGGATCTTGTTAGTAGTACATCCATTTCCTTTCATTGTTAGTTTTTCACTCGATGGTTTACTTATTTTTTTAGACAACACCAACTGCAAAACTACAATCTGGCTCCCTCAACGGAGGGAGAACAATGTGGCCATTGACAGGTGGTGTCCCGTGTCAGAAGTCTACTTCTGAGCTTGAGGTAATTGAGCAGATATATGTTGGAGGTTATCAGGATGGTTCTGTTCGACTGTGGGATGCTACTCTTCCCGTGTTGTCGCTCCTTTCTGTTCTAGAGTTTAAGGTTAGTGTATTAGCCAATTTAGTACTTCACAATATCATTGTTGTACCTTTTCGTTAAATATATATTAGGTGAAAGTTGAAACTCATTTGTATGTCGGCTGATACAGGGTATTGAGATTGCTGGCGCAAGTGGGTCAATATCAGCACTTGATTTCTCATCTGTCAACTTAAGTTTAGCTATTGGCAACACGAGCGGTGTGGTAAGACAGTGCCTATGTTTGTTTGCACCAGCTTCATAAAGTGTACCACTTACATTGTCTTTTCTTATACAGGTTTTCCTTTGTTGCCTAGGAAATTCTAATCAAAAGACCGTGACCGTCATAACAGAAAATAAACATGAGGGTCTGTATTTGTTTTCATTGAATTGGTTACTGTTTGGCAATTTTTGGCATACCCAAATTGTTGGCACTTATATAAATTTGTGCGGGCATATATGATCGAGAAATTAGTTCGGAAGCCTGGGGTTGATATTAAAATTAATCAAACCCGATGTCTTGTAGTTTAACTGCACACCTACATCGTTATAGTGCAATGATGTTGCTAGTCGCTGATAAAATCAGTGCATCTTATATGGTAGAGTTGGTTTTGGTGTATCATCACTATTGATGGTTGAAGTCTTTGTATCAAGTAATTGTTGAAAATGTGACCTTCGATTAGTTCTCATCAAAAGATGATAACCATTATTTGTCATCCCTGCAGTTCACCATATTGCTCCAGAAGAGACAAATCACTGTTCATCCAGCTATAGAGTATTTGATTCTCCAGTGAGTGCCTTGAATTTCGCAAATTCTGGAGGTAGACTTGTCGCAGGATTTGAGTGTGGAAAGGTACGCATTGATGCATCCTACGCTTGTAAATAAACACTGGTTATTCAAAGTTAATGCTAGAAGTATGGTTGTCCAATTACAGGTCTCTGTACTCGATACCAAGTCCCTATCAGTTCTGTTTGTTACAGACTACGTATCAACTTCTAAGTCACCAGTCATTTCGCTGTCAATTGGTACTGCTTCTACTGCTCAGGAGATCAAGAACAATGATGGTGAAGATGAAAGTGAACATGATACAGAGATTGCTTTCATTCTGACCGAAGACGCACACATGGTCTTGATGGATAGTGGCACTGGCTCCATAATTAATTCACAGCCAATCCATCCAAAACAAGAATCATCAGCAATAAGCATGCATTTTCTAGGCATGCATCCTTTTGTTTGTTTACACTATGATGTATTATTGTTTTTATAATTATAATTTTTTAGTTCTTCGGTTCTAATACATCATTTCAAAACATGTTGTAGGTCCAAGTATACTGATTCGGAATAGCCATCAAAACCAGAGTGAGGCAACTAGTGTTGAGGAAGCTATTGAACCGACAAATTCGGAGCATAAACTGGCGTATCAAATTTTACTTTGCTGCAGTCAAGCTGCTTACCTTTACGCTTTAAATTCCATAATGCAGGTGGGCTCATGTGTTTGCTTGATACGTTTTTTTGTTTTGTGCTTCCTGTGTAAACTGAAAATTCTTTGATTGTAGGGCGATGATCATTTTGTTCAAGAATTTAAACTTGAGAAGCCTCTTTCTTGGACTGCACTCTTTAAGAGAGATTCGGAAGAATGTGGAATCATTTTACTATATCTTAATGGAGATGTTGAATTAAGGTAAACTTCTTATTCGCTTATATGCTAAAATTCTATGTCATTATAACATACTTCTCGTCGAACTTTGGAGATGCTAATCACAAGTTCATTTGGACATAGCATTTCTCCATGGAACTTCAGAATTTCTATGATTACTAACTTTCCAACCCCGTAAAATATTTTCTACCCATTGTTAAATTGTACGTCTGATTCTTTCGGAAATGTTTACTGTTAATATGCGTGTCTTGTAGGTCTTTGCCAGATTTTAAACTTCTCGGTTGCACCTCAGTAATGTCGACTCTAAGGTGGAGCTTAAAAAGCATCATGGGCAAGACAGTGAGCGCATCCGACAATGGTTTGATATCCATGGTTAGTTCATTCATATGCTGAACTATTTGACATGCATATAATCTACCAGTGGATTTTTATTGGTGCATCAGTTCACACTGCGATTATTGAACTATTGGACATGCACTTGAACTGATTCAAATTCACTTTTGAAGGTCAACCGTTTCGAATTTGCTGTTGTATCAATTTTGGCGTCAGAGAACAAATCCAGGTTATTCTGAAACATTTTATCTTCTCCAAATTGTCATGTGATATCACTAAGTCCTGCATCTAAGCTGTTTTTCCTATAGGAGACCTGATTCGTTTCCTTGCCTGCATGATGAAGTTCTCGCACATGCTGCCAATTCCGATTCGAATTTATCCCCAAATCAAAAGAAGGTAAGTTAATTCGCAAACACTTTGTCATCGTTTTGTTTTCGTTCCATTCTCCTGAGAATTTTCAAGAACTTGTTTCCTTCCTCTCAGAAAAGCTTGCCTGGATTTGTCCATAACATGTTGAAAGGGTTGAAAGGGGTGAAAGAGCCACGTGACATGAGCTATACAGAAGCTCGTGAAATGATGATGACTCATTTAGAGGATATATTTTCAAGGTTCCCATTTTCTAGCCCAGACAATATATATGAGGAAGAAGACATGGAGCTCAACATAGGTTAGTTCATGTCCGAAAAAGATCACCAACCCTGAATCATGCTTGCATCTTTATAATCTTCGCACTAAATCTTGATGCAATTTGCAGAGGATATAGACATAGATGAACCCGTGATAATTTCTTCATCTTCACAAGAGAAAACGGTAGACAAAAGAGGTAAATGCTGCAAATTTCTCTTAACGTCTCTATAATTTAGAGAACGCAAACCTATCTTTCTTCTTCAATAACAGATCAGGGAAGTGATAGAGATAGACTATTCGAAGGCAGTTCCACTTCTAAACCAGCTGTTCGAACAAGGGAAGAGATTATTGCAAAATATAGAAAAACAGGGGTTAGTCGAGTCGTTTCCCTTCAAAATAAAACTCACCTCGCTATGAACGGCGTGTCCTCAGTACATATACTTCTGGTTTGTAGGATGCCACGAGCGCAGCATCGCAAGCTAAAGACAAACTTCTAGAACGCCAGGAAAAACTCGAGGTAATTATAATCATGGCTTAAATCACTAGCGTTGAAAGGCTTAGTGAAGAAGTTGAGGAAATAATTCGAGGAATTGCTCGAATTCCAATGCACTTACTTGCATATCTTACTGAATCTAAAGCATTGGAGAAGGTATAAGTAGCATCATTTACTTATTACATGGGATGTGATTTGAAAATTTTCAATAATATTGGGATACAATGTTATTGCATATACATGTGTGATAGATTATATATATTTTTCATGGTAAGTGCTTAGGCTTTCTATCATGTTTCATGTGTTTCAGAAACTTAGCAGAAGAACAGCAGAGCTACAAGATGGTGCAGAGAACTTTGCATCTATGGCTAACGAGCTCGCTAGGACAATGGAGAAACGTAAGTGGTGGAATTTCTAAATGCTTTTCTACTTCTAATTATATGAAAATGATAGGATAAACAAATCATGAAATTAATATACATATCTTTGGACTATATATAGCCTTTTTGTACATTCTTTTATCAGTGGGATGTATGAAACACTTCGTTATTTTATTTTTATTTCTGGCTGGAAAGACTGCATTAAAGTGTTTGAATATGATCATGCCTTGTTACTTTGGTAGTTCCACGTAAGATGCAATTTTCATCGAAAGTCTACGTATGTGAAATATTAGACTAAATAGTGTTGACATGGTCGGTACTTGTAATTTCATGTGCATTTGATGGTTGTAAGACTAGGTTTATCAACAACCTCATGACCGGTCATGGAATAAAATTAATTAAAATAAATCAAAAAAATTAAAAAAAGCCCACAACAGGTTGTGACCCAACCCACAACCGGTTGGTGTACCAATCTAGGTCACAACCGGTTGTGCACAGTTTTCAATAAACTGTTTATATGCTTTTATGATTTTTTATGATACATTTAATTATCTTTTAAATTTTAATTTTAATTTTTTTACCAAAATATATGATTTTTTTTTCTTTACAAATAGAGACTAATATTGATACATTTTGAATCACAATTTCTAATTATCTATTTCTCTATCACATTCTATAATCTATCATAATTCATATTATTTTTTTCTCCAATGGCCAAAGTATCTAAATTTTATATCATATAATGTAATCTATTTTTCAAATATTCAAATACGACTTAAAATAATTATAAAATATAAATAGTATGAGTTGTGTTGGGTTTTTGATAAAGTTGAAAATTATTTAGGTTGGGTTGAGATGTAGGTTGTGGATGTGGAGGAGAGAGAAAATAATATTTTATTATCATGACCGGTTGTGGAGGTCATGGATAATCGTAGTCTAATAACATCTCTTGTACTTTGAACGATGCATGACGGAAGTTAGATATAAAGTAATATCAAATGTGAACCTATAAAAATAGAAGGCCATTTAAATGTGTTTTCTCTTGATGGTCGGTAAATAACAAAAAACCATTTCGTTATACACCTTTTTCATGGCGGCCTACTATACAAAAATTTGGCACTATTGAGTATTTGAACAAATTGACATTCTTAATTTCTTAGATAACGATTGACGTCAAGAGATTAAAAATAAATAATAAAATTGACCAACGTGATTTGCAGCCATATATCTTTTTTATTCCAACTAGCTGTATTGCACTGCAACCAATAATTAAATTTAAAATTATAGCTTTTAATAATTTAATTAAACGTTATGTAGTGGTAGTTGATGAAGTGGGTGGTTATATCTTCGTACAATGATTTATTATTAGTTATTTACTTTAAATAGAATATATTATTATTTTATTAAGTAAAAATTTTACAGATCAAATCAGGTGCCGAGGGTACCCGCCCACGGTGCGCGCGAGGTGTCGAGGCACCCCGCCCAAGGTGCGCGCGCGGTGCCGAGGCCGCCCACGGTGCGCCGGCTGGTGCGCGCGCGCTGCCGAGGCAGCCCCGCCCAGTCTCAACCATAAACGATGCCGACCAGGGGTTGGCGGATGTTGCTTTTAGGGTGCTCGCCCACGGGGCGCGCGCGGTGCCGAGGCCGCCCGCCCGTGGTGCGCGCGCGGTGCCCAGGCCGCCCGCAGGCTCCCTCTCCGGAATCGAACCCTAATTCTCCGTCACCCGTCACAACCATAGTAGGCCACTATCCTACCATCGAAAGTTGATAGGGCAGAAATTTGAATGATGCGTCGCCGGCGCGCGCGCTTAGCGAACCCCACGGGCGGGGCTGCCTCGGCAACGCGCGCGCAGCGCGCGCGCTCAGCGAGCACCATGGGCGGGGCTGCCTCGGCAGCGCGCGCGCTCGCACTGGGCGGCCACGATGGGCGGGCGGCCTGGGCACCGCGCGCGCACCATGTGCGGGCGGCCTGGGCACTGGGCGCGCCCCATGGGCGGCAATTTAGAATTGACGGTTTGTATCCCGCCCTCGTCAATTATATAATAGCATTGATAATATGAAACACGAGCTAAAGTCTGCCATATGATTTGAGGGTCAATTCTGACCACGTAGGCCTTTCTTTCAACTTTCACACGCTTAGACAAAGAAGGGTCAAACATGCAATAGCCAATTAGAGGAGGGCCTCAAAGCTAAAATAAAATATCTTTACAGTATGTATTATCTTCAATTGTGATTGGTCGTGAGATAGCTCGAGTGGCCGGCCATGTGACTCTTTACAAGAATTTTATGAGTTAAAATTTGCTTACTATCTCCTTGATTATTGTTGTCTAATGTAAAACTTACATTGAGACACAGAGATAAATTTCGATGTCCATATTTAATTCAGACATATCATAGTCGGAATCTTAAGACTACAATATTTTTTTATTTTTTTTTTGATAACCAGGGAAAGCCGATGGTGAAACCCCGGGGCCGACCCACTACCTGCTGAGCAGGTCGACCAGGTCAATCGCACATGTCTGGGCCCATGTGGGCAGGCTTAGGGAAATGTCACAGGGATGAGATTCGAACCCAGGACCTCTCCCAACATGACCCTAAGCGCCTCAGCTTGACCAGACTACAATTGCGTTACAAAAAAAAGAAGAGGAGAATTGATTCCATGTGCCCTCTTAAAAAAAAAAAAAAAAAAAGAGGAAAGAAAGTATGGACTATTCAGTTATGTTTGCGTTCGTACTACAATTGCATTATTACCTAAAGATATAAAATAAAGTTACTCATTGCGGGAATCGGGATAGAGATGAGATGGTCAAGAAAAATTCATACTTTAAATCTCTAATTAGCTCTTACCACCTTTTTAAAGCAATAAAATATTTGGGACCACCTCACTTTTTAACGTGGACGGAGAAGACTATTACATACTTGAACGCCTTTACATACCAACCGCCGTCCCAAGAAAAGCGATTAACCAAGTCATTAAAACCATTACCTAAGAATTATAACTCAATAACAATGCAAGAAACTTCGCATTATGTGTGTATGCAAGAAAAAACTTCAGTTTATGGAATATTAATTAAAAAAGGGGTATCATTAAAATATCATTAAAGCCCACGAAGATCTTTTGTGTATAAATAGTAAATACACCAACCATCTCCATTTCTCTGCAGCACAAAAACTTACCGAAATATAAAACAAAAATCGAATCCCAAAGGCAAGTTGTGCTGTGAAGGTACTTCAACTTGAGGAGAGGATCCCTCACGTTATCTCCTCACTTCTGTCGCACAAGCGAACACACAGATACATAATTTCGCCGAGCCCTTCAGTCCACACATTAATATTCCTCTTACATATCGTTTGAGAGATTTATATATATAAAGGCGTAACCTTTGGTCCTAAATCTGAATAGGGTTTGTGTTGTGTGCTTCTACTTTCTCTGTATTAGCACCAACTTTCGTGTATCTGTGTGTTTGCGTGTGTTTTTAATCCGTTCTTGGCAATGGCTAGCTGGGTTTTATCAGAGTGTGGTCTTAAGCCACTCCCAAGAATCTACCCTAAGCCAAGAACTGCTTTTCAATCGATCTTGAATTCGAATAGGCTTCAAAGGCCAGATCTTGGCAGCAGTTCTTGGACGTCATCTCTAGCGAATGGGGCCCACAAAAGCAGGGATTGGTGTTTGCGGGTGAGCGCGCCGTTGAGGGTCGAGCCCATCGTAGAAACCGTGGAGCCGCCGGCTTTGAACGTCGACGGCGACGGAGGGTTTGACCCCAGCGCGCCGCCGCCGTTCAAACTTTCAGACATCAAGGCTGCCATACCTAAGCATTGCTGGGTTAAGGATCCATGGAAGTCCATGAGCTATGTGGTCAGAGATATTGCGGTGGTCTTTGGTCTGGCGGCGGCGGCGGCGTACTTCAACAACTGGGCTGTGTGGCCTTTGTATTGGTTTGCTCAGAGTACTATGTTTTGGGCTCTGTTTGTTCTTGGACATGACTGGTAATTTCATTATTTTATTGCAGTTATTTCTCTGTTATTGGCTTTCAGTAAGGGATGTTTGAATTGGGATCTTTTTTCTTGATTTTTTTACTTCTTGCAGCGGCCATGGTAGCTTTTCTAGTAATCTCAAGCTGAATAGTGTGGTTGGCCATCTTCTTCACTCTTCAATCCTTGTCCCTTACCATGGATGGTAAGCATAAGCATCATAGGAATTTGTTTGATGTTCTTATTACATAATTGTTGTGTGTCTGTCTAAAAAAAAATGGAATCTTTGGCCTATTGTTTTGTTTTGACAAATGAATGGAATGGTGCAGGAGAATTAGTCACAGAACACATCATCAGAACCATGGACATGTCGAAAATGACGAGTCTTGGCACCCTGTAAGAATCTCTACATTTAATGATTTGCCGAAAAAGAAAAAGGCGAAAACGTTAACCGATTTATTTTCAACCATCGAATTGCAGCTACCTGAGAAGACCTACAAGACCTTAGACAACATAACCAAGAAACTGAGGTTCACACTGCCCTTCCCTATGCTTGCATATCCTATCTATTTGGTAAGCCACTTACTTTACCCCTTAAACACTCGAAAATTAGTTTTTTCGGTTAAATAACGGTTGTATTTGTACAACAGTGGGGTCGAAGCCCCGGGAAAAAGGGGTCCCACTTCAGCCCAGACAGCGATCTGTTCGTCCCAAACGAGAGAAAGGATGTAATAACTTCGACCATTTGCTGGTCTGCAATGGCTGCTTTGCTAGTCGGTTTGTCCTTCGTTATGGGCCCTTTTCAACTTCTCAAGCTCTACGGCGTTCCTTACCTTGTTAGTCGTTACACAACGTTCCTTTTTTATCGTATTTTCGTTATGAATGAGTTCGAATGAAGTTAGTTATTTCTCGCTTGTAGGGATTCGTTGCATGGCTCGATTTAGTCACCTATTTGCACCACCATGGGCACGAGGACAAGCTTCCATGGTACAGAGGAAAGGTAAATAGAAAGAGTTCCTTTAAATTTTGCCCTATTCTTAAATTTATTACAGCAGCTTTTTTCGAAGTTGTAGTAAATTGCCCGCATTTCTCAATTTATAGGAATGGAGCTATTTGAGGGGCGGGCTTACGACGATCGACCGGGACTATGGATGGATAAACAACGTCCACCACGATATTGGGACCCACGTAATTCACCATTTGTTCCCTCAAATCCCTCACTACCATTTGGTCGAAGCTGTAAGCCCTCTTTCGTCTCTCTCTCTCTCTCTCTCTCTCTCTCTCTCTCTCTCTCTCTCTCTCTCTCTCTCTCTCTCTCTGAGCTAGGAACACTAAAGATCGAAACTTTTTTCTCTTACTGTGCAGACCGAAGCAGCAAAGCCAGTTCTTGGAAAGTACTATCGAGAGCCTAAGAAGTCGGGGCCAATTCCATTGTACCTTTTGGGAGTTCTATTGAAGAGTATGAAGAAGGATCATTACGTCAGCGACGAGGGAGATATCGTCTTTTACCAGACCGATCCCGACCTCAGTTGAAACCTTAAACTGTGGTAATAATAAGACATATATACATATGGGACTCTGTTTTGCCTTAGATTTTGACCTCTATTGATTCTTTTTCCTACATCAAATGAGTGACCTTATATGATATGATGATGTTGGAATGTACTATCTATTATCCATTGGGTTGAAATGGAATGCAAGATTCAGTTTTTCTTTTTTTTTTTGGGATTTTTCGTCGAAAAAATTCTTAACCTGTCGAAAATAATAAAAAAAAAAAAGTTATGGGCTAGAAAAGTTGTCTCATTTACTATTACAGATGTTCATTCGGTAAAAATCGAACCTAACAGAATCGAAAATTCGGTTACCGAAAATTTCGGTTTTTTATTTTAGGAACCGAAAATCGAATCGGGCGGTTCGGTTAATTAATTAATTAAATTTTGGTTTTTCGGTTCTATTCGGTTAACCGAATTGCCAAACCGAAAAAACCGATCTATTTTTAAGAACCAAAAGCCGAACCGTACCGATTTTCGATTCCGTAATTCGGTTAACCCGACTTTTGAACGCCCCTATTTACTATCAAGATCATAAGGGGATTTATATTTTTTTGTCCACAACTTAAAAAAGTTATTCACATCAAGTGTAGAGAATTTGAGTTGGACAATTCATCGTACTGAGTTTTAAAGATAATTCGATGTTTTATGACCAATCGAATTGCCTCCTTGTTGACGTGAGATGTCTATTTTATGCATGTGATCAAGAATCTTATCGCATCAGTGTCAATCACAAATTTTAGAAAGATTGGAATTGTTGATTTATTATCAAGTTGTATTTTAATTCTACATATTGCAAACACACACACCACACCCATATATATTTAGTGGGAACAAAGGCGTTTATGCAATAATATAACATCGACTTCTATTGAATAATAAATAGTAGTGATAGTTGAACTTCTCCAAATCCTACTAACATGATGGGTCTTTCTTGTCGACTCTCCAACAAATATAATGTAATTAGTCAAATATATTCAGCTAAGTCATTACTTACGACAAAATATCTATTTCAAACTTTATTATCAATCCAGCTCCTTTGACAATTTTCTCAATTCAACTAATGTGGAATTTGCAAATCTAAATGAATCCAAATCATTAAAAATTGTGGAATTTTCACAATTTTATGTATTTCTTTCAATCATTAAAAATGAATCCAAATCTAAATGAATCCAAATTTATAAAAAGAGAAACATACATATTTTTATATATAGATATATATATATATGTGTGTGTGTATATATATATATATATAAATATATATATATATATATAGAGAGAGAGAGAGAGAGACGAGGTAGTCACTAAACGCAATGTTAGAGCATCTCAATGGGTATTTTATTTTTGTATAAAAATACGAAAATAGAGTACGTTTTTATTCCAATGAGACTACATGTTTAATACTAATATTGCGTTGACGAGTAGAGAAACTCTAGATGTAGAGTACATACAATTTTCAACACAAAAATAGAGTTGTAGTTTCCATTTATTTATATTTTATATAAAATAGTTGATATTCTTATCATAAAAAAAGTAAAAATGATATTAATTTGCTTTTGTTTATTGATATTTTACTTTTATTATAATTAAATAATAATTTAATATTAACAATTATGATAAACTGACTTTTTAATAATTATAATATAAACTTTAACAAGTCAATTATGAATAATAAATAGGAATTTGATTTTTAGAGTACAAAAGTAGAGTTGATGGGTTGGAAAAATTAGTGTAGAAAATAGAGTTCTTGAGTAAAAGCACTGTACCAAATGTATTATTATGCAAAATTAATTTTATTTTTATGCCAGAGATGCTCTTAGGGATATAAATATGATTGTCATTTAATTTTGTTATTTTTCCTAATGTTTTAACCCTGTGTTTTTATTGTGGAATTAACATATGACAGTTGGATTTTTTGGGGGCTTTTGTTAGTTTATTTTTAAAATTAAGGGACAAGCGGAAGCATATGAACACCTACATTCTATAATTATTTAAGAGTACATCTACACATAAATACCCAATTGAATAAAATTTTTACAGATAGGTACCCATGTCAGAAAATTTTACAGATAGGTATCCGATTTAATTTTACCAGTTTCTTTAGTCATGTCGTACCTTCATGTGTGTATATTGTGTACCATAACACGTTGATATAGGGTACATATATGTAGCATACGTCGTACCTACAGCATTCCTGTGTGTTACATAGGGCGTACCTAAATGTAGCATACGTCGTACCATTTTCTGTTATATAGGGTACTCAAATGTGTTGATATGGGGTACCCAAATGTGTTGTATGGTGTACCTGGGGGGATCGGGTACCCATGTGCAAAAAAATTTATTCTGTTAGGTACCTACGTATAAAAAAATCTTGACAGGGTACTAAATTACAAGTTTTTATCCAAATAGGTACTTAAGTGTAAAGACCCCTTATTTAAAATTCATAATACATCAACGTTGATATTTCTGAGATGACATTGTTATATTTATATTTCCCTTATGAGCTGAAAAGGTTTTGCTCATTTATATATAAAAAAATTAGATAATGTCACATTACTTTGATTATACATTATTGGGCCTTGATCCTTTTATATGAATATAAATTATAATTTGTCATTTAACTCAAGAGCATACAGTATAATAGGCAGTAGAGTAGGCACTGGATTGGATCGTCAAGACATGGCTATCGGGCCAACCGGTTCAACCGGTTAGAAACCGGAACCGGAACCGGATCCGATAGGATTCGGTTAGAACCGGTAACATAAAAAAAATAAATAAATAATTTAAAAAGGTAACGGCTACGTAGCCGTTAGAGACTTCAACGGCTCTTTAAGGCTCTTAATATTTTTTTTTGCATTTTGGCCCTTTTAATTCCCTAACGAAAACACCATTAATACCACATCATATTTCATCATTTTTTCTCTCTCGAACTCTCTCTATTCTCGCAATGACTCTAGCGCTCTCGTATTATACAAAAATACACACATACACACACTTGACATACACACACACACGAAACACACACATCACACTAGGGTTGCAAACGAATCGAATCGAATCGAATAGCTTGATATTCTATTCGTATTCGATTAATTATACGAATATTCTTATTCGTATTCGATTAATAAATGAATTTTTTTTCCGATTCGAATTCGATTCGAATGTCTTATCCGAATATATTCGAATATTTTCGAATATTCGGATTCGTATATAATTTTTTTCCTGTAATAAAAAACAAATATTATAGCAAAAGATACCGTAATATAATTGAGTCATTAAATCAATATAGCTTACAAAACACATTTAAATCAATATAGCTTACAAAACACATTCAATCCAAAACGATTCGAGACATAGACATCAAAAAATTAGTCTCCTTGCTTCCGAAAATCAAGCTTGCAAAATAACATCAACCGATTCTTCTTCCACCTATAAGATAAATTAAGTGATTATTACCAAAGTGATTGAAATCATTAAATTTTCAATCCCACACAAGCAAAGCATTGTACAAACGAAAAGTAAATTAGCAACATAAGAAAAATAATTAACCATCAATCGGCAGTTTGTATTGCAAGGCATTAATTCACAAATCATCAATTAGCACAACAATGATAAAATATCAAATAAAAGATACAAAAAAAGAACTTACATATGTCATAACCGATGTAGTGATTCCGTGAAGTTGTCGAACCCAATCTGCTCCACATATCAAGACTTGCAACATTTACGAGATCTCATGTTATCGTCTTGGACATATTCAAAATAAAGATCATATAATGCACCACGAACCTTCAAGATATTCACACGTGCCTCAATATCGGGGTATATCTTGTTGAAAGCAAATTCAACTAACCTCATTTTAAACCGAGGATCGAGTATGGCTCCAATAGCCATCAAAAGGTTGCAACTGCCCCAATATTTATCGAACTTCTGTTTCATCTTGCGAATCATGCCTCTAATGAACTCATCATGATGACTCTCTTTCTAATTTAGCACATGCGCAACTCTCCAAATAACAGCAAGAAAAACGTTAGAGGTAGGATAAATAGTACCCGATATCACATGAGTAGCTTCATAAAATACTCCTAGAATGTCCACGACATCCTTGACTTTATCCCAATCTTCTGAAGTGGGACAACAACCGTACAAAGGCTATCTTTGTGCAAAGATAGGAAATGCATCCTTAACCTTCATGGCTTCAACCAACATCTCGTAAGTTGAACTCCAACGAGTAGGACAATCTATGATTAACCTTTTCACCGGAATTCCCAAATGATGTATGATATCAGAAAACTTTCTCAATCGAGATTCTGATTGATTAATGAACCGCACACTATCTTTAACGTCTTCAATAATGCATTTAATTTCAGAAAGACCATCTTGAACGATAAGGTTTAGAATGAGTGCGGTACACCTCACATGGAATAACTTACCATCTAATGGCAAGTTACGACTCTTGGAAAAAGTCTCTTTGGCAATTCGAATTGCGGAATCATTGTTTGAAGCATTATCCACCGAAATGGTAAAGACCTTTTCTTCGATGCCCCAATCTTTTGTTAGGGAGTGTGCCCTCGGAATGCCATACGAGGACTAGGAATAGTATAGGGCGCACGATGATGTATAGGTTGTAAGACAGGTTTATTGTATATACTGTCAAATAAATTAATGAATATATATTTTCATTATAATAAAGGCATTATTATTTATTTGTCGAATTTAAAGTCTACTTGGCATCCGGTAGTGCGATAAATAAATAACACCCAAATGTTTGAGTTGGACGTCTGATTCTCGTGGGACGAGAGAGGAGACACCGGACGGTACTTAATCTCAACATTAAATAAAAAGTCCGTAAGTCTAAGGATTCTAGGTGGGTGACTAGATATCCGAATATGACTTATCCATTGACGACCACATAGTATCGGTAGTGTCACCGATTACCTGAGAGGTTGTGGGTCGTGATGGAGATATCGGTGATCGGAGAGATCGCATATCCGGACATTCGGCTCATATTCGTCTCAATCACATGGCTAGGATGTTGTCAATGATTGAACGAATGACTATAGCAGCCTCAGACCGATAGGGTCATTGACGGATTTGCTTTCGCGATTTCGGTTTGTCGCTAGTTGGCTAGGCTCGCAAGTGTTCATAAATGAGACACGGGTCAGCGACGAAACGCAACCGACTTTACGGAGGTGATTGCCGGGTTTTGACTGCTATCGGGATTCACTGCCTATATTCGTATAGGTTAATGTCCTATGAGGTAATCGGAGAGCGACGATTATAAAGCCTTCGGCCGAAGCTTGGAAAACTTGCTTGTATTAGATACGGAGCGGAGTTTAAATAATCGGTTCGGTCTCGATTATAACATAGTGTTAGGTTAGTGAGTTTGACATTTGCATGGCTCTCACCTAACCGGGACGCAAGTGAAAGGCGTAAGAAGTATTTAAATGTATACACTATAGTCGGTTCGCCCGAATTTCGATTAGATCAAAATTCGTTCTCAACTGGGATCTGTCCGGTACCGCGGGATAGGCTAGGCGAATGCCGGGACTCGTGGATTCCTCCCATGCCAGTTGAGACGGACCTAGAGAGTCGCGCTTAAAAATGGTAATGAACTTGAACGAAAACGGCGGGCTTTTCTGTGGAACCTAACGAATGAGATTCGTTGAGGTAGTGGCAAAGTTGATACGAGGTGTCGACGACTTAGTTAAATTCCAGTGACTGTCACGGAAATAATTAGGACTTAAGATTGTCTTAAGTGCTTAATTTATTAACTAAGTGAGGCTCAATTATAATTAAAATAATTAGATTGGATTTAATTATTTTATTATTTAAAAGGGAGGGACTAAATTGAGAATTTAGAAACCTCAAGGGCCAAAAGGAAATTATCAAAATAAAAAAAAAAAAAAATAAAATGAAAATTCTACACATCCACGTTGGGATGTGTAGAAACTATGAGTCATGTTTTATTTTTTATTTATTTTGACAAGTGTCTCAATTATATAAAAAAAAAAAAAAAAAATTACATAAATCATAAAAGCAACGTTAGTTGCTTAAAAAGAGGGACTTAATTTTTTTTCCTAAGAATAACAAGATAGACCTAAAGAGTTAGATGAAGTTTTGAACTTCTCAAGCCACATAAAACCGACGGATCGTTCGACGAATCCCGACGCCCGAACTGAGTTACGTCTAGCCATCGGGAGTACTCTCAGAGGTTCGTTCAAGGTCATACCGGCGTGACGATCTAGCCCGGAAGCCCCGGGATCCAGACGAGGTGTAGCCACGTCCATCCGAAGCGACGACAGAAGAAATCTCGTTCATCGAAGGTATACCTCGAACCTTAATGATTTGATTTACGAAAAATACCAAACGGTATCGGAATAATTCTCAAGACCCCTCGTTGGAAACGTCGGGAAGTGTAGAATTATTCTGGAAAATTTGGTGTCGATCGGAAATCGTTTCAGTTGTCAAATAATTAAAAGACGGCAGACTGCCGTTTTACTCGAATTAATGATTTCGAACCACAGATTTGATTTTGAGAAAAATATCAAACGATGTCGGAATAATTCGAAAGACCTATCGTTGTGAACGTTAGGAAGTGTAGAATTATTCTGGAAAGTTTGGTATTGATCAATAATCATTTCGGTCTCCAAATAATCGAAAAACATCTGGTTGCCGCTTTATTCGATTAATTTGGATCGAAATTATTAATTTAAATAAATTGGAAATAAATTCGAATTTTGATAATTCGAATTAACCGCGATCTCCCGAGGCTTAGAGAAGTATCTCAGACTCTCAGGAGAAGCTGAATGGTGTAAGGTTGAATTTAGATATTAAAAATCGAAAATTCGCCACCCTACGCCGCTCGGTACAAACCGCGCTTCCGCTATAGCCACGTTGCGCTGTTCGGGGGCCGGCGTCGATTAATCGGGCCCACCCCAACAGTGGTATCAGAGCCAAGGCTCATGTATGTTTCGACCGAAGGCCTCGAAAGCCGATGTGGCGAACGAACGGTCGACGTAGTTTGGAGACTATCGTCGCTCGTGATGTCGGTTGGACACCCGACGTTAAAATTCTGTGTTGCATGTTTATGTGGGACATTTACGCGGGCTTAGGTTCAACCGGGTTATTTGTTTAAGGGTCGTTTGCCGCCCCCCGGTATGTACATGGATTACGGGTTGTTTGGGAAATAATTCCCCCCGTGTTGTATTTATCGCTTTATTAGAAAAGTTAGATAAATGACGGCCATTCGATGCAAGGCGAGATTGGAGGGTTTGATGACCATCATGACGATGATCGACGTTTGAAGATCGAAGACCCCGGTCGTTTTACGACTCATGTAATAGGACCAGTCTAGAAGTAGCCCGCATATTTGTCCATTTAAATTGCTTTCCTAGGGTTAGGAATTTATTTATCGCATTTACGTGCTCGTGCTTAATTTTAATATGCTATGAGTTATAAAAATCTCCCGTACGAATACTAAGTGAGTAAAGGGATTGGATGCCCTGTCTTCTATTAAGCTCGGGCCTAGTTGTTACAAAACCTAAATGCAAGGTTTGGTTTCGGGTATGCCGGCGCCTTGCATTTGCTTTTGTTTCGGCTTGCTCGGGTGCATTTGTGCCGCTTGCCAAGACCACACTGTGCGGTAAAACGTACGGTTCAAGTGTGCGGTTTTGAGCAACGTTGATAGGTCGCACTTAGACAGTCATACCGCCTTGTTCCGGGTTTGCCAGCGGGGGTCCCTGACTGAGACAAAGATAGTTGAGACATTCGACAAGGTCGGATTCGTGCGGAGCACGACTTCGTGGGCCGCTGCAAACCAATAAAACGACAGAGGTTGAGGTTTGCACCCGTCCACGGGGACATCAACTCCACTATCGAAGTTATCAACGAAACTTCCAAAACATCCGTAGGGAGAATGGAGTTTATGAAAAGATAGTGGGAGTCAAACGGAATAAAAAGTCCTTGTTCGCGTTTGATAACCTATACAATCGACTTAATATGCCTTTTATTTTTCTGCAGCATTTTCTCTCTTTTTGAAATTATGTCGACCGCTTTAAATGTACTGCTCAAGGAGAATAGGTTGACTGGGCCAAACTATTCTGACTGGCTTCGCAACTTGAGGATTTTCCTCGAGATTGAGAACCTAGTTTATATCCTTGACTCCGAAATGCCACCGCCCCAGGGGCGCGGGCATCCGAGCAGGCTCGTGCCGCTTATGACAAGCGACTGCGTGACGAGAAGCTCGTAAAGGCTCATGTCCTCGGATCGATGAGTAACGCACTGCAGCGTAGCCATGAAAATATGGCTGATGCTCGGGTGATGGTTCAACATTTGAAAGAGCTTTACGGTGAGACGTCTAGGACAGCTCGCTATGCGACTTCGTCGCAGCTCTTCCGATCGAGGATGTCTGAGGGTGAGAATGTTGGCGAGCATGTTATGAACATGATCACCATGATCGAGAGGTTGGAAACTCTCAATTTTCGATTTGATCGGGAATTACAAAATGATCTCATCTTGCAGTCCCTGCCTCCGTCCTTCAATGCATTCATTGTGAACTATCATCTGAACGGCATGACGCTATTGCTTCCTGATCTGATGAATCAGTTAGCAACGGCGCAAGGTCAGATGAAGAGGGCAAAGCAGACTGCACTTGTCGCCACTTCTTCAAAGCCCCAGAAAGGCAAAAAGAAGAAGGGCAACAAGCTCAAGCCAACAGGGAAGGTTTCCAAGAAGAAACTATCTTCTGGGAAATCGAAACAAACCGGTGTAAAGCCGACGGATAGGTGTCTGCATTGCGGTGTGCTGGGCCACTGGAAGCGTGACTGTCCGAAGCTCAAGGGTGAGCAGGCTGCGTCAGGTATGGAACTTAATGTTTTAGAAACAGTTTGTTCTTCATCTGTATACTCTACTTCCTGGATATTGGATTCGGGGGCTAGTACTCACATTTGTGTTTCCACGCAGGGTCTGGGACCAAGTAGAGAGCTTGGGGAGCGTGAGATCGAGGTCAGAGTGGGAAGCGGGGATAGTATCTCGGCAAGCCACGTCGGATCAAGATCTCTTGTATTATCTTCTGGGCATGTGTTGCGTTTGTACGATTGTCTTGTACTCCCGAGGGGATTTAAGAACATCGTCTCTGTTCCTGTTTTGAGCAGGAATGGTTATGTATTTAGTTTTAATAATAATACATGCCACATTATGTATAGAAATAAAAATGTTGGCAGCGCGACACTATTTAATGGTTTGTACTATTTAAATACCCAGAACGATGTATCTGTGAATACTGTCACAAATAAACGAAAGACGGGAATAAATGCGAGATACTTGTGGCATCTTCGATTAGGTCATGCTGGAGAACGTAAGATCCACGAGTTGGAGAAAAACGGGATATTGACACCGTTGGGATCAGATCCCTATCCGACTTGTGAGTCATGCCTCAAAGGTAAAATGACCCGATCACCCTTCACCGGGACTTTTAATAGAGCCACTGATGTTCTCGGTTTAATTCACACGGACGTTTGCGGGCCATTCAATGTGAAAGCTCGAGGTGACTTCCACTATTTTATTACCTTTACGGATGATCACAGTCGTTACGGACTAGTGTATCTGATGAGGTATAAAGCTGATGCTCTTGAAAGGTTCAAGGAGTATAAGGCCTTGGTGGAAAACCAAACTTCGAAGCTCATTAAAGCCATTCGATCGGATCGAGGTGGCGAGTACATGAGTGACGAGTTTGACCAGTTCTTAAAAGAGAACGGTATAATATCGCAGATGACTCCGCCCGGCACGCCACAGTTGAATGGCGTGGCCGAACGTAGAAACCGAACTTTATTAGATATGGTTCGTTCTATGTTAAGCTATACAGATTTACCAATGTCATTGTGGGGATACGCGCTTTTGACAGCAGCGTATACAATTAACCGGTGTCCCTCAAAGTCTGTTAACGGTATTCCGTATGAGATATGGACTGGTCGTTTACCCAGCTTATCACATATTAGGATTTGGGGTTGCCCAGCCTATGTGAAAAAGCTGAAAACAGACAAATTGGAGTCTAGATCTATAAAAGGACGTTTCATAGGTTACCCTGAAGATTCTATGGGGTACCTATTTTATTTTCACGATGATCAAAGGATCGTTGTTGGCCTACATGCACATTTTCTCGAGGAAGAGTTCATTCGAGATTTTGGCATTGGCCGTGAGGTCACTCTCGAGGAGCAGTCGACCGAAACGCCCACACAGGATTCGGATGGTCCGAGCGAACCAGTCATGCGACGATCTGAAAGGGTGCCTCGCCAACCACAGCGGTATGGCATGTCACATGTCGAACAAGGTTATGTTGCGACTAGGGGACTTCTAAGAGAAGATCCCGCTACTTTCGATCAAGCTATATCCGATGTAGACTCAGCGAGATGGATTGAGGCTATGCGAGCTGAGATGGACTCAATGTACTCCAACAAAGTCTGGTCTCTTGTAGACCTACCGAGTGGTTTTAGACCAATCGGTTGTAAATGGATTTACAAGAGGAAGATTGGATCTGACGGACAAGTTGAGACGTACAAGGCCAGGTTGGTTGCCAAGGGATATAACCAAAAAGAGGGAGTTGACTATGAGGAGACTTTCTCACCTGTAGCCATGATCAAGTCCATCCGGATAATGCTCGCCATAGCTGCGCACTATGATTATGAGATTTGGCAGATGGACGTCAAAACGGCATTCCTTAATGGATTCCTCAAGGAGGAGATCTATATGGAGCAGCCAAAAGGTTTTGAGTCGCATGCAGATGCTCACAAAGTGTGCAAACTGAATCGGTCAATTTACGGACTGAAACAGGCCTCTCGCAGCTGGAATCTACGTTTTGATGAAGCAGTTCGGAACTTTGGATTCATAAAAAACGTAGATGAGCCATGTGTCTACAGAAAGAGCAGTGGGAGTATGGTGTCGTTCCTTGTATTGTACGTGGATGATATCCTTTTGATAGGAAACGACATTGGGATGCTCTCATCGGTGAAAGCATGGCTTTCAACCGAATTCTCCATGAAAGATCTGGGAGAAGCGACGTATATACTAGGTATTCGCTTGTTCAGGGATCGAGCGAACCATACGATCGGCTTATCTCAGGCCCTTTACTTAGAGAAAATCCTGAAGAAATTCAGAATGGATGACTCTAAGAGAGGGTTCTTACCAATGCGACATGGGATCCATTTGTCAAAGTCAATGTCACCTCAAAGTGAGGAAGATAGACGACGGATGAGTGGGATACCGTATGCATCTGCAGTGGGTAGTCTGATGTACGCGATGTTGTGTACACGACCGGACATTGCCTACGCTGTGAGCGTGGTCAGTCGGTTTCAGGCAAACCCAGGGGAAGAACATTGGACAGCTGTTAAGAATATCTTTAAATACCTTAGACGGACTAAAGACTTAACCCTGGTTTATGGAGGAGCGGGACTAGAAGTAGTTGGTTATACCGATTCGGACTTCCAGTCAGACATGGATGACCGAAAATCTACTTCAGGTTTTGTATTCGTGCTCAACGGTGGGGCAGTGTCTTGGAGAAGCTCCAAGCAAAGCACAACTGCCGATTCCACGTGCGAGGCAGAATACATAGCAGCCTCAGAGGCAGCTAAAGAAGCTGTTTGGATGAAAAAGTTCTTGGAGGAACTTACTGTGGTACCAGTTGCTGACAGACCGCTTACACTTTGGTGCGATAATAGCGGTGCAGTCGCGCAAGCAAAGGAACCACGATCTCATAGCAAGTCCAAACATATTGAGAGAAAATATCACGTATTACGTGAGTTCGTTGAAAACGGGATGGTCGCCGTGCAGAAAATCGCCACCGCAGAAAACGTGGCGGACCCGCTCACGAAGCCCTTGTCCCAAGCAGTTATGGAACAGCACCTGGACAAGATGGGGCTACGATACCATTGCGACTGGCATTAGGTGCATCGCATGGCATTCGAGTGCAAGTGGGAGGCTGTTAGGGAGTGTGCCCTCGGAATGCCATACGAGGACTAGGAATAGTATAGGGCGCACGATGATGTATAGGTTGTAAGACAGGTTTATTGTATATACTGTCAAATAAATTAATGAATATATATTTTCATTATAATAAAGGCATTATTATTTATTTGTCGAATTTAAAGTCTACTTGGCATCCGGTAGTGCGATAAATAAATAACACCCAAATGTTTGAGTTGGACGTCTGATTCTCGTGGGACGAGAGAGGAGACACCGGACGGTACTTAATCTCAACATTAAATAAAAAGTCCGTAAGTCTAAGGATTCTAGGTGGGTGACTAGATATCCGAATATGACTTATCCATTGACGACCACATAGTATCGGTAGTGTCACCGATTACCTGAGAGGTTGTGGGTCGTGATGGAGATATCGGTGATCGGAGAGATCGCATATCCGGACATTCGGCTCATATTCGTCTCAATCACATGGCTAGGATGTTGTCAATGATTGAACGAATGACTATAGCAGCCTCAGACCGATAGGGTCATTGACGGATTTGCTTTCGCGATTTCGGTTTGTCGCTAGTTGGCTAGGCTCGCAAGTGTTCATAAATGAGACACGGGTCAGCGACGAAACGCAACCGACTTTACGGAGGTGATTGCCGGGTTTTGACTGCTATCGGGATTCACTGCCTATATTCGTATAGGTTAATGTCCTATGAGGTAATCGGAGAGCGACGATTATAAAGCCTTCGGCCGAAGCTTGGAAAACTTGCTTGTATTAGATACGGAGCGGAGTTTAAATAATCGGTTCGGTCTCGATTATAACATAGTGTTAGGTTAGTGAGTTTGACATTTGCATGGCTCTCACCTAACCGGGACGCAAGTGAAAGGCGTAAGAAGTATTTAAATGTATACACTATAGTCGGTTCGCCCGAATTTCGATTAGATCAAAATTCGTTCTCAACTGGGATCTGTCCGGTACCGCGGGATAGGCTAGGCGAATGCCGGGACTCGTGGATTCCTCCCATGCCAGTTGAGACGGACCTAGAGAGTCGCGCTTAAAAATGGTAATGAACTTGAACGAAAACGGCGGGCTTTTCTGTGGAACCTAACGAATGAGATTCGTTGAGGTAGTGGCAAAGTTGATACGAGGTGTCGACGACTTAGTTAAATTCCAGTGACTGTCACGGAAATAATTAGGACTTAAGATTGTCTTAAGTGCTTAATTTATTAACTAAGTGAGGCTCAATTATAATTAAAATAATTAGATTGGATTTAATTATTTTATTATTTAAAAGGGAGGGACTAAATTGAGAATTTAGAAACCTCAAGGGCCAAAAGGAAATTATCAAAATAAAAAAAAAAAAAATAAAATGAAAATTCTACACATCCACGTTGGGATGTGTAGAAACTATGAGTCATGTTTTATTTTTTATTTATTTTGACAAGTGTCTCAATTATATAAAAAAAAAAAAAAAAAATTACATAAATCATAAAAGCAACGTTAGTTGCTTAAAAAGAGGGACTTAATTTTTTTTCCTAAGAATAACAAGATAGACCTAAAGAGTTAGATGAAGTTTGAACTTCTCAAGCCACATAAAACCGACGGATCGTTCGACGAATCCCGACGCCCGAACTGAGTTACGTCTAGCCATCGGGAGTACTCTCAGAGGTTCGTTCAAGGTCATACCGGCGTGACGATCTAGCCCGGAAGCCCCGGGATCCAGACGAGGTGTAGCCACGTCCATCCGAAGCGACGACAGAAGAAATCTCGTTCATCGAAGGTATACCTCGAACCTTAATGATTTGATTTACGAAAAATACCAAACGGTATCGGAATAATTCTCAAGACCCCTCGTTGGAAACGTCGGGAAGTGTAGAATTATTCTGGAAAATTTGGTGTCGATCGGAAATCGTTTCAGTTGTCAAATAATTAAAAGACGGCAGACTGCCGTTTTACTCGAATTAATGATTTCGAACCACAGATTTGATTTTGAGAAAAATATCAAACGATGTCGGAATAATTCGAAAGACCTATCGTTGTGAACGTTAGGAAGTGTAGAATTATTCTGGAAAGTTTGGTATTGATCAATAATCATTTCGGTCTCCAAATAATCGAAAAACATCTGGTTGCCGCTTTATTCGATTAATTTGGATCGAAATTATTAATTTAAATAAATTGGAAATAAATTCGAATTTTGATAATTCGAATTAACCGCGATCTCCCGAGGCTTAGAGAAGTATCTCAGACTCTCAGGAGAAGCTGAATGGTGTAAGGTTGAATTTAGATATTAAAAATCGAAAATTCGCCACCCTACGCCGCTCGGTACAAACCGCGCTTCCGCTATAGCCACGTTGCGCTGTTCGGGGGCCGGCGTCGATTAATCGGGCCCACCCCAACATCTTTCGTGCACTTCATAAGCCCATCAAAGATATCAACGCCTAATAAAAATAATGACATAACTAGTACTACCTCCGTCCCGTTATTTTTATCACATATGTTGGTGGGCACGAATATTTAGGTGGTATTATTATAATAATATAGTACAATGAAAAGGTAATAAAGTGTATACTTTGACACGTCTTTTAAGAATATTAATATTATTATATTGATTGTTTGTGATAGTTTTTTTGCTAAATAAGGAAAGGTGATAAATTAGTTGGACGCCCGAAGTGGCAAAATGTGATAAAATTAGTGGGGCGGAGGTAGTAGTTAGTAATTAGTGACAAAAATAATACGATATTTAAGATTATCATTACCGGTGTGTGGAGGTGGGAGAGGCATAAAACTAACAATCCGTTTTTGGAGTTGCCATTGCGAGTCAACAAAGTGTCCGGTGACACACATGTAAGAGATCTTTTGCACTTTGGACTTCCAAATATCGGTGGTCAATGAAATCTTATTGATGCTTTTCAACATCAAATGTAACTTCTTCTTCTCTAACTCATACACACTAACCACATCATTCTTTGCCGTGGTGCGAGAGATCTTCTCAAATTGTGGAAGATTGACTTTGAACATAAACGAAAAACCATAGTTTTCCACGACATTGAATGGTTGCTCATGCATTAGAATCCAATGGGCAATAGCTTCTCTTTGCTTCATATGATCATATCTCCCACTAGATAAAGGAGTCAACTCATATTTAGATTTTACCGATTGTAATTGCAAAGTTGCTTGCTTCTCCATATGAAGTTTCTTTTGAAGACACCTCCTCAAATGATTCCAAAGATGAGTTGTTGTGGCGCTAGTTGGCTTGCAGAGGAGGCCCTTGCAATGTTTGCACTGGTATTTCTTAGCTCCATTGCTTAAAGTCACTTCAACAAAATCGGTGTAAGCTCTCGATATTTTCTTGCGCTTTCTCTTTCGGAGGTGACTTGCATCATCAGCATTTTCACCTTCTTTGTCTTCACCAATTTCGTCTTCCGCGTCCACATCTTGAATTTTGGGACTATTGACATCTTCAATACTATCACCTCCATCGTTTGCCTCCGCTCTCGGACTTAATACCTTTGATTACACGTTTTAGTAATTAAAAAATAGAAAACATAAAATAAGTAATTATGTTTGAACAATATATAGTCATTTGTATACTTTATTTTCACATACAACATAAAATAATACCTCGTGAATTTCCTCGGATTGTGCAATGTCACCTCCTTGAACTGCTTCCTCTATTGCATTTGAAGAATCCATATATTCCCAATGTCTTTGAATCAAAGCTTCGCAATAGTTTACCCACGTCAGACCTCAGAGCTAGCTACGAAATTGAGTAAAGCATCAATACAAATCACAAAAAACCTTCAATATAGCAACTAGCAAGGAACCACAACCAAAACATCAAGATTTCATTTAACCAAAACAACCAAAACTTCAATATAGCAACGAACTAATACAAAAGAGCATTATGGAGAAATACTTACTATCGCAGACAATGACTATGACCCGGTCGAACCACGGTGATGGCGAGTTAGACTACTAGTGGCGTCGTGGCCGGTGCGGTCGATGGTGGCTGGACTGTCGGCGAAGGCGAGAGAGACTGCGATGGACTTTGGGGTCTTTTGAGTGTTATGATGTATCTTACGTGAGGGAGGGTGAGGGTTTTTTGATTTGTGATTTTTGGGCTCTAAGATCCTTCTAAATGGGCCTATTAAAAATTACAATTATTTATAATATATTAAAATTTATAAATATATAATCACGAATCGAATAATACGGTTAATACTCGAATCGAATACTAAGGTTTTATATTCGTATTCGGATAACTTTCGAATAAAAAATAATATTCTTATTCGGATTCGTATTCTAAATATTCGAATTCGAATCTTAAAATTTCGAATCGAATCGCGAATCGAACCAAAAAAATTCGATTCTTTTGCAACCCTACATCACACACACGAAACACACACACGCACTCAAAATACATACACACACACCGGAAAAAAAAAAGAAGCACGCTTTATTTTACTAACATGGTATCAAGTTTGCACCCGAAATGACGATGCTTTTGGTTATCTTCGTACATGTATGACCGATAGTATTCCCGACGAGATCGATCCCGACAATGATGAGGTCGAGGAGACGGAAGGCGATGGAGGACGAGCGAAACCGGACCGAGCCAAGAATCCACACAGTCACGGCGGCACGCACCCGGAAGAAGCGCTCGAAGGTTTGGAACCATTTCGACCTCGAACTCGAACTCGGCAACCCCAACAAAGGTAAGCAAAATATATCGTGCGGAATATCAATATAGAGGTGGTGGTAACCAGGCGAGATCTATGAAAAAACATTTAACCGGTTTTCACATATTTGATTCGGTAACGTTAGAACCCATATGTACCGAGCGAACACAACAACAAATACACGTGCATACGGTAGGAATTTCGTTATCACTAGGGAGATTTCAAAGATGGCGCTAGTAAGTTTGTGATCAAATGTGAAGAACCATTTTGTATTGCGGAAAATGAAGGGTTTATCAACTTCACAAGTTCGATACAACCCGAATTCCTTCAAGTAGGGTCAGAAGACACTTAGGAAGCATGTGCTAGGAACTTTCGAAGAATATAGATCGAACTTTGTAATACATTTATCGAACATATCGTGTAGGGTTAGTTTAACTACTGATATTTGGACAAACGTTACTTCCCAATCGTATCTAGTTGTGACATGCCATTGGATAGATGAGACGTGGACGATGCAAAAGAGAATTCTTTCGGTAGATCCGCTAGACTCGTCGCATTCGGGAGTCGGGACATACCATTGCGATGTATATCTTGAATGTGGCGAATAAATACGGGATTCAAGATAAGATTATGTCTATCACGTTCGACAATGCAAGCTCTAATAACGCGGCTATGGATTTCCTTCGTTCTCATCTTTGTGTGCCTTTCAAAAGTCGATTGCTTCATGATCATCTATATAACGGCTAATATTTAATTACATTTAATTATAAAAGGTGTTGCATTTATATTTAATTTACGCTTGCATATATAGTTGGACTCAACGACATACAACCCTGGCAGTTGGACCCAACTATTAAGAAACTACACAGATAAATTATTGGGCTTTAAATAAAATTCATGGGGACTAATTCTTAGATAAAGCTATTTCTCGCCATGTGTTGGTATGGAAGGAAAAGGAAAATATTAATTAGATATTATCATATACATGCAAACCCAGAAATTAGATTAGAAATCAAAGTCAGTTCAAAACTTATGATGGACTAACGACAGATAAAACGTAGAATATGAGAAAGAAAACAGTTGAAGAGTTTTGTCTTTTTTGATTAAGACACCTTACTTGATAATTAATCTATAAATATTTCTATAAATGATTCATTTATTAGATCATGATATTGATTGGATAACTACCCTCACGGGTACCTCTTTATTTATTTAGTTATTATTTATTCAAGTTGATGTCAGAAATATATCAACATTCTCATATTTAGACTAAATTCAGTCTACTTTTATGCCGTCTCACGTCAGTTCAAATAAGATCTAACTTGTAGGAGATAATTGTCTACCTAAAGATAGGGGTGGTAAAAAGGTCGGGTTTGGTCACCTTCGGGTTCAACCCGTATAATAAACGGGTTGAAAACTTCAACCCTGACCTGACATGTTTACTTAAACAGGTTGAGAAATCAAACCCAACCCAACCTGCTTTAATCCTAACCCAACCCGCCAACCCGTTTAAAATTAAAAAAAAAAAAAGGAAAAAACAAAATTGACAGAATTATAAATCCAAATTAAACAAAAAGAAGGATAACTAATGCATTTTTTTTCTAAAAACATCATGTATGAGAGTGCGAGTGGATAGAGAATTATGGTTAATCCTATTATTTTATTTATATTAATAATAATTTAATAATATATATTATTCGGGTTAAATGAGTTGATTGCGGGTTGAAAATCTGAACCCTAACCTAACCCACTTAATAACTGTGTTGGGCTGGGTTTACCCATTTACGTAAACAAGTCAAAAATGCTAATCCGAACCTGATATTTTCGGGTGCGGTTCGTGTCGGGTTGGCGGGTCGGATCGATTTGTAACAGCTCTACCTAAAGATTCTTTTTTTTTTTTTTTGGAAGTTTACCTAAAGATGCTTCGCTTTATCAAAAGATATTGATGGATAATAACATAGGGTACGTGCAATAAATTTAAAAAGCAATTAGATGTGACTCGGCACTTTGATGCTATAATTTTGTTTGAAAAGCTAAAATTAAATTATCGAACTTTATATATTTTTCCAAACCATATTCACATGGGAAACACGTCTTTATAAAGTGAAAAAATGGGGTAGTGTAAGGTAAGATATTATGAGTCAATTAATCATATATGTTCCCTTTGAAAAGATGCCCGCTCTAGTACTTAATCATTTTTCTTATATGTAACTAATGATGACACGTCACCAAAGCAATAATTTACTTAGGTACACACATTATTTCTTCCTTATATTTGTTTTACAAAGTATACGTATCACTTGCTACATAAGTTAGACTGACATGGTATGAATCATAAATAATGTGTTATCTAACAAGTAAACAATCATTCCTGCATACCGCAAGATATATCTTAATTTTTTAATAGTAATTGATTCCATTCATGAATGATCGTCTATTTGGACTATTCACCCTCGATTTTTTTTATTAGGAAGGGTGACTTGCTACCTCACAGAAGGAATACTTCTAAGGAAGATTCTTGTTCTGCAAGGCTTTTCCCTCTCTCCCTCTCTCTCTCTCTCTCTCTCTCTCTCTCTCTCTCTATATCTCTTTTCTCCTAAATATTTTAAACTTATTACTGTTGTCGACATTGAAATTTATGCTATGTTACTCAACTGCTCATCAATTCCATTATCGTAGTAAATCTGAAGTTTTCATCTAAAACCATTTGTTATCATGTATTAATTGATGCATTCTTAGTTAACCTAGTTTCAGACATAATAAAGTACTCTACTCGATTCCCGATCAGCAAAATTTATATCTGTGGGAAAATTTATATAGCGGTAGAAGCGATTATCGCAAAGTTTAAGACGTGCGTAGTGCTTGTTTGTAAAGAAAGTGAAAGGGACGTATTTGGGACGTTAGGACGTGTTTGAGACCTGTTTGGAACGTGTTTGGGATGTTGGGACGTGTTTGGGACCTGTTTGGCATGTTGGGGCGTGTTTGAAACGAAATAACACAGGGAATTATGCGGTTCGGATCTTTGCAGATCCTACGTCCACGGGCGCGCCGAAACCTTCTTTCACTATACGTTAATTATTTACACACTCAAACTACTTATCCTCACTCATTTCTCTCAGGAACACATAAGAAAATATAGAAAGATGTTTATGATAGTGAGAGAATATTTTTTAAGTGTTTAGATGTGTTAGAATGTGACTTATATGTGAAAAAATGAAGTCCTCCTTTTATAGGAAGCCCCAACGGCTAGCTGGGCTCACATCCTAAGATTCCTGGTGACAAGACCGTCTGTGACAATGTGATGTACTGGGCTGTCTGTCAGGATGGGCGGCTCTTGTAGCAGTCACAGTATGTGCTGTCTCATCAGTCACGTCCTCCTGCAGCTTTTACCTTTATATAGCGTACTGGAGAAGCTTCGTTTCTCCCAAGGAACCACTAGCGTATCGAAGAAACTTCGCTCCCGGGGCACTACCAACTGGCGTCGGAGGTCCTTACAGATCCCTATTACTATTTTTTAAGTGTTAATTATGTCCTTAACGGGCCATATCAGTTATAATTTTATTTTTGGCCTGCTTGATTATTATACCACATCAAGGTTAAACAAGGTTCTGAAAACGGGTTTTCGAAACGGACCGAAAATTTTAGTGGTTTAGGGTTTAGTGGTTTAACCGGTATAGAACCGAAATCGAACCGGAGTAAAACCGGTATCTCTAGATATAACAAATATATTTTATAAATGAATCAAATAAATATCATAAAAAAATATACATATTTTTATGAAATTTTTCCAAATTATTATTTTATAAACTTAAGTGGCAATTAAATAAAACTAAATTATGTTGGGGTCAAAATTAAGTATAATATGGGGATGTCAAGTATTAAAATCTATCAATCTAGGGTCAAAATTATATAAAAAGAAAATATTGGGTTGACAAGGTAATTATAAATTAAAAAAATAGGTGATGGGTGGTATTCAAACCCAGCCCACCAGATATATAAGTCACACCTCCACCAACAAACCAAGTAAATCATCACGTAAATTTGCTTTTTTTTTTTTTCCTTTACTTATTAATTAATGAAAATTTAATTTTCTTTTTTATAAATACAGACCAGACCGGGACCGGATTGACCGGTCCGGTCGAAACCGGCCGGTCCGGTCTTCAAAACCATGGGTTAAACCTAGATTTCTCCTAAATACTTGGTAAAAATATATTCTTCGCCCATTAAAACTCTCCTTGTACGGAACAAAGCGTAACATAGTCATAGACAAGCCAACGCAATTTCAGCAATCTCTCTCTCTCTCTCTCTCTCTCTCTCTCTCTCTCTCTCTCTCTCTCTCTCTCTCTCTCTCTCTCTTCAGAATATATAAATACAAATGTCTTAGTCTTACACACAGTAACGCACGATTTTGACAAAATTACATTTCAACCCGCAAGCAGTATCAATCTTTCTATCCATATATAAATACAGAGAGAGAGAGAGAGATAGAGAGAGAGAGAGAGAGAGAGAGAGAGAGAGAGAGAGAGAGAAAGAGAGAAACAAAAGCCCAAACTTCTGAAGAAGACGATGATGAACCATGATAAAACCACTGCAGAAGAAAACAATAAAATAATATTCAGATTGAAAAATACCACCACCGAAATTCTACAGCTCTAAGAAAGCTTCATATGGAAGAAGAAAAGTCAGAAGTAGACATTAAGCTCGAAGCTGTAATTAAATTCTTGAAAAGGAACGGTTTATCGGAGATCGAATCAGCTCTAATAGAAGATTTAGTTGAAAAGAATCAAAATTCTCTTCAAATGGGCTCTTCCGTCCTCGAAAGGTTCTACTTTCCGATTCCCCCTCCGGTCAGAGCTCCGGCGATGAACTCGGTGGTCGCCGGAGAAGGTCTCTGCGCCGGAACCTCCTCCGAGGAGGGCGGCGGCGACGGTGATGAGTTCCTGAGCTTGGGTTCTTCCACCACTGACCTGTGTTCGTCGGGTAAAAAACATAATTTTAGTTTAATTCGTTATTTTCGGTATTTCTTGTTAGAAATTATCAAGACATTGTGGTACAAATCTCTGTAATAAAGGTAAGCTATTTTAATCTTAATTCATTTGTAGCTTCTTAATTTCTTTCTTGAGCCTTAAATTTTATTCAATATAATATCAGAGTTGATTCGATCTGCGGCACAATATTCTAACCCTAAATTCGTATAATTTTTGTCGTAGAATTCACGAATCCCTACGGCGTTCGTACGACTCGGCCAACTTCCCAATCATCATCGGACCGTCCGTCTCAATTTGGTACGGCTCGGGATTACCCCGACTTCGACATGCAGAATGACCTCTTTTGGTACGGAGAGAACGACGAGTTCTTCTACGAATATTCCATCCCGAGTGAGGACAAGCACATTACGATGGCCTCGCCGAGCGGAGCAAAGGGTAAAATTACAAAATCGTTGGAGGACGAAAAAAACCGAGATTATTACGAAAAAGAACATTACATATGTTCGGCTCCGCTCTGCGCTTGTTGTAGTGGCGAAGCAAAACCCTACGAGGACGACGACGATCCCATAGAGTTCGAAATCGGGAATTCGAATTTCGAAATCGAATACGACGAGCCCTTTAGGGTCGAAGCCGAGGCGGACGAAGGGAAGAAATCGAACTCGTCGGTCGAGCCGAAGGTTCGCAAGGATACGCAGGAGGACGACTACGAAACGTTCGAACTCAGAATCATTCACCGAAAAAACAGGTACGTTGGTCGTAATTAGTTCGTCGACCCCCTTTTTTGAAAACAAAAAAAGTTCGGAATACGACAATTTCTTACGATTTGCTCGTGATTGTGATTGCGCCAGATCAATTTTATCGGAAAGTTTGGGTTATGACAGTAAATCCATCCAGTTCACTGGCTATGAAACGTTTAATTAGTCGAAACGTATAAACAGAATCATTTCATTTTCTCTCCAAAAACATCAACAGGACGGGATTTGAGGAGGACAAGGAATTCCCGATCGTCCCGAGCACCATAATCTCCGGAAGGTACTACGTGACGGAGCTCCTCGGGTCGGGGGCGTTCAGTAAGGTCGTGCACGCCCACGACCTCTACATGGGGACGGACGTCTGCCTAAAGATCATAAAAAACGACAAGGACTTTTTCGACCAGAGCTTGGACGAAATCAAGCTGTTGAAGTTCGTCAACAAGAACGACCCCGCCGACGAGCGCCACGTCATGCGCCTCTACGACTACTTCTACCACCACGAGCACCTCTTCATCGTCTCCGAGCTTCTGAGGGCCAACTTGTACGAATTCCAAAAATTCAACCAAGAAACCGACGCCGAGGCTTACTTCACCATGCGACGGATTCAGGTCGGCATTTATATCCCCATTTAAACGCGGATGAATATATGTTTTTTTTTCTTTTCTTTCCTTTTTCTGCTCGCAGATTATTGCGCGCCAAATTCTCGAGGCTTTGGCGTACCTCCACGGTTTGGGAATCATTCACTGTGATCTCAAGCCGGAGAACATCTTGATCAAGAGCTACCGTAGGTGCGAGATTAAGATTATCGATCTAGGGAGCAGCTGTTTCGAGACGGACGCCTTGTCCCAATACGTACAGTCACGTTCTTACAGGGCGCCCGAGGTTATTTTGGGCTTAGGTTACGACAAGAAGATCGATATATGGTCCGTGGGGTGCATTCTCGCCGAGCTATGCACGGGAGAGGTAACACGAAAAACAACCCCTTACTTTTTAGGTACACGATGAATTTTCATCAAATAGTTTCCCATTAGGTTCTTTTCCCGAACGAGCCCGTCGTGATGATTCTAGCGCGGATGGTCGGGATTCTCGGGCCTATCAATATGGAGATGCTTATGAACGGTCACGATACGAGCAAGTACTTCACGAAGGAGTACGATCTCTATTACATCGACGAGGTATGATAAACATAATCGGTAACTAGGGCGGGTTTTTGGATATACCTGGGACTAGTGAGTATCGATGTTGTCTTGTGATAGGAGACGAATCAAGTGGAGTACGTTGTTCCCGAGAAGTCGTCGTTGAGGCGTTATCTTAAGGCTTTCGACGATCGTTTCGTTGATTTCTTGAGGTATTTGCTTGAGATTGACCCGAAGAGACGGCCTACGGCGGAGGAAGCCCTAGAACATCCTTGGCTTTCGTGTTCGTATGAAGTCGATGTTGAAGATTCTCTCTTTTCCTATTAACTAAAGAGATGGTGCAATGTAATTGTGTGCGATCTGATCTGAAACGTTCACGATGTTCGATTCTGCGTCTGTATATAATTTTCTGAAAATGAGTTTAAGTTCTTCGAAGGCAAGCCCTAACAGAGCAAGAGGGTAATTGAAATGGTGAAAGATAAAAGCACAGTTGCTATCTCAGATTGCTTTATGTTTTCGGCCAATAGAATCGAACCAAAATGCGCAGTGAGCTTAAATCTGATGTAACAAATTCGAAAATATGCAGAGATTTTTGAAAATACGATGCAAATTTCACTCGTTCAACCATTAATTAACAGGTGACACACGGATTGAAGAAGAAGGATGGAGCTCGAATGATTCCTATAATAACGTAAAATTAGGGGAAATTCGTTCGCTTACACAGACGACGACTCAGTGCTGAGGTCATCCTTGTCGTCGAGCCGACTCTTCGCGTCTTCGACGGCGTCTTCAGCCGCAGGATTCCTCTGGTTCTGAAGAGCTCCGGCGAAATCGGAGGAGAAATCGGAGTAGAGAGACGCGACTTTGGAGATGTTGTCGTTGATTTCGTGGATTATCGCGACGTTCTTCACCATATTCTCGTGCTGCTTCGACCTGTGATTCTCGTTGACCTGACCAATGAGGACTCTGTTTCGATCCAAAACCGTCTGCACTCGCTGGAAGTTGTCGGCGAAGGCGTTCCACATCGCCGGATCTGCGCCGTCGCCGGTGGTGGTGGTGGACGTCGGTTTTGAGGATCGACGGTTGTGATTGTCGTCTCCGCTTTTGTGCTCCATGTCTTTGCTTCAAACTTCCTTTTTGGTCGAGTTATATATTGCTGTAGTTCGCTCGTTGATGATGGTGAGGACGGCGCGTGAATGTACGCGCCTTTTTTTTTTTTTTTTATAATTCTTCTTCGTTCAAAAATGAAAGATAGTGACGCGCTCTATGTGGCAATATTGAGGCGAAAAAATATCCTATGATATTTTGAAAGGTAAATTAATGAAAAAGCGTGGTGATCTTTTGGCCAACGCGGCACGCATCTATTCAAAGAACGACGTCGTTCACTTCAACGCAAAAGAGACGAGAAAAAATATCAACTACAAAATTATGCAAGTCACGGGATTTTGTTTTCCAGTGAGGTACTTTTCATACTAACGTTTTTTCACATCTGAGAATTAGGCCATGGTTATAATTTATTAGCTAATCGATGAACTATGTTGGCTAACTTATACGATGGCTCACTCAACATTATTAATAATACGATAGAATGAATACAACTATAGACCATTGAAGGCTTTTCTTGTAAGCATATTTATATGCTACACGTAATTCAAACAAACATAATCCATGATCTTTAAAGAACACAATTCTCATGATATACATGATAATAAATAATAAACACTAACGTTGATTCATCTTGGCGATTCGAGAAGACGTAAGTCGCGTTTCTCTCCCTTTACACTCTTTAATATATTTTCTGATGGATGAAGAATATGATAAGATAGTATGGAGAGAGGACCGACCTAATCTATTTATAGAGTTACATTCCATCAATGTAGTGGGTAGTTAATATCTCTTTAGACCAATAGGAAAGCCCATTAATTAATTATTAAACCTTATTAAATAAACGGGTCATAACGTGGGTCATAACTTACATTCTCACACTTGGCCCGCGTAATATTACTTTACGGTTTAATAATCACAATTTTCATAATATGCATATTTATTTTAGCTAAATTCCGTCATAAATTGATCATTCCTTTCATCGCTATTAAGCTTAAAACTAACAAGGATCATAGTGGTCGTATGCCATTGTAACGACACAGTCCCTTCCATGTATCACAGTATCAGCTCTACACTCAACATGATCTTAATGAGATATATCGTAATGGTCCACATTATTGTATTAGCTACAAGACTCATCCTGTTGCGTTAATTGTTTAACGTATATATACAATCGATAATTAAAAAACAGGATGCATTAATTATCAGAAACATAATATTGAGCTCAGAGTGTCAAACATATAAAGTCATAAATAAGAAACATAAAACCACCATAACATCAATTAGGGCCTTTCATAATGCCCATCCCTTCAACATGTTCATTAAATAATTTTGGTGGTAATCCTTTCGTCAGTGGATCTGCAATCATAAGCTTGGTGCTGATGTGCTCGATTGACACTCGTTGTTTCTGAACTTCTTCTTTAACGGCAAAGTATTTAAGCTCCATATGCTTAGCACCCTTTGAGTACTTGTCGTTTTTAGAGAAGAACACTGCTGCGGAATTGTCACAATAAAATTTAAGCGGCCTGCTATACTGTCGACTGTGCCAAGACCAGAAATAAAATTCCGCAACCATAATCCCTGAACTGTAGCCTCAAAGCACGCTACAAATTCAGCTTCCATTGTTGATGCAGCAAACAGACTGCTTCGAACTTTTCCATGAAATTGCTCCCCCAGCTAATAGGAACAAGTAGCCGAATGTTGACTTTCTTGTATCAACACATCCGGCATAATCTGAATCTGAATAGCCGATAACTTCCAAGAGATTTGATCTTCTGTACGTGAACATATGATCTTTTGTTCCTTGCAGATACCTTAAGACTTTCTTTGCAGCTTTCCAATGATCCATTCCTGGGTTACTTTGATATCTGCCCAACATCCCGACAGCGAAACTAATGTCGGGTCTAGTACACGTTTGAGCATACATTAGACTGCCAACGACAGATGTATAGAATCCGTTCCATTTCTTTACGTTCTAATTCATTCTTTGGACATTGCATAAGGCTGAATTTGTCCCCTTTCTGTATTAGTGCAACACTTGATGAGCACTTCTCCATATTAAATCTTTCAAGAACCTTATTAATATATGCTTTCTGAGACAATCCCAACAATCCATGTGACCTATCACGGTATATTTCAATACCTATCACAAAGGATGCCTCCCACATATCTTTCATTTCGAAGTTCTTAGATAGGAAGCTTTTAGTCTCATGTAGTAAACATAAGTCATTAGTAGCGAGCAAAATGTCATCAGCATACAGAATTAATATTATATACTTGCTCCCACTGATCTTCAGATATATACATCTATCAGCGATGTTTTCTTTAAATCTGAAGGAGGTAATGGTATCATTAAATTTTAAGTACCATTGCCGCAAAGCTTGTTTCAGTCCGTATATCGACTTCTTAAGTTTACACACCATACGTTCTTTTCCTTTAATAGCGAAACCTTCAGGTTGGTCCATATAAACGTCCTCCTCTAAATCTCCATTGAGAAATGCAGTTTTCACATCCATTTGATGAAGCTCTAAGTCATAATGAGCTACCAATGCCATGATAATTCTAAACGAGTCCTTCTTTGAAACAGGTGAAAAGGTCTCTTTATAATCAACGCCGTCTTTCTGGGTAAATCCCTTCGCAACAAGTCTAGCTTTATGTCGCTCTATATTGCCATTAGAGTCGAGTTTGGTCTTAAAGACCCATTTACACCCAACTCTTTTACAACCTTCAGGCAATTCAACGAGATCCCAGACGTCATTATGTTGCATTGATTTTAATTCGTCTTTCATGGCGTCGAACCATTTAACAGAATCTTTACTTTCCATGGCCTGTGAAAACGAAATTGGATCATCATTTATTCCTAAGTCAACTTCTGACTCTTGTAGATATACCACATAATCATTAGAAATAGCAGATTGTCTTTCTCTTTCTGATCTTCTTAATTGTGGTTCATTAACGACAGGTTCTTCAGGTGTGATTTCGTTATTGGGTGTTTCAACATTTATTTGTTGTTCCTGCGCGGGATTTGAATGACTGATGGAACGACAACTTGAGTAGAAGTTAAAGGTATGGGGATCTCCACCCTAACTTCTTGAATATCCACTTTACGTGGTTCAACACTCCCACTAATTTCACCATTTTCGATGAATCGTGCTTTCCAGTTTCAATTATTCTCGTACTGTGGTTAGGATAATAAAATATATACCCCTTCAACTTTTCTGGATAACCAATGAAGAATCCACTGGTCGTTCTTGCATTCAATTTTATTTCATGTGGATTATAAATTTTTATTTCTGCCTGACAACCCCAAACGTGCAGGTGCCTTAAACTAGGTTTCCTTCCCGTCCACAATTCAAAAGGAGTTTTCGAAACTGCCTTACTAGGAACCCTGTTTAATAAATAAACGGCAGTTTTCAAACAATACATCCACAACGATGGGGGCAAAGATGAGCAACTTAACATGCTCCTAACCATATCCATTAATGTACGATTTCGTCTTTCTGCGACACCATTTTGTTTAGGTGTGCCTGCATCGTGTATTGAGCAAATATGCCATTCTTTTCGAGGAATTTAGCGAACGGACCTGGACATTGTCCGCTCTCATTATATTTTCCGTAATATTCGCCACCTCTGTCAGATCTGACGATTTTCACCTTTCTGTCTAATTGTCGCTCAACCTCAGTAATAAACACTTCTAAGGCGTTTAGCGATTGAGACTTTTCATGCAATAAATAAACATAACCGTAACGTGAAAAGTCATCAAAAAGGTGATGAAATACTTTTCTCCACCAAAAGATGGAACATCAAAAGGTCCGCAGATGTCAGTGTGTATAATTTCTAGGAGCTGCGTACTTCTTGTGACTTTACCTTTATTTGTGTGTTTTGTGTGTTTTCCTTTAATACAATCCACACATATACCGAGATCAGTAAAATCCAAGTCTGAAAGGATTTCATTCTTTATGAGTCTCTGTATTCTTTCTTTGAAAATGTGACCCAATCGTTTATGCCACAGATATGCTGAACTTTCGTTTAATAATCCACGTTTCATGCCAACATTATGATGCGAGATCATAAGAGTCTCAGCGAAGTCATTATCAAGGTTTAACTTATATAAATCATCACAAAGCACACCGGAACCGTAAAAAATATTATTTTTATATAGAATGAAACATCCATTACCAAACTTAAACGTAAAACCAGCATAATCAAGTTTTGATAAAGAAACTAAGTTACGGGAAATATAAGGAACATAAAAAGTTTGAAAAAGATCTAAATGATGTCCAGTACTTAAAATTAAACGATAAAATCTGATTGCTTCAACTGATGCCTTGACTCGATTCCCCATGTGCACAAATCTTTCATTTGGGTCGTAAGGAATCCCTGCATCGTATTAGTAACGTGAATAGTACTGCCAGAATCAATCCACCAAGTATTACGAGGAACTTCAGTTAAGTTTGATTCGAAACATATGAAAGAATTAAGCGTACCTTTTCTTTCGAACCATGCCTTACGTTTCTGGCAATCCTTCTTAAGGTGTCCTAATTTTCCACAGAACCCACATTCATTACTCTTCAGTTCCTTCTTGCGGATTTTGAAAGAAGACGCATTAACCTTCAATGGTCCCTTTCCCTTTTCCTTCGGCTTTCCAGTTTTCTTGCCAGCTCCTTGACGGCCAATGAGATTAATAGAATGAGCTCCCTGTTTGTTCAACCTCGCCTCCTCTTGAATCAGTAAAGTCTGCAGTTCTGTCACATTTCGCTTATCCTTTATTGTGTTATAATTAATTTGGAATGGACCGTACTGAGGAGGTAAGGAGTTCGTAATGAACGTCACAAGAAAACTCTCTTCCATTTTCATTCCCATGGACCCGAGTTTTGCCGCTAAGTTGATCATTTCAGTAACGTGCTCGTGCATTGTACGTGACCCATCAAATTTAATTGTGGTCAGCGTACCCATCAGCGTCCCAGCTCTAGACTTATCAGCAGTGTCAGAGTGGGCCATACTTTGGACAGATTCCAAAAATTCCTTAGCACTTTCAGTTTTTGGAATTGTTGATTTGATGCTCTCCGATATAGTCATTCGCAGAAACATAAGGCTTAATCTGTTCGATCTTTCCGAGTCATCATGGAAAGCTTTTTGCTCATCAGTGCTGTCATCAGTAATATCATCGGGCTTAGGATACAGTAATGCCGAATCAAGGTTCAGAACACCTAGGTGAAACTGAACCTGCTCAGACCAATCATTATGATTCAGCCCGTTGAATTTGACAACTGACGAGGCATGCGAGTTAAGTGAGACAGGAGCGAAAGCTGCAAATAGATACAATATGCTCATTATTAGTGCTTTGAGAAAATAAAATTGTAATATAGATTCAGACATCGTAAATGCGCATCGAAGTTCTCCTCTGGGTGATCCAACAACGCACAAAATAATTTGATGCATAAATAATTAGATACTTGACTTGGTAAATTTTGTAATTTTGACACGTTTGGCGCCTTTGGACGCACTTAACACATCGAATAAAATATACCACCTTTACGTTATTAGCTATAAAATAGCGACCAGCCTTTGGGCGATACTTAATATTTATTTGCTAATGAACACCAATATACTTGTGAGACTTCGTTAAGCCATTGCATTAATAGCATCTACTAATCACGAGTAATTGAGTATTAATTATATCTCGAAACCGTACTATTCGGCCACTTTAGTGACTAGCAAATCATACATAATTGAGATATAATTCATAAAGCAGGGGAATTATATAATTTATATAGTTCAGGGATCCCTATGTGGTTCTTTTAAAATTTGGGACTAATCTGTAATTCTAAAATTGTTCAGGGACTAACTTATCGCCAATCTAACTGTTCAGGGACTAATCTGTCACTACAATATCATTCAGAGGTTAATCTATAATTTCTTAATTTCCAGGGATCTAACTGTAATTATTTCCTAGACTTAACTTTTTTTTTTTTGAAAGCCACAGATCAACCACTTTATAAAAGATCTGAAGATAACAGGTTTGCTAACGTTTGAGTAGGCGGTGAACGACCCTCGCCATTGTACCCAAGACCTTTAGCGAGATAGTGAGCGACCTCATTACAAGTGCGTTTAACGAAAGAAAACGAAACTGAAGAAAAAGATTTCATAAGGCAGATGCAATCCTCGAGGATTGCTCCAATTAGCGCTGAGTCAGACGATTTCTTCGACAGCTTCTCCACCACTGAAAGACAGTCCCCTTCGAACATCGCGGATGACCAGTTCCTTCTTATCGCAAAATGCATCGCCCAGTATACAGCCATTGCTTCAATAACCTCTGGGTCGAAAGAGCCTCGAAAGAATCTTGTGCACCATCCACAACAAGCACCTGAAACGTCTCTAGCGATAAATCCGATAGAAGCACCTCCCCGTTGTGCATGAATGGCACCGTCGAAATTAATTTTCATAAAACCTGCAGGGGGGCAACTCCATCTAGCTGGTGAGGGAAGTCCACCTTGATCTGTCGAAATCCTTGGAGTATCGGGCCATACCGTGATAGCATCCACTTTCCTAATAGAGATATGAGGTGGAATAGCATTGCCTTCCATAGTAAACTTACTTTAATAGTATACTACTAAGTCGCCCACGTCAATAGTCATTTCAAACTACATTGAAACTAATAGACTTATGGGGAAATTTCGTTCAGTCCCCTGTCAGGGTCTGAAATTTTTGTTCAGACCCTGTCAGAAAAAAAATTAGTTTTAAGGACCCGATTATTCAGTAACAATTTATTGGTCTGCCGTAACAATTCATTGTTCCCACAATAACAGTTCATTGTTATGAAAATAACAGAAAACGATCATCCGATAATAATTCATACGCACTTTATAACAGTTGGTCCTTATTTTTAAATTTTACGAAAAGTTGGTCCTTTAAACTAAATTTTTTTCTTAAAGGTCCTAGAAACTATTTTTAATCACTTTTGGGGCCTGAATTATAATTTACCCTAGACTTATAGCAGATAAAGACCACAGTCAAAAGAATAAAAAATGTCATATCAAAAGGAAGTTTATATTCCCTAGAAACTTGCATTAATGAACTACTTAGACCACGTCACATGGCATTCAACATTTATATTCAAAATCATAGAAAATTTCGGCTAAATATAGCAAATAAACAGTCAAAAAACGTGATTGTGGTCATAATCACACCACGTCACGTCACATGCTTGTGTATCTATCGGGTCTCTCTTGGCATGTTCATAATTGACATTGACATGGTCAGAAAAGAAAAACAATTTACGCAACCATCGAATGAGAGTCATGTAACACTACAATTCATATTCATGAAATTTCTACATCAACGATGCTTATTCAGTGACATGCCAAATCGAAGTCAAAATTATTTGATGAGCAGTGAGTGTAAATCATAAATCTCATAATCGTTCAAGAGACATATGCTTAATAACTCAACAATAAATTACATAGTCATATGCAAAGTGTTCATCAGAGGATAATGATTAAACTCATATCACGATGGCACTGATGAAATTCATATATAAAAGAGAATCATGTGTTTACAACGACGCTCTGAAACCAACTGTAAGCATATTTATATGCTACACGTAATTCAAACAAACATAATCCATGATCTTTAAACAACACAATTCTCATGATATACATGATAATAAATAATAAACACTAACCTTGATTCATCTTGGCGATTCGAGAAGACGTAAGTCGCGTTTTTCTCCCTTTACACTCTTTAATATATTTCTGATGAATGAAGAATATGATAAGATAGTGTGGAGACCGACCTAATCTATTTATAGAGTTACATTCCATCAATGTAGTGGGTAGTTAATATCTCTTTAGACCAATATGAATAAAGCCCATTAATTAATTATTAAACCTTATTAAATAAACGAGTCATAACGTGGGTCATAACTTACATTTCTTTCTGAATGCGCTATAAAAAAACCTCAAATAGTTAATCTTTCAACCTCTTTTTCTTTTCTTTTTTGTGCATAATTTATTTGTTTATCATGCTATTCACTGTCCAAAGCATGCGCAATTATATGTCTCTTCGCCGCCGAAGATTACACTTATTGCGCTCGTTGGAGCTCAGCATTGTAAATATATAGTATATTTTTCGATGTATCTATTTTATAATGGAATGTGGGCATTGTCTATATGATTATGTGTAATGAGCAAATTACGATCTTTTGCTTTCGAAGGGAAAAAAAAAAAAACATAACTGCGGTCAGAAGTTAATGCCCCGCCATCACCTACCGACGTTAGCAAATCATGGTAAGAACATAGATAATCGACGTTATATATATGTAGTAATATCATACATGTGTAAGGTAAGACAAAAGAAAAACCACATTTTTGTTACTCGCCGGCGCCGGCGTTGGGATTCGTCCGCCTATGATTCTGAAGAGCGCCGGCGAAGCTCGACGAGAAATTGGAGTAGAGGGACGAAACTTCGGATATGTTGTCGTTGATTTCGCCGATCAAGGCGACGTTTTTCACCATTTTTTCGGCCTGCTTAGACCTGTGATTTTCGTTCACCTGACCGATCAGAACCCTATTTCGGTCCAAAAACCGATTGGACACACTGGAAGTTGTCGGCCAACGCGTTCCACATCGCCGGGTGGGTCGGCGCCGTCGACGGCGGCGGTGGGGGGCTTCGAGTTTCGGCGGCGTATTTGTGCTCCATGAGATGATATATATGATGTTTCGTTTTGGTTTTTACGTGTTTGCATTGCTTCGGTTTTATATTGAGAGGAAAGTAGAACACGCGCTCTCGGCTTGGCAGGTCTGCAATGTTTGAAGCGAAATATCTAAACAGATATTTAGTCAAAAGAAAAAGGCGTCAAACCTTTTGGGGTTGTCACGGTACGGGTACGAAGTTATGGCTTGGCTATGGATATTATATATACTTTGTATTTTTATGCAGATTCGTGAGTCATATAAAGTATATAGAAGATTATTCGTAAGTAGGAAACAACAAATTTGATTTGGGAGTATAAAATAGGAGTAGAATACTAAAGGGTGAAAAAGTAATGACTACTGTACTGACATCCTGAATCAATTAGAATCGCATTAATGTATAGTATAGAAATTAACATGTGTATAGCAAAATAAATAATAATAATTATGTCCCAAATAATAGTAAAGTTTAATGGTTCGATTCTTGGTTTAATTCCAAAGAATCAAATTCCATGCCGGAAAATAATTCGATCTTATCGGAATCTACTACGTCAACACTTATCTCGATATTGTAGTAACTTCCAATTCTATGACTTCATTCGAACCATAACTTTCCGACAACGAAAAATGACGATAGAGTAGAAATTAGCAACAAAATGTTACGACGAGTTTAGTTTCTTCTTATGTTGTCTTAGAATTAAATTTTTTTTAATGGATAGTCATGGGATTGATAAACTACCATACCTATAAGTTTAAGTATGGATTAATATCTACATTTTATATATTTTATTTAAACAACGGTAGAATGTTACACGAAGCAGCAGGGCCGGATTTGGGCCTGTGCATCCAGGCCAACAGCACAGGGCCACAAATCCGGCCCAGTGTATATAGGGCCACATTTGTCTCTTTATTATTTTAACAACTAATATTTCTTTGTCCATATCCCACAAATTAACTATGTGGGCGTTAAAAATTATAAAAATATTTTAAAAACTAATATATTCTGGCCCATAACCCATATAAATTAACAATTATGGGCCTTAAAAATTATAAAAAATATTTAAATTTATAATTAGTTATATTTATTTAGGGCCTCTCTATGGTATATCACTGGGCCACCTAAATTGAAAAATCGGCCCTGCGAAGCAGCTTCCACGTGAGGAAAAAAAAATAATACGTAAATGGAAAAGAAATAGAACTAGAGTTATCTGACTATATCTGGCCCTTAAGTTATTTACTATTACTATTGTCCTGAAATCCCAAGACAGAGACATGGATGCTTCACCAATTCTAGCGTATTTACGTATAAACACATTTTGCAATTAATTAGAAAGTAGGCCAAAATATAATTTTAGGTCACTAAGTTCACATGCTTTCTTTTTTGGGTCACTATGTTTGATAATTGCAAAAATAGGTCACTAGCTATGTATGTTAAAACAAATTCGGGTCATCCTCTCATTTTGAGTCACTAAGTATACACGTTTTCTATTTTGGGTCACTAAGTATATGTGTTTTAAGTTTTTGGGTCGCTATATTAAATCCATTTTCGCATTCATAAAAACATAGTGACCCAAAATCGAAAACATGTATACTTAGTGACCCAAATTTATTTTGAGATATATAGTTAGCGACCTACTTTACAATTATCAAAACATAGTGACCCAAAAATGAAAACATGTATACTAAGTGACCTAAAATAATAATTGGCCTAGAAAGTATTGTTAATCAGTTATCTGTTAATTTCGTTCTTCTCGCAAATGTCACTCGTATAGAACGACAGATAGATAAATTGATAGATGCGTCTAAGATGAAGTTGGTAGGTTAATTTAGTATGGATAGGGTTTTCCCTTTATGTATTTAAGATGCGTCTGAAATAATGAGTTTGGCAGATTAATTACTATAGGTTGTCCCTGAAAGTTGAAACTTAACCTTTTGCAAGTTCATATATCATTAATTTATAGAAGGTGTTAGAGATGAAGAGCAACTTGTAAATATATTTGGTTACAACCAACTTAAAGTGGAATAAAAAAACAAAATGTCATCCTCGCACAAAACGTTTCATTAGATTTAAGTATTCTATAATATATATATATATATATATATATTATATATATATAAATGAGTAATTTTATGATGCTCACCTTATGTGAGCACCTTATGTGAACATCTGTTGATGTGACACCGATTCGTGCCATTTCAACATCTCACATCGACATTTAATGTTATATCGTCTAAATTAACACATACTATGTGCCATTAATCGACATTTCGGATGCTGATGTGGCATATTAACGCTTACATAATATTTACGTGTCAATGAAATATATCGGTTCAATATGCCACATCAGCATCCGAAACGTCGATTAATGACACCTAGAAGGTGTTAATTAAGATGACTTAACCTTAAATGTCGATGTGGGATTGAAATGGCACGAATCGGTGCCACATAAGGCGAGCCCCATAAAATTCCTCGTATGTATATATATATATATATATATATATATATATATAGAGAGAGAGAGAGAGAGAGAGAGAGTAATGTTATGGTGCTCAGCTTGCGTGGGCACCTTCATGAGCACCAACCACATCAACGCACCAAATCGGCATACGATGAAATTTTTTATTGATCTATAACCTACACATGGGATTAGTGAACCCGTCGGGGTTGATTTGGCATGTTGACGTGGCACAAAAAAATGCCACATAACAGGTGCCCACGGATTGTGCTCACGCAAGGTGAGCACCATAACATTTCTATATATATATATATTATATTATATATATATATACAGTAGAAACTCTATAAATTAATACTCGATAATTTAATAAACTCTTTAATATAATATTTCCGGCCGGTCCCGACTAGGGGATAACGTACGAAATTAATAATTCTCTAAACTTATAAGATAATAGACTTTTGATAATTTCTATAGATCCCGTATAAATTATAAATTAATAACTCATAAAAACATTCTCATATTACATTGAAAATGACTCAAGTTTTTGTTGAAATCAATTTCCCCTTGCATATAATCTCTAATTATCCTTGTCATTGTAAGAACTTCGGGCGTTGTTTTCTCGTAGTCAACAAGAAAATTATTCAATGTGATGGCCGCTTTTATATCGTCGTTCGCGAAGGGAGCTCCATGGTAGAAATTCAGCATCATCTTCATCTTCTTTATCAGCTTCATTAATATTACTTAAATGTACATTAACACCATACATATTATGATAGACTTGAGAGATTGAATTTTTTATCCTTAATTTGACGTTCATTAAGGACATAGGAGATTGAAGGTTTATTTGATTTTTGGGAAGTTTGATAGGTAATATACCCTATAAATTAATAAAATATTAATTTATCGATTAATTAATAACTCTTTTAATTAATAAATTTGACCGTTGTATTAATTTATAGAGTTTCTAATATGTGTGTGTATTTGAACGTATAAGGTTATACAAATGTAGCATAAATAGCGAATCAACGTGTCACGATCTAGAAGATCTATTTGTTATTTATCTATCTTCATTGTTTCCAAATTTTGTAACATTCCAACTAACTTCACCCATGTAAGTTATGTTCAGCAATTTGGAGACAAAAAAATAAGGTGAATTCTAAATAAAAAAAAAAATATATTGGATTTCCGATTAGTATAGTCGTGCATTTTGGCATTTATCAAATTGGTCCATTTGAGAACCATCAAAAACATTCCAAGGAATTAGCCATCTCATCTCTATAAATACCCAAACCCTTACTTCTCCTCACTCATTCCATAATAGAAAGAAATCCCTAAAATCTCACTATAAGATTATACTAAAAGAAAAAAAATGGTGTCGGCGTCTTTATCAATAATCTCAAGAACGACTATATTCCCTTCGCAAACGTCAAACTTACCAAAACTAAAGCTCTCAGTTTCGGACATTCCGATGCTGACGTGTCACTACATTCAAAAGGGCTGTCTCTTCGCCTTCGCAGACCCTAATTCCGTACAAATCCAACAACTCCTCTCAACTCTCGAGCAATCCCTTTCCCAAACCCTTTCCCTTTTCCCTCCGCTCGCCGGCCGTCTCACCGCCGACGCCGGCGACGGACACGTGTGCGTCACGTGCAACGACGAGGGAGCAGACTTCATACACTCGAATGGGTCCCACATACACGTCAGCGAGCTCCTCGCCAACGTCAGCGGCGACCTTCCCCATGCTCTTCTCAAGGGGTTCTTTGCCTTCGACTCTACGGCCAGCTACGAGGCCAGCCGCCGCCCCGTCCTCGCCGTTCAGGCGACGGTGTTGGCCGATGGAATCTTCATCGGCTGCTCCGTGAGCCACGCCGTCTGCGATGGGACTTCGTTTTGGCACTTCTTCAACACCTTCGCCGAGGTGTGTAGGGGTGCGAAGGTGTCGAGGGCGGCGCCGGACTTCAGCCGTGACTCGATTCTGATGACTCACGCGCCGGTAAGCTTGCCGTGGAAGGGTCCGACGATGGGTTTCTCCGGCGGAGGGCCGGTCAGGGAGAGGATGTTCAGGTTTAGCAGAGAGAGTTTACTGAAACTCAAGAACGCCGTCAACAGTAGTCTCAGCGAAACGACGGCGTTTCGAGTTAATACAGCTGAAGTTTTTGGCAAATTAAACAACGACACGTGGAAAGTCAACGAGGAGAAGTCGAACGGTCATCACAGCAGAGAATTAGAAGTATCGTCGTTTCAGTCCCTCTGCGCCCTTCTATGGCGGGCGGTGACGCGAGCCAGAAAACTCCCACCCAACAAAACGACGGCGTTTCGCCTCGCCGTGAACTGCCGCCACCGCCTCGACCCACCGCTGAAGCCCACCTACTTCGGAAACGCAATACAGAGCGTAGCCACATACGCCACCGCCGGCGAGGTCCTCAGCAGCGACCCAAGTGGTGGTGCGCCGCCGAGCTGCACAAGAACGTGGCGGAGCACGACGGCGCCGCCGTGAGGAGGTACGTGGAGGAGTGGAAGAAGGAGCCGCGGTGCTACCCACTGGGAAACTCCGACGGGGCGGCGGTGGCGATGGGGAGTGGGGCGAGGTTTCCCATGTACGAGAATGACTTTGGGTGGGGGAGGCCGGCGGCGGTGAGGAGCGGGCCGGCGAACAAGTTCGATGGGAAGGTGGCGGCTTTTCCTTGCCGGGATGGGGACGGCGGCGTGGAGTTGGAGGTGGTTCTGTCGCCGGAGACGATGGAGGGGATTTTGGGCGACGGTGAGTTTATGCAGTACGTTGACCAAATGTGTTATTAGCTGAAGTTGAGTTGTGTATTTCGGTGTGTGTTGTACTTGTATGTTATATACTTACGCTAATAGTAACAATATGAGTTCTGAATTTCGATCGAACAATAAATATGATAATCAAACATCTATATATTAATACTCTATAACCTAATAATGCCTCTACAATAATAACGGGGCAATTACGTATCAGGCCCTAGTAAAGTTTCAATTTAGTAATCAGGCCCTGTCAGAATAATCTTTAGTTTGAAGGACCTGTTTTTTGAAAAATTCACTGATAAAGACCCAAACTATATTTTTACTAAAATACCCTTCGTAAAGGGTTCTTTGAGGGGGTATTCGACGCCATATTTATGTTACAGAGATCTGACCATTTGTTACCGTAATAACTAAACACGTTACTTTAAACTGATAACATGTTACTTCTCGATAGTAAAATGTTTTTTTTAACAGATTTATATTTATTCGGCTAATCGAAACCCAGTTTTCACAGAATCGAGCACAATCGACTGCCCCATCAACCAATCAATTTCGACGTGTCACGTAGGATTCATCTTATATTGTTGAAGTACGATGTAAGAATTTAGATGAATTTTTATACGGTTTGAAATTCGAGAAAAAATGGGCCAAATCGAACTATATTTTCGTAGCAATTGCAGCTAATCTTTGTGTATTCGAGGTACCCATCGTTTGGGCATTTCATAGGCTCTGTCAATTTTGAACAATCGTCACCTCATCACTTTTGAAACGTACGTTGTGTGAAAGTGGTCGTATGGAAGGCATCGATTCATCTGGAATAAGTGTTACTATTTTATGCATTCTTGTTACTGATTTATGTTTTCGTGTTATAAACGTACGAAGAAAATTTACTTTCCTACTAATATGGTATATATTTGTCCAGTCAAGTGTTATATTCTGACTTCATTTTGTCTATAATAGTTACAGATGTGGTATTTTCTGTCCACCATATGGTACTAAAAACAAAGTGGATCATGATACAAAAGGTAACTCATAATCGATTTGGTCGTCTTTGGTATATTATGACCTAATTTTGTTTATCAAAAGTATTGTTGTGGTATTTTGTCTGATAATTGCATCAAACTGTTACTACATGAAATAGACGCTTTACTTGGATTGTCTAAAATGGTATATTATGACGTTTTTTTGTTTTAAGTATTGATGTGGTATTTTATTTTTCTTAGCAGAACTGTTACGAAATTTGGTGCATTTAATTGTTACTACCTGAAAGGTTACTTGGAATATCCGAATTTATCCTGATCTTCTTTTGTTTTTCATAAGTATTTTTATGGTATTTTTTAGCAGGCTGTTTCGATAATTTGGCATGGAGCTGTTACTACGTAGAATCGAACCGTTACTTTATTAAAAGTGTTATATTACGGCCTACTTTAGTTTTCATAAGTATTGATGTGGTATGTTTTTTAGCAGATCTGTTTCGATTTATTTGACGTGAAACTGTTACTAAATAAAATAGAAGCGTTACTTGTTTTATCGAAAGTGTTACTTGGGCGGGATATTGGTTTTGGATGGGTTTGGATGGATTTACTATACTTGCTAAATTTTGGGCGGGATTTGTGCATTAATTGGGTTAATTGGGCGGGAGGTATGCCACGTTGGGATTTTGGGCGGGATTGCTAAATTAGTGCAAAAGTGTTACTAATCACTATTTAACTGTTACGCATTAGTTAAATATGTTACTAAAAGTTCTTTATGTGTTACAAATTGCTGTAGTTGTCGCACCAAGGTTTAGCTTATGCGTTTATGGAGATTAAGGTTTAAGGTTTCAGGGTTGCCCTTAAGGTTTCAGGATTTACGACATATAAACTGAAATTTGTGGTTTAATTTTGAAATTCATATGTGATGTTTCAATGAACAAAGTAATAGTCTATGTTTTGAATAACTATTGACCTCAAACATTCACTATCCACCTCAATCGAACAATGTAGCTTTTAAAAGAATTTGGTGTGATAAATGCATCAGATCATACATTTACAAGATATTAATCTTGCAAATCTCGAACAATGCGCATTTATGAATGAAATTAATCGAGTTAGTAATGTGGTACTGGAAACCTATTATATAGTATCATTATAAGTAAAAGTGTTACTCAGTAGGTCTCTATTGTTATTTTCTAGCGAACATATAGCATTACATGCGGGCAATGTGTTACTGTTAACGTTAACGAACCATCCTGTTAATATTCCTTAACAAATAACTTCCAGAAAGTATCAAATACAGATTTACGACATATAAAATGATATTTGTGGTTTAATTTTGAACTTTGAACACGTTTGTGTTGGAATTCATAACGATTATGTCTCATTAAAAGAGATACTAGTATGTTGTGAAGGAAGAGCTATATGTTTGTATGATTTTTTATCTCAACCTTTCACATATTGATACCAACCTTCGCAAAATGTGTCTTTTGATGAAATTTTGTGATTTAACTTCATCATATCATCTATTTCCATGAATGTCAATCTTATACATCCGAACAAAATGAATTTATGAACGAAGTTAATCGAAATAGTAGTGTGGCATTGATTAGCTATTTTGTGGTACTTGTAGTTACAAATGTGTTATAAGGTTTGTCTATTTGTTATTTTTTTTTATCAGGAATGTGGTATTATTTGCAGGCAATGTGTTATTGTACTGTTAATATCTTTGACAATCTAGAAACTCCTAGAATGTTCTTAACGATGTGTTACCCAAAATGCGTGAATTGTTACTCAGAACAAAGAAAGTGTTACTAACCAACTTTTTATTGACAAATGTTCCAATATTATGTCTCATCAAAATTCTTAGTTATCACATTATCAACATTAATAATCTCATTCAATTAAAATGACTCGTGATCAAAATTAGTCGAATCTACCTTACTAGTTCATTAAAGTCGAGATTCACCTGTTTTTTTACGATCTATTCCTCTTTGCCTTTACTTGGGTATTACACGTGTTATTTAAGGGTAACGAGTCGTTATTAATTTCTCATTATATGTTCGTTTTGCGGATATATTTGTTATGAATATCTAGACATATGGTATTATTGTTCCACGAATTGTTACCCAGAAAGCATGAAGTGTTATTCAGTGACCATTTTAGTTAGCAAACGTTTACCACTTAGATCTCATCAAAATTCTTCATTATTCCATGATTAACATCAATAATTGTCGTCGATAACTAAGGCCCATGATGAAATTGTGTCGAATTTACATTATTCGTTTTATTAGTATTGGTATTATAATTGATAATGTTGTTACAAAATATATGCGATATTGTATTCAATACAGATAATTTGTTATCCAAATGAATGGAAGTGTTTTTTTCAGCCCAAAACTGTTATAATTATCTCGACAACTGTAACGGATCATTTAGGTATCCTGTGGTAAATTTCGCATGTGCCAGGGATATTTATGTCTTTTTGCAGCCTTTAGGTAGTTTGCACTGAACTTTTCGAAAACTAGGTCCTTTAGCCTAAATTTAATTCAAGTGGGCCTGAATCCAAACTTAAATGTGCTACTAGGGCCTGATCTTTAATTAACCCAATAATAAAAATCTCGTGGTCCTTAGTGCTGTCAATTTAGCAGGGCTGGGCGTGCTGGCCCGCCATCTGGCACTGGAGCCCGCCCTGCCCGCCCTGCCCGTCCAATTAAAAAAAAGGATTTTTATGTATTTTAATTTTAAAATTTTTTATTGTACTAATAAACGTAATTATGGTATTTATTAAAAAATTAGGTGCCATTTAATTATGTATTTATTAATAAATATGACGTTAATTAGATCTAATTAATGAATCATTAATTAAATTATTTCATTAATTTAATATTTATCTTTATATAATATAATATATTATATAAGAATTACTTAATCTGGAGGGCCGGACCTCGGGCTGGCCCGCTCCGCCCCGCCAAAGCCCGCAGCCCGTGCGGGCTGACCTGCCCTAAAAAAGCTCAGCCCGCCCCGCGACTTGGACCTTTGTAAAAAAATAATAAATTCGATAAGATAGTAAGATAATGGTTATTATAATTGCAAAATATTCACGATATGACCAACATTTCAGTCGAAGATCATTACAACAAATAAAATTAGCAATGTTATTTCTGAAAAAATAGTTATGATATATGTGCATGTAATATGAAGATAATACTCACTTATGTCACATCTGATTCAGTTTCGCAATTGGGCATGGACTAAAAAATAGTTGAATTTACAAAAAAAAAAATTTAATTAATAAAATATTAATTTATCGATATATTGATATCTCTCTATATATTTTTGAGAAAATCCTTGGGAATGATATACAACTCGTTCGACACCATGGAAGCGCCCGAGCTCAAAAAACTCCGCGACAAAATGGGGTTTACAAACCCTTGCTTCGCAATCGGTCCGTTCCACAAGCAATTCCCCGCCTCGACGAGCGCCTCATAGCCCAAGACCAAAGTTGCCTCTCATGGCTCGATAGATGGTCCTCTATGTAGGGATTTTTTCGTCCCAATTTCATTCTAAGCCCAAGCCCTATATAAGCTTGTGGGTTTCCTCTTTAAAACATGGGCTAGAGGAAGTTAGCGCACAAGCTTTTAAGCCACTCTTAATTTAAGCCACATAGCGTAGCGCGGCTCGACGAGCAGACCGTCCAACAAATGGCTCGGGGACTCGCCAGAAGCGGTCAACCCTTCCTTGTGGGCGGTTCGACCCGGGTTCGTGCTCGTGTCGTCCGCAGACGGGTGGGTCGAGTCGGCTTTGCCCTGCGGGTTCATGGACCAGGCAAGGAAAGAGGTGGTGTGGTGAAATGTGCCCATCAACAATATATATATTAGAAATTGTGGGTTTCAGCCTAAACCGATTGATGATAGGTAAAATTGCCTCTTGAGACCCCGTTTCGTTATAACAACAAGAAAAAGGCCCATGATCATAATAGGCCCAATATAATTAATCTGATCCCTTCACCTTAGAGTGTGTTCGGTTGGGAGGATGGGTTTAGTTGGTATTAGCTTTAGTTGGATTTAAATGATGAAGTGTATGTATTTTTATGGTGTTTGGTTGATGGATTTAAATAATGTCTTAGATATTCCCAACCGAACACATTCTTAGTTTATTATAAACTCTTCAATTCCCCAAATACCCCCAACCAAACACACTTTTAGTCATTTATATTAGGCCCTTATTCCATGTCGGACATAATAAAAATCTCAAATCGCCCCATCGCGTATGGCATGATTTAAGGCCTAATACGTGAATATATGAATCGGATACGCTGAACTATATTGAACCTGCTCTGATAACACCATATTAAAATTGACTCGTCCTTCCTAAAACCATAACTAGTAATAGGAGGAGGCTGCCCCTTGATATATTAATTGAGCTTTGATCATTTCGATGTGGACTCCGTCAAGTAGGTATTATCCCACTGGGCGGTGGGCGGGTTTTGGACGGGATGGACTCGACGCTCGAGGGGATTGCGAGGGAGTCCCTTTGATCTGCTCGTGCTTCTCGGGGGATCAGAGGGTTACAGTGAGGTACGTCAGCGACGTTTGGAGGGCCGGGATTAGGCTCCAGAAAGGGAGATCGAAAGGGAGGAAGTCGAAGATTCTATTACAAAGCCGATGAAGGGCAAAGAAGGAGAAGCGATGAGAGGGCGGGCGGCGGCGGCTCTCAAGGTGGAGGCCGAGGTTTGTTTGAGGGCAAAAGGGTCTTTTTCATTAGCCTTGATGAGTTGGTCCGTTACGCATCATCTTTTTGGAAGGAATTGTGTTGAGTTAATTGCAAATTGCATGTATTTGTCCGAAAAGGGAAAACCTAGAGTCCATAACGTAAGCAGTGACCTATTGAAAACACTTCGTCATGTCACACGTAAGAAAATCAGACAACATTTTTTTAGGCCAATTGACACGCAACAAAAAATTATCAAATTGAATTTTTTTTCTCAAAATCCACCTAATTAAGTGTCTAAATCTTCGTAGAGCATCTCCAAGACACTTCAAACTCAACGGGGACGCCAGCCATAGCGGTGGAGGTGCTGCAAGGTACCTCTAAATGTCACGGTAAATCTGAAGGGATAAATAGTCCCGCTATTTGAAGCGGGCACTGTTCACCCGCTACCCCAATTTTTTTTTTGCTTCATTTCTTTTTTTTTCCAATTCAGCTGATTTTGGGATTTCGTTTGTCGTTCTAATATTTAATCAACCTGGGTGTTCATAGTTTTTGCTTGGCTCAATCGATTTGGTGTAGAAAAAAAAAAACCAATATGGGGAAGATGATGAATAGGACACTGCTACGAGAGAGAATAATGTCCAAACATACGCATAATATAAATACACAAAAAGAGTTGGGACATAAAATATTAATCCTAATAATACTAATATACTTAATTTATCATAACAAATATTTATGTTCATTATGAAGATTTATTTGTAAATTTATATATAATGGACAATATAAATAATGCGTATAGAGTAAGATATAGAGGAAATGGTTGGAGTTAATTGATACAGTTCACATTTTAGATATAGAGGAATTGTACTGTTAGAGGAATGATGAGATGGACTTAAAAACTCATCAAGGTGATATTTTTATTTGATTGTTTTCTGCTTGATTCCGAGGAGAATTATATAGGCTATTATTCTTCGAGACGGCCATAATTCTCCTTGTAAAATAGTTTTACTCATATTATTTATTGGGAAATTCTATTGAGACCCCTTAGTTACTAAATAAACCCCCTCATTATTGGAAAAAGCAAAGGCATTAAAGTTTTAGTTAACTACTGTCGATTCTTTTATCAACATTTATTGCTTATCCTCACGCATCTTAATTATATGTGATATAATTTTAAAAAAGCAGCAAATATATGATAAAAGATCTATTTAGGTTGACTTGATTTTTTTTGTGGGTTTCTTCGTGTATGTATATATATGCTATAGATATATATTTTTTAATGTTATATAAAGTGTAGTATTATATTAAAATAATTTAATACAGTTATATTACTTAATAAATAATAGTTAACGTATAGAAACAAGAAAGTATAAAACAAGAAAAGTAACTTTTTTTTTCAATATTTCTTTGTAAATAAATGGAATATTGGTGGAATATTGTTTGTCTGTTTGTATATTAACGAAATATTCATATCATAGAAATATTTGCATTAAAATAAAATATATTAATACTCTTAATAAAAATATGGAGATTCGATTGATCACTTACTATGTATACCCCTTAATTAATATGAAAGTAGACGCGTAGAAGTTCAATTAACTTGGTCCTTTCATCTTTTATGGATTTTATATATTGGCGTCCGTGTATATATTATCGAAAAATCAATAAAAACATTAATTATATAATTCGACTGTCATAGTGATTGCTAAGGGAAGAAATATTATTATATATAAATATTTGAGAAAATATTGCTACTAAAATTTCAAGTCTAACTATATAAATTAATGAGTTGATGTTTTTTATTAAATAAGACAAAAATTATTATTGTAAATTTCATAGCTTACGTGTGTAATCTATATTTATAATTAAATAAACCATAAATAATTAAGCAATGCTTAATGTTGAAATGAATGTGCAAATGTAAAATGAACTAATCAATTATACTTATTAAAATACGATAGGTTTAACTTTTGTGATTACAATGTATGGAAAATATTTTTTAAGAAAAATAAAATTCACTAACTTGAAGGAACTTATTTCATTTATTAATGGGGTACAAATAGCATTTTTCATTTAGAAGGGGGTGCCACTAGTAGCACCCTATTTATTTCATTCCAAATATTTCACGAACTAATTTGCAACATCCGCTCTATATATGAGATAACATTATTTTCAGTATCATACATCATACATATGGAAAACCATCAATAAAAAAAAATAAAAATCTCAAATCCATGTATATTCTACAATAATGTACAATCTTGGACATATGGTTAAGTGCTGGCCCCACAACCTTATCATCTGACAGCAAGAAAATATATCTTAGAAGTGATAAAATCCAACTTCGATTCTAAAAATCAAAATAATCAGTTTATAGTTTAGACTTATCTCACCCTTTTCTCCTTTTTAGTTACAAGATAAATACATGACCATCATCAATGATTGATTGAGAAGCAGAAAAACACACAATCCAATCACAATGGATGACGATCACAGAAGAAGAAGAAGAAAAAAGCTCAGAATCCTAATGTTTCCATTACCATTTCAAGGCCACATAAACCCAATGATTCAGCTCGCCAAAATCCTACACTCAAAGGGCTTCGAAATCACAATCATACACACTAAATACAACTCGCCCAACCCATCGAACCATCCACAGTTCACCTTCATCGGATTCTCGGACAACTTGTCCGAGGAAGAAGCTTCTTCTCTGCCGCCGATTAGAATCCTCCAGCGCCTCATCACCACCTGCGCCGAGGCGTTCGAGGATTGCTTGGCTCGGCTGATGTCCGAAGATGCAGAGAAGAAGGAGATTTCTTGCTTGGTGACTGATGTTGTGTGGTACTTCGCGCAAGGAGTGTCCGAAAAGTTGAAGATTCCGAGGATTGCGCTTCAGACGAGCAGCGTTTGCTGTTTTCTAGGGTTTTCGGCTCTTCCCCTTCTTAAGGAGAGAGGATACCTCGTTGATATGGGTAATGATTTATACATATAAGGTTGATCCGGTCCTACTTTTGTGTTGGTTAATTAGTATAAGTATGATTTATATGAGGTTGCTCCAAAACTAACTAATGTTAGTTGATAAATAACATAAATTTTAACTGTATAACTTTCGCAAAATTCGCTTTTGTCCATCCTAAATTCATTAGATGCTAGCTCGTCAATGTACAAAATTGATCAATCCTTTCTCTATTAATAGATGTGGGATACACGTGACTCTAGAAGTGAGCCTAGAATCCCTAGGGTTATGTTTTCACAATTTGTCAGGAAAAAATCCAAAAAAATCCCCAATGTTTACCCTGTGGACCGATTTAGTCCCGATTTATCATTAAGAGTCCACTTTTTAATTTCCGACTGAGGTCCGTTTGTCCCATAAGGAGCGTTATCTTTTTTGCCGGAAGTAAAGAAAAATCGTAAGATAGATGGCGTAAATATAGCTGGACTATGGACATGAAGAAGTTATGAGGACGAAAACGAATTTCGTCAATGTTACAAGATTAAAATTAAATTTACTCTTACTTAACATATATTAGTAATTTAGCACATTCAATGCATGTGCCACTATCTAAAAATATACTATTAAATTAATCTTTGAATATATGATTTAAATAAGGATGATGTTGTGGTTTATGCTCAACATAATAGAATTTATATTATTAAATAACTTTTAATTTTTTATTCATTAATGCTAAAATGGTAATTATCATGAAATTGACACGCCAGAAATTGACACGCCAAATAGTGGTTACTATGTGGTGCTCTCTCTTAATAAAATAGATAGACATGCATAGATGTATGCCTTACTAATACATCTTGTCTAATATCTTTTCATCAGATTCCAGTCCCGATAGACCTATCCCGGAGCTCACACCCCTTCGAGTCAAAGACATCCCGTTTATCAGGATGCTCGAACCCGAGGAAGCCGACCACCTAATATCCAACATGATCGACACCACCCGAAAATCCTCGGGCACGATCTACAACTCCTTCGAAGCCATAGAAGGGCCCGAGCTCAAAAAACTCAGCGAGGAAATGGGATTCACAAATCCTAGCTTCCTAATCGGTCCATTCCATAGACAGTTCCCAGCATCGACGACTAGTCTCCTAACCCAAGACCGAACCTGCCTCTCGTGGCTCGACCGACAAGCCCCCCGATCGGTCCTGTACGTGAGCTTCGGCAGCGTAGTGCAGGTCGACGAGCGAACCGTCCGAGAAATGGCCCACGGGTTAGCCAGAAGCGGTCAACCCTTCCTATGGGCAGTTCGACCCGGGTTCGTGCTCGGGTCGCCCGCTGGCGAACCGATCGACCCGATCTTGCCCCGCGGGTTCTTGGAGGACGTGGTCAGAGAAAGGGGTTGCATGGTGAATTGGGCCCCACAGCAGGAAATCTTATCGCACAATGCGGTCGGAGGGTTTTGGACGCACTGCGGTTGGAACTCGACGCTCGAGGGGATTTGCGAAGGGGTCCCTATGATTTGTTCTTATTTCTCTTCGGACCAGAAGGTGAATTCGAGGTACGTGAACGACGTTTGGAGGGTCGGGATTAAGCTCGAGAAAGGGATAGAAAGGGAGGAAATTGAAGATTCTATTACAAAATTGATGAAGGGAAGAGAAGGAGAAGAGATGAGAGGGCGAGCGGCGGCTCTCAAGGAGAAGTCAGAGTTCTGTCTTAAGACCGGTGGTTCTTCTTACGTCGCCCTCAACGCTTTGACCCATTACATCGAATCTTCCCTAAAATCGTTGTGATTTTTTTAGTACGTAATAGTCGAATAAAAACCCGACTCACCGAGTTCTTGATTTTCCTTATTGGCTTTTTTCATAGTATAATTTTTTTATGCTTCTTCAACTATTATACGAGCACTTATATTAGAATCGACGGGTCCTTTCTAACATCAAGTGGACTGAAGAGATTGCATTATTCTATGGGGGAGAAAGCTCAATTTCTAGAATCTCAACAAGTTAAACATAAATTCTTTTTTGGACAAATAAAAAGTAACTACACATGGACTGGACTTTGTATTATGTTTCAAGAACTTGGTCGTTGTAATGAAAGTCAAAGTCGGGTTTTAGATGCCAACGAAAGGGATTAAGTTCAAGTCAACGCGTCAAAATCATACAGAGTTCACATTAGAAGAATTCAAGAAAAGGAAAATTAAATGAAGGGAAAAGGTAGTCAACCATTGATTTTCCTATTATTTTATCTTGTCCAAACGCATTATATATAGAACGATCTCCATGAAAGCGTTCGTATCTCTCATATTTCATCTTAACGAGCTTCTTAACGGACACTCCTTGCTATCAATTATATCATTTCACCAGACATATAAATATAAAATTAATAATAAGATATATCTCGATTTATATTCATCTTATATTTATTAATTTAATTGAGGAAGATTCGAAATGGCAATTGGATTAATGGAGGTGATATTGGTGGGTGCGAAAGGCCTAAAGGGATTCGACTTGCTAGGTACACATCATTGCTAATTATGCTTATATTGGTCACATTTATTTAGACTTATATTTAAATTCGATTTGAGTATATCTACCATAGATTCAAGGATAGACACTATCCTCTCAAATTCTTATATTTATTTGAATATTCCTTACATATATCTTTCTATCAGGTAGTATTGATCCATATGTTGTAGTTAATTACCAAAATCAAGAGCACACAAGTAAAACCTCAAAGGGTAAGTAAGCCTTGTAGTTTACATATATATGTCTCTTCTCTATATACATCATGAATATTAATTTTTTTTTTCGAAAAATATTTTTTTTTTAAATAATTGAACAAAGGTACTAGTCCGATTTGGAACGAGAAGTTTACATTCACAATTGAGCATCCATCGGAAATAGACGACGAAGATCATCGATATTACAAATTATTTCTTACAATTATGGATCGCGACAGTTTCACTAGCGACGACTTCCTCGGCCAGACCGAGTAAGTAATTTTCATTCAACCTCTTTTTAAATATATTATTCGTATTATTTCGTTTTTAGACCGATCTAAATTATATTGTCAAACTCCATGCAGCATTTATTTGAAGGGATTATTTGAGGAAGGAATGGAGAATGATAGAGTTGAGTTAGGCATTCAAAAGTATAGAGTTCTCTCAAGTGACAAAAAGTACCAAGGTGAAATTCAACTTGGAATCACCTTTATTAGAGAGGTAACTTAAACTAATAATATAGGTCTAGATTGAACAAAATATAGACTTAATGCATCTTCAACAGTTGAATTTCACAAGTTTTCTAACTTGAACCATATTTTATTGATGCAGGAAAATTATGGTCAGTGTGGAAACTATTATGGAGAAAGGAAGCCCGAGATCTACTACTAGATTGTACAAAGCTAGCAATTTAATAACTATCTGTGTAATTTCATACTACCTTATTCATTTTTTTCTCCTATTCATCATCTTATAATAAAATTAGTTTGTAATTTGTATATGTAAGTGTAACAATGAAACGACATCGTTTGCTTCCCCCGACAACTATCCCGTAATCGCGCACCTCGATTTATGTCGTCACCACTACATCGTACTTGGACAAGTGATACCTCGAAGTTAGATATAATATATATGATAACACATAGAAAAAGGATATTTAATTAAATAGCCAAGGACACATACTAAAACATGTAACTTATTTCGTTTATTTACTTTGCCTTGCTAGGGCTGGTAAATATGTCGTTTTTTCTAGACTTAAAGATCGAGTTTGTCAAGCTTTATAGCTCCGAGTTTAAGAGTTAATGGGAGTTGAGATTTATGTAAAGTAAATTTTAAAAAACTAATAATAAACTCACGAGCAAGTTTTATTTTCTTAAAGTTATATTTTCATTTTTTTTTACGAACTAACGGATTCAATGTATTTTAATTGAATGTTGTACTAGGTTGCCATGTGAAGATCAATACTACGTTGTCACATTAAAGCCAAGCATGCACCGACCACCTATAAATAAATATATGTATCTTCCTCAAGTTATGTCAGTACGAGAAACATAGGTTGGGTTTAATTATTTCGATAGATTCTTGATTAAAAAAAATATATATTATACATGTGTTTTGAATATTATGTAAAATAAAAAAGAAAATCACTCGTCCATTTAAAAACTATATTTTGAAATTTAGAACGATATATATTTCGAGAATGAGAGTTAATCATATATACGTGCAATTACATAATAGAAAAGAGGTATAATTTCCTACATATAATTATTAGAGATACAAACTCAAACAAAGCTAAAAATAAGAGGTTCTAAAAATGGAACCATCAATCGAAGTATATGAAGCCCTAAAGGCAAATGTTGTAGTTTCAGCCTCTTACAAATTCATCCATCACGATTATTTCTTGTCGCCCAAATTCTCTGAAAAAAAATTCTTCTGCAGGACGCAATAAATCACTCCAGTATTTAATTTCCGCCATTATTACAACCTAAACTTTCCATTTTTATTCATGATATTAGAAATCTTCTCATGATATATCTGCACTACTCAACTAACGTTTCTAGTAAAATTTTTGTACTGAGCTGAGGCCTGAGATTGCGATGTTTCAGAGTAATCTCTCTCTCTCTCTCTCTCTCTCTCTCTCTCTCTCTCTCTCTCTCTCTCTCTCTCTCTCTCTCACTCACTATATATTATATATATTATATATATCATTATATTGCACTATATACTTTTCTATATGATTTTGCAGATCTTTAGCTTCCTTAAATCTCGCGTTTAATAATTCTCATCGCTTATATTGCATCCTCTATAAATAAGACAGCCCTATGTTTTGAGTCTTTCACTCCTCGGACTTGGTCATTTTTCTTATATGATTTTTCTAAACCCTTTATTTTGCTCAAACGATTCAATGATTATTTCCATTTTTTTGATATTTTCTTTCTCTATCGTCTTTAAACAGATGAATCATCTTGATTTAGGGTTTCATGCGAAGGAGATAGATCCTCAGTCAGTTTTTGCGGCTGCAGCATCATCAAGATTCACATAATTTTTTCTAGGGTTTTCTTGAGGGAATATATTGTTTTGGTCCCTGTTAATTATATTTTTAATTAAATATATATAAATATGTTATGATAGCTTGAGAAATCTTAGATCTGAGAATCTTGATGATGCTGCAGCTGTAATAACATGACTAATTCTTCACAGCTTTTCCCATTTTTATGGTTTTGACTGATAGACATCTCTGTATATGAGCTACGATGATTCCCTGGTAAGTATTCATGTCTTTTTTTTTTTCTTTTTTGTTTTTGTTTTTGTTAACAAAAAAGAACAATACTCTATCGTCATGGTACTCCACTATGATTACTGACTCAAGAATATATATTTGTGTGTGTCTTCATTTTCCCTTTTTTGCAGTTCTTGAAGGCTTGAAAGCATATAAAATGAGATTATATATGTCTTGATTTTCCCTTTTTTTAGCAGTGCCTTCTTCTTATTGGCAAAGTATAATTAATAAATCGAGGTTATACGTATGTATATGTCTAGGGTTTGTTTTGTTTTTATACAGATTTCATATGTTTGAAGTTTTGATCTTCGTTTGGGCCAACCACACTCACTTTGCCTTGCCCTAGACATATTATTTCATATAAAATTTCGTGTACTTGCATAAGATTGCGAGAATTAAAACATAGGACATAACTAAATATTACTGTGAGCTCTTCTATTCCCCAGATCCATTCGTTACTGATTTTTTTTTTTTTTTTGTGTTTGTGTGTTTGTTCAGAGAATACTCCTAGATCTGACATTTCTTACCAGGTTTCGATTTTTCATATTATTTATCTAGACAGAAGATTATAATATAATTCTTTCAAGACATGCGACTCATGTCCAGGAAAATTAGCTACGCCTGGAATTTGGATCGAATCATACCCACAAAAAAACCACTTGCCTCATTTTCATTCTTCATAACTTGATGGTAGTTGTTGATGATGCCATTATATTTTTCATGAATCTTTTTCCAGCATAAAGCTAAGCATGTGTAATGTTGTATGAGGCTTACTTTTGTAATAAATACTACATAGTTATGTGTTGAAGCATCAAGGTGCTGAAGATTGACGCATGAAGTATAAAGAGTTGATGTGAGGATGAAAGTTTATGAAGTCGCTGTTCCATTTATGAAGGCGCGTTATTGTTAAAATAAAAGGCAACTTACTAAATTCGGTGATGTCAGCGGCGTTTTCTAAGTCAGAGAGCATAGAGTTGGTTATGACGATTTTTTTTTTTTAATAAAAGGCACTGTAGCGCGCATTTCCCTGTTAGCGAGTTTTTAGCTATGTTCTTATTTTTCATCATCTTATAAAAATCTCCATATTAAGACCAATAAAGATTGGTACTTTCTGGTCGTGGATGTAGGATTCAAATCTGAATCCGAACCACGTTACATCGTTTGCGTTCAAATCAAACGAGTCACTACACGAAATTTGTTATTATGCCCCAACACTTCTAATAATTCGTAGCCCTATAAGACCTATCACAATGAGATTAATGAGTGGCCCAATTGAAGTCTAGAGATTTCGACCCATAAAGATGACACATTATGATGATATAAATATATTTGTTGATAAAATATAGATAATTATCGAGTAAAATCAATATCTGTGACATCTCTCATCTCGTAATCGTCAAAAGTTATGAATTCTTCGCAGTTATCTCTTAAGGAGCTATTTATTACATTTGTGACAGTCTACGTATAAGCTAATCTTTGCAGTGAGATATCAGTTCAAATTGCACTAAATGGTCCCAACTCCCAAGTTTCTAACATTATTCCATACAGCCCAGTAAAAAAAAAAAAAGCATCCAATTTATCAATGTTTGGTTTTGGCCAAGATTATTTGTGTATGATCAAAGCATCCAATTTATCTGACTATCAAAATCTTTAAATTAACTAGTACTATTTGCACCTTCTATGCATGTGCAATAATATATAAATATGAAATATTAATTTAATTAATTTAAAAAGCTTTATAGAAATATAATTTGGTTAAATTGACAGGCCAAATGGCATTCTATAATGACCCCTTAATTTGGTCTGTATGCTAGGGATGCAAACGAATCGAATCGAGTCGAATAACACAATATTCTATTCGTATTCGGATGACAATCGAATACGAATACGACATATCCGAATATTTAATCGAATTAAAAATTGATTCTTATTCGAATTGGAATATTTTCTCGAATATTCGAATCGAATATCGAATATTTGTATTAAAATCATTTTATTTTATTTAATAAACTATAAAAATATTATATTTAAAATATATATTGAATTATAATAAATTATATTTAAACATATATTCAATTATAATATATTATGTTTAAATGTTTTATTGAGTTATCATATATTATTATATGTGAATATATATTAGTTATACTATAATTTAAGTTAAATTATTCGAATCGAAATATTTCATTAATTTTCGAATTGAATATTGTGATTTCATAATCGTATTCGGATATTTCTCGAATAAAAAAATAGTCTTATTCGTATTCGTATTCTAAATATTCGAATTCGAATCTTAAATTTTCGAATCGAATCACGAATCGAAAAAAAATGTTCGATTCATTTGCAACCCTATGTATGACCAATCATATCTCATCTATAAAAAAACTATTATTTTTAAAAATAATATAAAATTTAAAAAGATAACTACCCAAGTACCCACTACCCAACTTCTTAAAAAAATAGTAAAATATTACTAAACATATAAAATTCACCCACTATCTTTTCATGTAAATCCAAATTTTGTATGTACTTTTATATTTCTCCTTTTTACCCCTCCAATGAACTCTATATTACATTAATTTTATATTAAATTATATTTCTCTCTATATATTTATAAAGATAGATTTTATTTAATTATCACTATGTATTTTAGACAAAATTAATATAATATATATGTATATGAACAAGCATTTGAGTGTGCCGGAATTACTAGTATAGTATGTATTAACTGTTAGGTGGTTGACTTAGTTGTCTGGATATTGCACTAGGAGCATGTAGTCTAAATCCATATTAATTGTGAATATAATGAGATGGGAAAAAATTGCATTTAATTATGAAGACTTAAAAAAGACAACCCATGACGTCTATGCACTTCTTTTACTTTTTTTTTTGTAATAATTATCAATGTATTTGATTACGTGAGAAGATAACAGATATATTCTGATCTGATTATTAACATCTACTTTTTTTTTTGTAATTGCATTAAATCATCGCTGTGTCGTATACATCACCCATTAACACCTTGTTTTATTTGCACATATATATATATATATATAAACAATAATCTCATCCGAACAAAGACAAAAATACTGTCACTGTCGTCAAAATATTCAAAAAAACAAAAACAAAATTAGTTTTTTCCAAGAGCAAGCGAAGTATTGAGAAAAAGAACATAGAGGTTGGGTCTCCCTATGAAAACTATTTCATCTCTATAAATAGAAACCAACAGTTAATATCCATAACAGTAAGTCATATTTCAGATAATAACAGAAGAGAAGAAAAGCTTATTCATAATAATCAGTCATATAAGCTAATAATTATCAAAAAGAAAAAAGATCGATGGCTACTAAAGCAGCAGAACTGTCGAAGAGAGAAAGGAGCTTCTACGCAAGAAGCCGTTCATTATCGTCGCCGGCGCCGACGGCTTCAGTTCGCGGCGGCGGAGGTAAAAGGTGCTCTTTGGTTAGAAGATGTGCTTCTTTAGTGAAAGAACAAAGGGCCAGATTTTACATCATGCGTAGATGTGTTGTAATGCTCGCTTGCTGGCGTGAGTATAATAGTGATTCTAATTGAATATTCATATATATAATATCATATGTGTGTATGTATATTATATATGTACTTCCTTTCTAAGGGATTGTTAAGATGTTATGTCCGAGCGTCCGAGGAGGAAGAGAGATATAATTTCTTTCTTTCTTTCTTTCTTTCTTTCTTTCTTTCTTTTTTTCAATTTCCATGAGGTGAAATCGGTGTATAGAAGGAGCATGAGGTTGAGGACTTTCAACTTTTCTTTCTTTTCTTTGTGAATTTTCATGATTTGTGTTAATGTATAGTCTTGAGTTGGCGATTTTTTATATTTGATTAGCAAAACTAATAAATAACATTATGTAGTGGGCTAAGTGGCGGTGATGAAATGGTGTTCAAAATTAAATTGATGTAAGAATATAAGTCATATATTGGATTCAAGTAAGTGGTTAGATAAGTCATAAATACCACCTTCTACACACAAATAACACGAAATTACCAAAAAAAAGAAAACCATGAGGCGGTTTTAAAAGAAATATGGGATTCTTATAAGTTTGAATCTATATTCTTTTTTTAACTATAGCAGCATCACATTTTGTACCTCAATTGCACCAATTCTATAACAAACCAGATTCAGTTCGCTTCAACCAACTCCACATGCGAAAACCTGGACCATAGTAATAAAGGTAATTTTATTCTGACACGCAAAAGATGAATTTATACTATAATATTATTTACTAAAATAATGTGCAGACTTATTGATGTGTGGCAGAAATTAATTTACTTTCTTTCGGTAAGGCTGATGAAGAATCGGGGAATCGCTGGCTTGGATCAGTAATTATTTATTTATTTATTACCTTTCTCTGTCTGGATTTGACTCAGGTTTTTGACCGTTGAGGACCACTTTGACTTTCCATTAAGATAGTGTGACGTTAGGGCTGTTGTCCAAGGACGTCAAATTCTCCAATTGTAGGGTAATTTTACGATCACTTCAATTACATATAACTTGTCTAAATTAAGGAAGTAGGATGATTCGTGTATATATCTCTTACGAAATTATTTTATTTTTATTTGATTATAATTATAATTTGCAAGTGTAGTTGTTTTGTTGGTCATGAGTAAACGGATCATTTCATTCGTACCTTCGTAATAAACTTTGTTGTAATAAACCTTTTACGTTTTTGTCTTATGTGCATGTGCTGCTCACAGTGTCCAAGTTTTAATTGGAATAGTCTGCTGCAATATAGTAATTAAATTATAGGTCAAACAATTACATATGCGAAACTATTTCAAATGAACACATTGGTCTTTCTTGAGGTATGCAATATTTTTTGTGTATTGTGAGTATTGGTCGAAGTTGCAATAATAAATGAACCATTTAATTTCTTATTAAGGAGAAAAAGCACACATATATTCCGTTTCGCATTTTCAAATATAAGAAAATGTCGAAATAAATGTACCGTTATTGGCGCATTTATATCGGCCGAACATTGTATTGATTTTAAAGACAGCAGCAACCTTATCCGATTACAATATCGATTATTTATTAATACCTACATTAAATCACATGCATTGCATCGTATCATCGGAGGAACAGTCACTTTCATCTGTTTCTGATTATTATTGATAAGAACAATAAGCATATTGCCTACCATATATCTATTATATACATAGATGCAATAGGCAACACAACAAATAATGCATAAACTTGCAATCGAAAATTGTGATTCATTTCATGTTCGGATGGGTGCTACAATATTTAAAAAAAAAAAAAAAAAGAACTCGGCTCAAACAATTATCTCACTGAAAGCTTGGCCCGTTTGGTTGGGGGTATTAGGGGGTTTAGGAGGGTTAGTATTAATTGATATTGGATTTGGTTGGAGGGTTCTTTTAAAGGTAATAATTAATACCCTCTTAATACCTCTAATAAGGTGTTAATTAAATCAATCTATATCCTAAGTTTATTTAATACTTTTATTTGTGACTAAATTGTCCTTTATATAAAATATTATTTCCTATATTAACCCTTTCTATATCACACTCTCTATAGCCATCGTCAACAACCCACCCTCACATTGCTTTTCAAATAAAAAAAATTAACATCAGCCCACGCACGCTAATACAGATAGCAAAAAGGAAAAGAATAAACAAACCACAAAAGACCAGAACTGATTACAAACTTAAAAAACACAAAACAAAAGAGAAAAAAAATGAATACATAATGAGTAGTAAAAGAATACTGTAAAACAAACAAAGCTATATAGAATTTACAGCATACATCAATGTCATAATGAGCAAAATAGAGTTGCGATTATCAGACGAAAAGAATATCAAAGTAGACAATTATTGAAGTGGTCCCGGTACGATATGGATGTAAGACATTAAGTTCTAAACTGGATGTTGGATAAAATGTTAGGGTAACATTAGATCTAACACTGAAGCGCACAGTGGAATATTTTGATAACTTAGAGACGAAAATGGATAAACACGAGATGTAAAATTGTACAGCAAGTTCTTCAACTTGCTGCGTGCCTCAAGGCGAAATTCCACTATAGCAATTGATGGCAAAATAACTATCCGAAGATAGTAAAAACAAGCCTAGAAAAACTACGGATCTAAACGATTCTGAAAAAACTAGGAAGTACTAAGACTTCTGAAAACTCAATACTAGGCTAAAAGACAACTCTCGTCATATATAAAACTCGCTCAAACTCGATATATGCTTCGCTCATAGTTTTCGCTCTTTTCGCTCAATATTTACTCCATGAAAAGCTCTCTCGAAAGTCGTCATTATGGCAGCTCGTGTAATGCCCGTAAATTTTAATACGGGATTTTGATGTAAATTAATGCTCGAAAAGCGCTCTTTTCGCCTTTTGGACTGACAAATGCCCCAGCTGCTTTTATGGACTTGATGAATCGAGTCTTTAAAGACTACCTCGATCGGTTTGTGATCATCTTTATTGACGATATTCTAATATATTCCAAGATGAATGAAGAGCATGAGAATCACTTACGAATCGTCTTAGGAATCCTGCGAGAGAAACAGCTCTACGCCAAATTCAAGAAATGTGAATTCTGGCTTGAGCAAGTAGCCTTCTTGGGACACGTGATTTCTGGAAATGGAATCTCTGTAGACCCGAGTAAGATTGAAGCTGTGAATAACTGGACTCGACCTACTACTCCTACCGAGGTTCGAAGTTTTCTTGGACTTGCGGGATATTACCATAAGTTTATAGCGGACTTCTCCAGTATGACTCTACGTTGACAAACCTGACAAGGAGAACGTTCCGTTCGAGTGGACTGAAGCATGCGAACAAAGCTTCCAAGAATTGAAGAAGCGTCTTACCTCTGCCCCCATATTGACAATACCATCGGGAATCGGAGGAGTTGCAGTATATAGTGATGCTTCAAAAAATGGCTTGGGATGCATGCTGATGCAGAATGGAAAGGTAATTGCTTATGCTTCGCGATAGCTAAAGGAATACGAGAAGAACTACCCAGCCCACGATCTCGAATTAGCAGCAATAGTTTTCGCTTTGAAGATTTGGAGACATTATCTCTACGGAGAGAGATGTGAGATCTTCACAGACCATAAGAGCTTGAAGTATTTCTTCACTCAGAAGGAATTGAATATGCGACAACGAAGATGGCTGGAGCTCATCAAAGACTACGATTGCGTCATCAGCTATCATCCGGGCAAGGCAAACGTAGTCGAAGATGCGCTAAGTCGAAAAGCGGTGAACGCAGAGTTACATCAACTTGGAATAGAGATAGTTAATTTGGGCGAAGTTGAGGCAAAACTAGCAGCGTTAACTCTTCAACCCACGCTGCTAGAACGGATCAGGAAGCGCAAGAAAAAGACGATCTCTACTTAAAAGTGAAGGATACGCTACCCGAGGATTTTAAAATACGGGAAGATGGAGCTTTATTATACAAGAATCGCCTTTATGTACCTGACAATGAGGAGTTGCGACAAACGATAATGAAGGAAGCACACGCGACCACATACTCGGTACTCCCAGGAACCATAAAGATGTATCAAGATTTATGAATAACATACTGGTGGCCAGGAATGGAGAAAGAAATTGCCGCATTCGTGAACCGGTGTATGACCTGCCAATTGACTAAAGCAGAACACCAGCGACCCGGTGGAACCCTACAGCCTCTACCCATTCCAGAATGGAAGTGAGATCATATCACGATGGATTTCGTCGTTGGTTTACCCAAAACGACGAAAAGCCATGATGCTATTTGGGTGATTGTCGATCGCCTAACTAAATCAGCGCATTTCCTTCCAATCAGTTCTACGTTTTCCATGGAACGCTACGCTGAATTATATATTCAGGAAATTATTCGACTCCATGGAATTCCAACCTCTATCGTCTCGGACCGAGATTCGAGATTTCTGTGGAACGTTTGGCAGAGCTTACAGAAAGCGATGGGAACTAAGCTCTCATTCAGTACTGCTTACCATCCCCAGACCGACAGGCAGTCTGAACGAACGGTTCAGACACTCGAGGATATGCTACGGGCATGTGTGCTCGATTTCAAAGGAAACTGGAGTAAGTATTTGCCGCTCATAGAGTTTTCATACAACAATAGTTTCCACGCTACAATCGGAATGGCCCCGTACGAGGCGTTATACGGGCGCAAGTGCCGATCCCCAGTCCATTGGGACGAAATCGGCAAACGAGCCTTATTAGGACCAGATATGATTCGAGAAATGACGGAAGCTGTGACGAATTCGGGAAAGAATGCAAACTGCTCAAAGTCGGCAGAAGAGTTATGCAGATCATCGACGATGACCTTTGGAGTTCGCAGAAGGTGACCAAGTGTTCCTGAAAATTTCCCCAATGAAAGGAGTAAAGCGTTTCGGAAGGAAGGGCAAACTGAGTCCCAGATACATAGGCCCATTCAAAATCATCAGACGAGTCGGTGAAGTTGCATATCAATTAGAGTTGCCGACTTCATTATCGCATGTTCACGACGTATTTCACGTATTGACACTACGAAAGTACGTCGCAGACCCAAGTCACGTGATCCAGAGCGAGCTTCTTTATCAACAACTCAAGCCAGATTGGAGTTACGAAGAGAAGCCTGTAGAGATTTTGATGTACGAAATGAAACAACTTCGGAATAAAACTATTCCGTTAGTTAAAGTTTTGTGGCGGAATCAATCAATCGAGGAAGCCACGTGGGAGCGAGAGGACGATATGAGAGTTCGTTATCCCGAGTTATTTCAGTTGGCGTAATTTCGGGGACGAAATTCTTTTAAGGGGAGGAGGATGTAATGTCCGTAAATTTTAATACGGGATTTTGTTGTAAATTAGTAATATAATTTGCTAAGTAGGAAGTTGATGATGAAATTTAAATATTTTCAAAGAAATTCCAAAGCATAATAATAATAATAATAATAATAGAATGCATGGAAATGGTCTAGAGTTAATACTTAAACAAAGGCCCAAGAGTATTATATAGGATAAGATCAATAACCTTACTTATGCTCAAGGTAACGTTACCCCTAGCTTGTCCCATCAACTACTGGCTAAAGATTGTCTAATACTTATCTAATATACACGATTATATCAAGAAAAGGAAAACCCTCATGTGAGGAATAGTGAAACGGGAACAAAACTAGAGAAGAAAGGGAATTTCTAACAAGATCGGGCACTCAACAGCTTATGATATGCTAAGAATTTTAAATTTAATAAGCTTGTTTAAATACATGTCTATCATACACATGTCCCTACTTAATTAGATGGTGATCATAGGGGAGTTCGAAATTCATTATGTTTGGAAGATTTAGGGTCTTTGAACTTTAACTCATAATCATGAGTGTTAAGTGACAGATGTAAGCTTTAATCATTTTCGAAAGTATGATATATTTCCTAAGGGTTTAACATTAGACCGTACACCTTGTGGTTTAGCATGGTTTTGAAAAGGGGTGATCTTGATAGTTTAGTTGGTTCTTTAGGAATTTAACGTTTTAAGGTGTACCGTTTTCTGGAAATAACCAGGTTTTTTAAGAATATCTTGATAAGTATCATTTTTAGGATTTTGAAGGAATCGAGCGATTTTGAACCAAATTAATCGGGCGATTATTGTTAAGTCGGACTCTATTGAAATCGGGCAAATTAAGTTGTACGAGTATCGTGCGATTTAGGGTGTTCCAAGCTTAGAATATTGAAATAATTACATTCGGTCGGTTGGATGAGAATTATGTGACTTTCGATCTATGGAAAGAATCACCGAATTAAGTTTCGGTCGATAGTGGTTGAATTACCAAGCAATCGGGCGAAACTAGCTGCGGGCGATTGAACCTATCTCTAATCCCCACATGAATTGGGGAAATTAGGTTACAACATTTGGCAATCGGGTGACGTTGAAACATAGAGAATCGGGCGATTTAAAATTGTACGAGTATCGGACGATTTAGATAGTCTAATATTTTAATTCAAATCGGGCGATTCCAATACATGAAAAGCAAAGGACCTTGAGGCTTGAGACATAACCAATCGGTCGATTAGGTGATCGGCGAAACCAACCCTTGAGCTTGACAAATCGAGCGATTTAAGATAGCATGAAATAAGGCAATTTGTTGATCACTCGGCGATGGTAAATGTTGATCACAAATCGGGCGATTTCAGTTGAATCCTTTCCTTCGGGCGAATTAGGTAGTCTAACCCTTATTAAAATCGGGTGATGACTAAGTCACTTTCGAGGGTTGACTTCGGACGTTGACCAGAATAAACATTTTAATTATGAGTATTATTTTCGGGAATTTCTAGATTTACGTGACTTAACAATTATACTGATGTGATAATACCTTCATGTTAGAGGTTCGAAACATTACGGATTCACCAGATTACTTGGCTGACTGTATCGAGAGGACAGGTAGGTGAATTATTCATCCACAATGCGTAAACACTTATCTAATTTATGTGCTTTATGTGGTTCGATGATTTACATTTACTGCATTTCATGTGGAATCACGTTTTCGTATGTTATCACGTTTATATGCATGGCATATGCATATCAGATCACAAGGGTGAGATATTTACACCGTATTGAGATGGTGACGAATTGAGATAGTGACGAGCGGGGTAGACTGAGATGATTGTGATTGTTCACTCGTCGAGGAGTCGAGGTTGGTACTCATATGACACCTGACGGCAGATAGGCGTGATCGATCTGTCTACTCGGGCGTTAACGTCCCGAGGTGCAAAACCGTCGTGATTTTATTTTAGCGGAGGGAGCGATCTGACAAGGTAGTTGCGTGAACGTCAAAACGCTGTCGGCGTAGGCTATCGCTTAAGGAAGAGCGTCATAGCAGGGCAGTTGCGTGAACGTCAAAACGCTGCTAGTGTAAGCTTCCGTTATGTTATAGGCGCGCGAGGCGTCGAGTCTGACCTAGGGCCCTATGTTGTCTGATTTGAGATAGGAATGTGGAAAAAGAAAGAGTGAACATAGCATGCGAGATATTGGGATCGGGAATGAGCGTTCACGTGCATACATGCATTTTTATTCACCTACTGGGCAAATCGCTCAGTGTTTACGTGTTGTAGGTACTGAGTCTGACGCCGACGCGCGTCAAGACTTAGGCGGCTGGTGGCGGTGCTCCACGGACTTTTGAGGGCGGGGCGATACATGGATGAAGACCTGTGGAGTGAAAATAGGGTTTTGTTCTTTTGACATTTCGGGGCTATGCCCGTTGTACAGATACTACTATGGAAAATAATATTTTGTTGTATTATATTATCTTTTAGGGAAAAGTTTTATTTAGACGGGTCTTCCGCGACTTACGTTGCGAAATCCGCCACTAATCATACTTAGAAAATGAGGGTTGCTACAGCTCGAAATCTCCTTATTTTATAGGCCTTGGCTCCCTCTTGAATTGGTATGAGATCCCTTGATAATCTCCCAAAATATCTCCTCGAAGGTCTCCTTAAATATAGTATATATTTAGTTCGAATCTTCTCATCTCATTGGCCGATCTCTTATCTCCTATTCATGGTAGCTGGTTGAATGATTCTCTTTTGATATTCAGATCATTCTGTTGAGGAGTCTTAGCGGCTGAGAAATTCTGACCAATGCCAAGTTTCTGGGGATGACTCACATGAAAATCTGTCGGGGGGCCCTCTAAGCATCTCTTCCGTGAGATGATTCTCCCGGCAGCACAACCTAATTCTCTTTTGATCTTCAAATCTTCTATTTATAGTAATTGCACTTCCTAAATTCGTTCAAGCAGCTCCACGCGCTTTCCACACGGTTTAGACTCGTTCCAGCACTTAACTACATCCTGCACATTATTAATTAAAGCCACTAAAAAATGTTAAACGGTTTTTGGGCATGAAAGATAAAATCGAATGTTGGTCAATTTACAGACAACAATGTTGGCTGGAATGTTAGCTCGACATTATCAATGCTGAGCTAGTCAACACAATTATCAAAGTAGCAAACGAAAAGAATATCAAAGCACTACTGCGATTATCAAATCACCAACGAAAGAACAAAAAGTTCAGTAATTGAATTAACAAAAGAAAGACGGATTTGATACCTTAATCAATTTTGTTTATAGCACATATAATGAATGGCAAACCCTAAAGCACTACTTATAAATTCTTAAATTAAAATAAGGGTAAAATTGTAATTGCATTTAATTAATTTAATACCATCTAAACTCATTTACCAAACACATACGCTATTATTATTTAAAACCATTAACTAAACAATGAAAAATCGATATCCTATATTATTTAAACCAACTAAAACTAATTCTGTTTAAACCCTAATTTGTATGGCCGAGTTCTTATAGCATATGTGAGCCCAGATGTGACATAAGTTAATGCAATTTTAATATTTTTATTGTATTTTTTTAGGTCCATTTTATGAATTATATAATACATTGGACCAAAAAATAAAGTCAGAAAATCACTTAGGTTGCGTTTGGATTCACCTATTTGAACGAAATCGCATGATTTCAAATTATGAATTTCACAATCCGAATTTCAAATCCAAATCTATTGTTTTTGGCAAACCTTAGGATTTCGAGAGGAACACATCGGGTGAAAAGATGAGCAATCGAGTTGGCTCATGAGTGATGGCTCAGCTCGTGAGCTCGGTGAGCCGGCTCGAGATCGTGAAGTCGAACGCTTATTATTAGTTGAGCCAAGCTCATGTTAATCAAACTCTAGATGAAGTTCATGTTCGTCAAGCTCGAGCTCATATTGGTTGAGCTCGAGCTAGCGAGCCGGCTCGTGAGCCTTTCTTTGATCGCGAGCTTTTATTATTTATTTATCTATTTATTTACAAACTCGGCTTTGGATTTCTAAAACCGACCAAATATCATCACATTTAAAATCCAAAGAATAACAAATGTTTAAATAATCATCCAAATCCACTGGACTGCAAAAGGGTGATGATGAAATCCAAATTTCAAATTGAAATCCGAAAATCCAAACGGTGCATTAGGGTGCTTACCTTATGCCTGCACCCCTACCATATGCCTACAAAAATGAAACCTAGCAACTTACCTATTTCTTCGTGATATTGTTATCATTTTTTAACTTGGTTATGGCATAATAGAGTACATGTACTTTATCTCTATATGTAACTTTCGGACGTAAAGTCAACTGATTCATATCTGAAGCTTAAACCATGTAAGAAGAATCGTTCTCGCCTTGCGTAATTCCCGACCATCGAGATCCCGCTCGAAAATTACACACTGGGCACGTCCCTTGCTGACGAAGCCAAGGATTGATGCAATTTACATGAAACTATCAGAAAAAAAAAAAAGAAAGAATGAGCAATTCAAAGAAACCTTGTCAAGTTTTAGCAGGCTACGAATGTTCTAAAAATATTCGAAAATACTTCGAGTGAGCGTGCAATGTCACACATGAATATATCCTAGGAGTTTAACTGACTGGCGTATAGAGCTGAAAATTCGGGCCGGGGTCCATGGGCCGGCCCGGCCCTAAAAACCAGGTTTGGGCTTTATTTTATGAGCGCGAAATATAATCGGACCTATTGGCCCGACCCATCAGGCCCGCTGGGCTGATGGCCCCGGGCCAAAAAACCCGAAAGGCCACGGGCCAAATTTAGCCCGTTGTATTTTTAGTTGTTTCTTTTAGGGGATCTAAAAATACCAATTAATATAATAAACTTAGCAAGTCAGTACCCTGTCAGTATTTTTTTATATGCAGGTACCTGTCAAAATTTTTGCACATTGGTACCTGCCCGCCGCAAGGTACATCATATCATACACATTTAGGTACCATAGAGAAACGTATTGTGGAACGTAATACAACTAGTAAGTGGTACCATCATATAGTCAGACGCAAGGTACCGTATGGAACGTATATAGGTACCATATATGAGTACCATATAAATGCATGACGTGATACGCAATACACATATAAAAAGGTACATCAAGTCCGAGAAAATGGTACGCACAATCGAACGAATACTTATATAAAATAATTTCTGATATGAGTACTGACTTGCACATGTTGTATACAATTGTGTATTTTTCTACAGATTCACCTAATATTTATAAAATTCAATTTGATAAGTAAAAAAATAATATTTTTTGATGAATTTATGGGATATAAGATTTTTTATACCTACACATTTGTAATATTGGGTATGATAGTAGTATAACATATACTTACTTTTTAAAAACATAAAAGAATAACATAAATTTTAAAAATACAGGCCTGTTAGCCCGACGGGCTGCCCGGCCCACCACACAATGGGTTTGGGCCTAAGATTTAGGGCCATAGAATTTCGTGCCAGCCCGACCTGGCCCGCCAACAGTGGGGCAGCCCGCTCAATCCGGGCCGGGCGAGGTGGCCCGCCCGAACTTTCAGCTCTACTGACATAGATTGCATGCTAGTATGTCAATCCCCAGATTTGCTTGGCTCAAAGATCAGAGTTTATCGGGTTACTCCAAAAAATGACCAAAAAAAAGAAAGAAAAAACGAAAACCTGGTGTAAGCAAGGCAAAGTACGAATGGATTCGCCAGCGTTGACTTGCTCCAAGCAAACACTGCAAGTCAAACCATCATCGTCTTCCTCGTCTGAGGCCTTATTACAACCTTTTTCCATATCCCCACCTTCTCGGATCTTCCCGAATAAAAATAATAATAATTCGATTAAAACGTCGACGAATTTTCGATATGTAACGAATAAAAATGACCCAAAATATTCGCACGATCGATAAAACCCTACCTCGACCGAAGCAGAAGACGACGCTTTCCGCACCAACGGGTCCGCACTATTTACATCACGTAAATACAAAATAAATTCGGACAAAAATGTGATCTTTAGTTAAGATAAGATGAAAACTAACCGTTCCCGGGAAGCAACCTTGTCGTACTCGTGGACGGGAAGAGAACTAATCTCTTCGTCGGTCATAGACGTCGTAGGAACATTGTCAGCATCAAGCGCTCGTAACATTTCATAATCTACATTTTGAAAATTAAAAAATTAATGCCCGACTATGACACTAAACTTATAAATCATTAATTTAATTATCATATACTTACATATGTATCTATCTATTTATTAAGGGAGAGCATGCTAGAGTAACTGCTCTCTCAATTTAGTGTGTCTATTTTAATTAAGTAATCATTTAGTCCTTCACTTTTTAGTCGGTTTTAGTTAAATCCTTATAACTATTTTTTTAGTTTATATATTTCAAAATATTCTTTTTAGAATTAATCATAATATCATATATTACATATGAGTTATTTTAATTAAACTATATACTTATGAATTAGGCACACGCATATGAGTGTGCTTCATATACTAGTATATATACAAACCTAAGTCGTCGAATTCCCTATCGAGAAGTGCGAGTTGAAGTCTAAGACTGCGCAATCTTCCTCAGGACTTAAGACGGTGGCACGTGGAGCCTTAGCTCGGTGTGCCCGAGTAGGCCAACCGCGTGAGCCTAGGCTTGAGCCTGAAGCTGCTGAAAGCTTGCGTACATTCTCAGAGTTGTTGCAGTTAAAAAGACGTTGAGCACAATCCATAGCTTCATGATGTAAGAGAAAATTCGATTTTTATTGTTATTATAACTATCCGACTAGATTTGAATTTTTGGTCGTAAAACTTTTTACGAAGTTCGCTTTTTCGTCCTCTAACATGTGTGTCCAAAAAGTAGTGCTATGCCTTTCATGAAAATTGTTATTTTCTAATCTGAATTGTCTCTTTCTGAAACTAGTCCAAAATGTCTAAACAATTTATGATGATTGGTCATGTTTCTTCTGCAATTTTTTCGGCCATCTTTCATTGCTTCCAACAAGGAAAATATGATCGCTTCAAAAGTTAATTGAATTTGTGTAGTGTTAGTTACAATGATAAATGGTCTAAACATAATGAACTAGTTTTGGGCAGTTACAAGTGAGATGACGAAAAACAAATTTCGTGAAAGTTGTTAGACTAATATTTACCGGACTAGTTTTGTAACATGAACAAGTAAGAGGATGAGAAATGAATTTCGTGAAAGTTACAAATTCTGCGCCAAAAAAAAGGTCAATACGTACCAGAAAATTAGGAGACATTTGGTGGGAGTTCAAGATCATAAAGAGCATCAGCACTGCATAAGGAAGAAAACGAATGAAGTTAATAAAAATAAAGAGACGCCCAAAAGACTATCATAGATGGCGTTGATTATAACCTGTGACGAGAAAAGCGAGGGAGTTCGAATTTACGGGTCGACCCGCATGGATGCGCTGATGAAGGGACATACATGCAATGAAGATTCATTCATAAGCGTTAGAACGAAAAAAGAGAAAGAAAAATCCAATTTTCGAAGCAAAAGTTGAGGTTCGAAAGGTTCACCACAGTTCTTCGCTCGGGTATAAGTCCTGAATATCCCGTCTCTGTATCTCCCCTCGTGCCTCGGAAAACAAAGCTCATAATTCTTCTGAAGAGTTATAGAGTTCAAACATGAATTTATTACAATGGTAGCAACATGTGTGAAGGAGTATATACATAACTCGTTAGCCTCGAATTTGGTCTCTAAGGCTACATTCTGCAAGAATTTTTATCTTAAATAATCAAAACAAACGAGCAAGGTGTTAGCATGACGTGACCTTATTTGAATAGAGCACATGTGGATGTATAGTCAATGAAGAAAAAGAGAAAATGATTTCTCTTATGGCGTGAGTAAGCAGCTTTGATCATTCAAAAAGGAACAACAAGTGCTAAGCTATTTTCCATCTAATGAGCTAAGCAATGACCTCATTGGGATGCTTTTGTGCCTATAAATAGGCAGTGTAACGACGAAGAGAAATCACCACCTCAACAGATCTTCGATCATTTATATATATAGCTTCTTTCTCCGCAATTCTTATACTGCTTTTATATCGCGTCAGTGTACGTGTTTGTAATCTCTCCACATAATAAAGAAGTTCTACCCTCCGGCCCGTGGACGTAGGTCATTCTGACCGAACCACGTAAATCTCGTGTCACTGTCCAAATTTATTTTTCGTCTCGTTTATTTATTATCGTCATTTTCGGGCAAAAATAATTATCGGGGATTTCCGCATATCCTAACAAATTGGTATCAGAGCCAACCCCGATTTATTTTTTAGCCACCATGACGATAACAAAAATGTCAATTGAAAGTTCGACAGAAATGTCAACTTTGCAATGTGGAGTCTCAAGATGGAGGCCATACTCATTCAAGACGGTTGCGAGGTGGCGCTTGAAGGCGCAAAGAAGAAACCAACCGAAATGAAGGACGATCAATTTAATGAATTGGACAAGAAAGCCAGATCGGCTATTATATTAAATCTCTCTTACGAAGTTTTACAAGAAGTTGCCACGGAGACGACGGCCATGGGTATGTGGGATGCGTTAAAAGCGATCTACATGAAGAAGACAAAGGAGAATCGGCTTTATTTAAAGCAGAAGCTTTATAGTATGAAAATGACAGAAGGTACTTCTATTCTTTCGCATCTCGATAAATTCGATTCTATAATTATTGATTTGGCGAACGTAGAAGTCAAAGTGACGGACGAAGATCAGGCCATAATATTGTTGTGTTCCTTTCCCTCGTCTTTAAAACATTTTCGTGACACGATTATATACGGAAAAGACACAATATCATATTCTAGTGTCAAATCCGCTTTACAATCGAAAGAACAGATAGACAGGGATATTACGGGAGAAACAAGTGGTAGCCAGGCAGAAGGCCTGTTTGCACGGGGAAGACCAGAACGTAGAGACGCTGAAAGTAGCAGATCTAAAGAAAGGTCGAAATTCAGGTACAGAAATAAAGTCTGTAATTTTTGCAAGAAAAAGGGACACATTAAAGCTGATTGTTTTAAATTAAAAAATAAGGAGAAAAATAATCAGCAATTTAATAAACCCGCCGAAGCTAGTTTAGCTGCTGATGAGAGCGATGGAACTATTTTTGTAGCAACTGCAAATATTATTAGGTCTGATAATGAGTGGATCTTAGATTCGGGTTGTTCTTACCACATAAGTCGGAGTCAGGACTGTTTTTCCGCATATGAAAATTTTGATGGTGGATATGTCTTAATGGGAAATGATGCTCCGTGTAAAGTTGTTGGTAAAGGCACAGTTAGGATCAAGATGTTCGACGGAATCATCCGAACGCTCACAGAAGTCAGACATGTTCCAGATATGAAGAGAAATCTTGTCTCTTTAGGCACACTTGAATCTCAAGGGTGCAGGTTCTCAGGTGAAGGTGGAGTTTTGAAAATTGCCAGAGGTGCCCTTGTCGTGATGAAAGCTTGCAGGTCTGGAAATTTATATATTTTACAGGGAACTACTGTGACAGGTTCCGCTGCAGTTTCGACATCCCCGGAGGTTGATACCACGAGATTATGGCATATGCGTCTTGGACACATGGGAGAAAAAGGCTTGACGATTTTGAGCAAGCGGGGCCTACTTTCCGGTCAAAGTACAGGTAAGATGGACTTTTGCGAACACTGTATTTTTGGGAAGCAGAAACGAGTCAACTTCAATTCGCCAGCAGTCCACAGGACGAAAGGTACTTTGGACTATATTCATTCTGATGTATGGGGTCCTTCTCGTGTTCCGTCCAAAGGTGGTGCAAGATATATGTTGACTTTCATCGATGATTTTTCAAGGAAAGTCTGGGTCTATTTTCTTAAACAGAAAAGTGATGTTTTCCTAACATTTAAACAATGGAAAGCTTTGATTGAAAAGCAGACAGGAAAACAGATCAAGCGGTTGCGGACAGATAATGGCTTAGAATTTTGCGGAAGCGAGTTCAATGAGTTCTGCAAAAACGAAGGAATTGCTCGACATCACACTGTTCGAATGACGCCTCAACAAAATGGTGTTGCCGAGCGCATGAACCGAACGCTTTTAGAGAGAGCTCGATGTATGATCTCCAACGCTGGGTTGACAAATGATTTTTGGGCTGAAGCTATCGCCGCAGCATGTTATATTGTCAACCGCTCACCGTGTTCACCGATCAATTTCAAGACTCCTGAGGAAGTTTGGTCAGGTACTCCTGCTGATTACTCAAACTTAAGAATATTTGGGTGCCCAGCTTATATGCACGTAAACGAGGAAAAATTAGAGCCTAGAGCTAAGAAATGTATTTTCCTCGGTTACGCTTCAGGGGTGAAAGGATATAGATTATATAATCCTGATCCCAAGTCACCCAAATTTATAATTAGCAGAGATGTTACTTTTGACGAGTCTTCTATGTTACATCCTTCGAAAGAGTCTACTAACTCTTCTGATCAAGAAAAGAAGGATAGTGTACACAGCGAGGTGGAGCTCGAGATCAACAAAGATTCTTCAGATGATCCTGCTACGAGTTCAACAGATCAGAATGAACCAGAACATGATTCAGATCCTGTTGAAGATGAAAGCACCGAGCAGGAATATTCTATAGCCAGAGATAGGGAGAGACGGGAGATTCGACTACCACAGCGGTACGTGAATTTAGTTTCGTATGCTTTATCAGTGGCACAAGAAACAGGTGGAGGCGGCGAACCTTCTACCTATTCGAAGGCAATAAGCGATGATAATTCTGATAAGTGGTTGGTAGCGATGAATGAAGAAATGGAGTCTCTGCACAAGAATGATACATGGATTCTTGTGCCGCCGCCGAAGAAAAAGAAAATAGTCGGATGTAAGTGGGTCTTCAAGAAGAAAGAAGGTATATCTGGTTCGGACGATGCAAGGTATAAGGCACGATTAGTCGCGAAAGGCTATAGTCAGGTACAAGGTATTGATTTTAATGATGTATTCTCACCTGTCGTTAGACATAGCTCTATTCGTGTATTACTTGCATTCGTTGCCATGTATAATTTGGAGTTAGAACAGCTCGACGTCAAGACGGCGTTCTTACATGGCGATTTAGATGAACAGATTTATATGAAGCAACCTGAAGGCTTCATAGTTGAAGGCAAGGAAGACCATGTTTGTCTATTAAAGAAATCCTTATACGGATTAAAGCAGTCTCCAAGACAGTGGTATAAACGTTTTGATTCTTTCATGTTGGGTCATGGTTTCTCCAGGAGCAAGTATGATAGTTGCGTTTACTTCCGGAAGTTAAATGACAGTTCGTTCATTTATCTATTGTTATATGTTGATGACATGCTCATTGCGGCTAAGAATCTTGCAGAAATTCACCAGGTGAAGGCCTTATTGAATGGTGAATTTGAAATGAAGGATTTAGGAGCAGCTAAGAAGATTCTTGGTATGGAGATTAGACGTGATAGAGGAGCTGGTAAGTTGCACCTGACCCAGGAAAGTTACCTCAGAAAGGTTTTGGAGAGATTTGGCATGAGCGATGCCAAACCAGTCAGCACTCCTCTTGCTAGCCATTTTAGGCTAAGCGCTGCTCAGTCACCATCATCAGATGAGGAAGAAGCGTACATGGCACGAGTTCCCTACTCGAGTGCAGTCGGCAGTATTATGTATGCAATGGTATGTACACGTCCTGATATTTCACAGGCTGTTAGTGTTGTTAGCAGGTATATGGCTAATCCAGGGAAAGAACACTGGCAAGCAGTGAAGTGGATTCTCAGATACTTGAAGGGCACTCTAAGCCTTTGTTTGGAGTTTGGCAGAAACAGTGATACTCTCGTTGGCTTCGTCGATTCAGACTACGCAGGTGATCTCGATAAACGACGATCTCTTACTGGTTATGTATTTTCTATTGGAGGTTGTGCAGTTAGCTGGAAAGCAACTCTACAGCATGTAGTGGCGTTATCTACTACTGAAGCAGAATACATGGCGATTACTGATGGAATCAAGGAAGCTTTGTGGTTGAAAGGGTTATTCAGCGAATTAACTCAGAATCAGGGAGTTATTACAATTTTCTGTGATAGTCAAAGTGCAATTCATTTGACTAAGGATCAGATGTATCACGAAAGGACTAAACATATTGATGTTAAGTATCATTTTATTCGTGAGATCATTGCAGATAAAAAGGTGTTTATCAAGAAGATTAACACGAAGGATAATCCTGCGGATTTGTTTACGAAGGCTCTTCCAGTTTTCAAGTTCAAGCTTTGCTTGGACTTGATTGGTGTTTTAAAGTTGGTGAACTAGCCCGTCGGGGCTAAGGTCGGAGGGAGTAAAGGTGTTACTAATTAAGGTGGAGTTATTTTCAAATAAGGTCAAGGTGGAGATTTGTTAGCATGACGTGACCTTATTTGAATAGAGCACATGTGGATGAATAGTCAATGAAGAAAAAGAGAAAATGATTTCTCTTATGGCGTGAGTAAGCTGCTTTGATCATTCAAAAAGGAACAACAAGTGCTAAGCTATTTTCCATCTAATGAGCTAAGCAATGACCTCATTGGGATGCTTTTGTGCCTATAAATAGGCAGTGTAACGATGAAGAGAAATCACCACCTCAACAGATCTTCGATCATTTATATATATAGCTTCTTTCTCCGCAATTCTTATACTGCTTTTATATCACGTCAGTGTACGTGTTTGTAATCTCTCCACATAATAAAGAAGTTCTACCCTCCGGCCCGTGGACGTAGGTCATTCTGACCGAACCACGTAAATCTCGTGTCATTGTCCAAATTTATTTTTCGTCTCGTTTATTTATTATCGTCATTTTCGGGCAAAAATAATTATCGGGGATTTCCGCATATCCTAACACAAGGGATGAATTGCATCCGTGATAGTCATATGATCCCATCACAAAACTTATCCTTTATGAAGATCATTCCCTTCAGTATATCATCACACAATTTTCCAGACTTTCGAATGAAGCACCCAAAATTTATACAAATATCAAATTTCCAATACACGCAAGATTTTTAGCCCACTACCAATGATGAGAAACAGCTAAAGATTCAACATCAGAGAGCTCAAACTACATCGAATTTGAAATATTTCGTCAACACAGCTCCAAGAAGAAAAACAAAAGAAGAAATTAGAAACAATCGATAGACTAACACAAAATCCCATATCATTAATTAATAAATAGGACCCATGCGGCTAACAATAACACACCAAGAGATCAATTACATGCAATGGCGAAGAAATATTCGATCTTTTTTCATCAGAAAATGGATTAAAATATTCACCTCACAGAAAAGGGGAATTCGCGAGATCGATCTGAAAATTAACAGTAAGATTAAAGAAGAAACATATTTTTAGCAGTGTCTTAGCTGAAGCCTGACACGAGCTTCACTGCCAAGAACGATCGACTTGTAATGAATTGCGTCGAGTCGAGGCTTATTTTTCGTTTTGTTTTTTAATGGGAATAATAAAAGAAGCCTTGAACGATTTGGATTTTCTCTGTAAAAAAAAATAGAATAACAATAAATTATTAGGGGAATAAGTTTGGCTGTGTTAGAAACATTTTCTTAATTATGTAACTATTCTATGAAGATCATGCTTGTGTTGTGAATGTGAGTAGTATTTCATTATTTTTTTTATCTTTTTTAACCTTGGGCTATTTTTAACTAGGGCTATTAATCAAGAGTAAATTTCATTTTAATTTTTCGAGTTATTATCAAGAATAATTTAATTTTACTCCTACTACAAAATTCAATCTTTGTCCTCTAATTTGTTAATGTAATCATGCAAAAGATAGTCATTTGCTACAAAAATTTCATTCTCTTTTCGTGCTCCAACTCATTCCAATCCAAAAGGACGAAAACTAATCAAAATCCAAAACAGTAATTTATCTGATTACTATTCACCGTCCCCTTTTTCCTAGTCATCGCCCCCTAAAGGACTGTAAAAAGACGATCTTGCCCTTATGATATTTAAATTAATTTAAAAAGAAAAAACTAACTAAATATATAATTCTGGTGCGAAATACTGAAAACTACATATACAAATAAATTCGAACGATCGACCGATACGGGAAAAAAAATTCGATTTAACATTTTAGGATCGATCAATCGATATTTTCGGCCCTGCAGTGCACGGGCCGAACAATATTTTCGGCCGGGCTGTGTGCGGGCCGATCGATATTTTCGGCCCGGACACTGACTGGCCGAAATTTCAGTTCCGCCCGCACAGACCCCGCCGAAATCTAGTTCGACCCGCACAGGCCCGGCCGAAATCTGAGTTCGGCCCGCACAGGCCCGGCCGAAATCTGAGTTCGGCCCGCACAGGCCCGGTCGAAACCTGAGTTCGGCCCGTGCACAGCCGGTCGAAAATACTGATCGGCCCTGACACAGCACCCGAAGTTCAGTTTCGGGTACAATTTTGGGGTCGATGCGCTCCGAATCAGGCCAAACATAAAACATAAAAGTTGTAGATAATCAAATTGGCTTTCCATAGGAATTTGAATCAGGGTCATCCGATTTGTAAATCTGAAGTTATTGTCAAAATCGTACAGACTGCCAGTTTCGGTCGATGAATAGTTATTCCCTAATTTATACATCTCCGAATATTAATACATAGTATAGTTCTCTCTGAAATATTTTTACTAAAATTCATTGGAATCCAGTAACGGCAGACCAGTTATTTATATAGTTATTTCTTCTTTTTTCTTTTTTTTCTGGAAAAAGCTATGATAAGATTTCAGACCATCATAGATCATAAGCATATCACAACAAGCCTCGAATGTAATATTCCCAAACTATTGGCACCCATAGCAGCAACAGCTAAACGTAGAAGAAATGAATCATCAGAGGTAAAAATGTTACATATTAACTTGGATAAAAACTATATAACATGAATTAGCTACAAATACAAACGTTTCATTTCAACTACAGAAAAATAGGACTAAACATACACAGATCGATCGAATCCTTCGATTCGAAAGAACCATTGAACCCTCTCCCCTACCAAAACAGCCAAGCAATCCACTCAAACCCTCCGCCACCTACCTCCTCCTCTCCGCGTGCCGCCGCCGCTCCTCCGCCCCCACACAACCCTCCTCGCCGGCCGCTCACCGCCGGAAAAATCGCCACCGTCCATCTCAGTGTAAACCACCGGCAGCTCGCTCCTCCCTCCTGTGAATCTCCCCACAGCAAAACCTCCGCCGGGCAGCCGCCATATCGTCAGTCCCACCGCCTCATCACCACCGCCGCCGGCTCCGCCGTCGCCGCCGTCACAGTGATCGTCTCCGCTGCCATCATCCGCCGGCAGCTCAAATCTGCAAACTGGGCAAGAATTCCTCAGTTCGAGCCATGGAAAGATGCAGTCTTGGTGGTATATATGCTTGCAGGGCATTTCCCTGGCCTCGTCGCCGAAATCGAAGGCCTCCTTACAAACGGCGCAGTGAGATTCTCCGCCGACGTGCTCGCCGGCGATCTCTATCCTCGGCATGGACTCAATCGCAGATTTCGACGCCGGCGGATTAGGGTTTCCCACCCTCGTCAGCTCGATTTGGGATAATTGGTCAAGCAATCGATCGAAGCCAGATCCGAGAAGGAAATCGGAGATGCTCGCCGGCAGAGGGCGGAGGCCCGATCCTGACCCGTCGTCGTAGTAGAGCTCGAACGACGCCGTCCGATCTCCGTCGTCGTTGTTCGGAGCGCGGAGGACTACGACGGGGTTGAACGGCGACCTGTCGGCACGAATCAGACGGCGCCTTCGGCTAGCCGTCGCCGTCGACGCCGCGGACAGCGTAGGGTCGCTGCTGACGTGTTCGACGAACCCCGTGCGGCACTCCGGGCAGCTGACCGGCTCCTCCGCGGCGGCGGAGATGGCGAGGAAGCGGTTGCAGCGGTAGCACCAATAGGTCGAAGACGAAGAAGAAGACATGTGAAGGAAATGGGTTCCTTAGATCTGAGATTTATTCTCTGACAAGAGAAATGGTCGGGGGAAAAATTAGGAGTGGACTTGAGAAGAAGAAGAAAGAACGAATAAAGATTCCTTTTTTCTCTTTTTTTTTTTTTGTTTTGGCGTGTGATGAAAGCTGGCGCGTGACGTGTACGTGGCGCGTTAGGTTTACTGTGCGAGGCTGTCATGTTTGAACGGTTTATAAGGTTTTCGCTCGATTCCTTCCAACTTGTGTTGCGGGTTCGAACCGCATTAGATCCGACCCGTTTAGATTGTATTGGACCGGTTTATTTTTTATTTTTGTTAACTACTATTTTGTCGATGTTTTTGAAGATAAAAAAAGTTGCAATTTAAAGTCTTCAATCTGAAAGGCAGTGTCCCTAAATTTTAAATTTGTAACTTGGATGTAGTGAAACGATCACATATAATTTGTTCCAATAAGCAACCCTTACACAGCCATGTGGGGTTTATCTCCAAATAGACGTGCGGACCACTTGTTTTTTTTTCCTCCCATAAATTAAATTTCCTACGCGTTGTGTTGTTAGACTAATTCAAAATTGAAAGTTAGTGTCCTAAATTTGCAAACCATGAGTTAGGCGTGTTGAAATTGCTGCACATTTTAACTTATGGGACGAAAGAAGTGGTTAAGCCATTTAACTTTTGTTATGTACTCTTATCCCAACTAGGTTTGTCAATGGGGTGGATTTAGGGTTTGGTTTTCATCGCTGTAACAACTTTGAAAGAGGTGTAGAAACGAGAATATGGTACAAAATTACGGGTTGATTCACTGAAAATCATCGCCCCACTGGCAACCCTACTTGGACCCCGTTTAGAACCCGAATTGGAAAACAATTAATTTTTAATGCTAACATATATCAGCACATCATCATTCCTTACTTTTTAAGAGTTTAATGCACGATTAAGGTTTGTGCAGAAATTAATTGTGATTTGGAAGATCTTTCTTTAATCATCAATTTGTACAATGACTTTGCTCTTTGCTTGAATGAGTTATAACAGATAACCTTCCCTTAATCGGTGAATTAATAAAAGATTCGGCCGAATTCGATCCACCAAGTATTGTTTGAAATATATATATATCTATATATATATATATTATATATATATATATATATATATATATATATATCTGTGGTGAAGGTTTTATGCATATATACGAGCCGACATGCTTTTCATTGCATACCATATTAAATAGGAATTAATCTATTTTGTTTTTTCTTTTTTTTTTCTTTTTTAATGAATATTAAAATTTTACAATTTAAGATTATTGCGTTCACTCAATATATACAAGCTGCAATATTCTATTACACGGTCTTTGGCTTTCATGTATTGTCGTCATGTAGGGTGATATATACTTGATATGTATTGTCCATTCACTCATCTAGTTGTTTATGTTAATAAAATAGAACGGAAAAATACATGTGAATATGGCTTACGTTTATGATATTATTCATAATTCATTGACATACTCGAAATATGACCATCTTTCTTTATATGATTTCTTTTTTGGTACACCCACAAACATACCACGATAGCTATTGTGAATAATTTTATGATAAAAGGGACCAAATAGGTCTCAAAAGATATAGCACATACACGTTAGATGACTCCCTTTACACCGCAAATTACGCCCTCTCTTTTTTATTTTATTTATGGTTCATATTCGTTATGAGAAATTAAGTACGGCAGACATGACATAACCTTATCCATATTCAAAGTTATTATGGTGTGCACATCTTACTAAACACTTAACGAATTAAAATATTATATCTTGAGATCTAATCGTTGTGATATGATCTTCGCCTCTTTATCTATGTCGAAGACGATGAAATCATGTGCTTATTTAGGATTTTTTTTTAAAGTTGAGTTTACTTATATAGTCACTAGAAATCCTAATCGTGCTAATGTAAAGAAAAAAGATACGACCGACCCAACACGAATAACAATCACTAATAAATGTAACTTATTTAGGATTCAACCTAATGGATTAAAAACTAAATGACCTGCATATAAGCAAGCATATAAGACTACTTAAGATATTGTGTCCAATTGGTTTTGGAATCGAACTCAATTGAAATAAGGGGATTTTGTTTCCAATGGCGTATCTCATTGGGCGGAAACGAAGATACACGATGATTGCGGTGAAGAACGTTTTGAGAGAAAAAATTATTGGATATCAAACAATAAATAGTTTATATGGCCTACATATAAGCACCTTAGAGAGATGTTATATTGCTAAATGTTGAAATGAAAACTCGATGGAGCTTCTACGCTGTGTTTCGTTTGGGCTAGAGGAAGATTTTATATTCCCAACAAGATCAAATAATCGTCAGCCCAATTAATTATTATGCCAGACCAATGAAATGGATAGAATGTCGACTTCAAATCCATCAATTCTTGCATGAAAATCGATCTAATTCCAAGGTTTTGCTTCATTTCCATGTGCCGATTTCCCCTTGTTCTAACCTCAGTTGATTCGTCAAGTGCTTTGCAGTTTGAATGCCAATAATAACACCAGATTTTACCATGTTGTGGTCTATGAGTCTTTGGGTAATAATCAAAAGCCATTGATTGCTTGTAGTATTATACATTCACAAAAATCAGAAAAAAAGACACATACAACTTGCCACACACCGATTAACGGAAACACTCAAAACGAGAGAAAAACGGTAAAAAAAAAACCATCGCACAAGAACAACTCTTGTCGCAAGCAAGTTAATTACTTTTCCGCCCCGAATTTTAATTTTTTCAAAACAAAACTTAAAAAACGCCGCGCTCGATGGCGTCCTTGTTGGCGTCTCCGAGGGCGGCGTCCTTCAAGTACTTGTCGGCCAACTGAACCCTCTTGACGTTCTCCTGCTCCGCCTCGAGCATGTGCCCGTATTCTAGAAGCTTCTCGAGGCTCATCTTTGGCTGCTCGAACGTAGGCGGGCCCTTCCTCGAGTTCACGAGGTTCCTCCCTATGTTCTCCACCCCAACGCTCTCCGCCCACTTCCTCACTTCGTCGTCGTAAACCCTAGCCCTCAAAGCCCCGAAGAAATCTAACCACATTTACATTTTTCCCAGTCAGATAGAGAAAATTATCAAATATATCAAACCCAATCCATTATCAGATAATCGAACAAGAATGACTTGTATGTAAGCCTGTGGGTTACTCTCTCTATTGCCAGTTCGTTTAGAGTGAAACGGCACGTATCAGACCCAATTTTCACATTAGATAATTGAATCAAGTATGACTTGTATATAAGTTTGTGGGTAGCCCATAAACTTATATGCAAAAGTTGCCCGGTCCGGCCGATAAATAGTGTGTGAGACAGAGAGAGAGAAAGAGAGAGTGGTACCGATGGATTGCCCGGGGAAGCGGTCGACCAGGGTGACGATGTCGTCCTCGGGGACGGAGTCGGTCCTGAAGATTCCCTTGCAGACACCGATACGATCCTCGCGGGTTGGGGCCCAGTAGAACTTCTCCATACGCCCGTCACGGATCAACGGTGCGTAGAGGGTTGAGAAGTCGTTCCCAGTTACTATGATGGGAACCCTAGCGTTCTCCTGCTTGTTGTACATCCCGGGGAGCTGGACGTTGGTGGGGTTGTCTGCTATGTTCATGAGCGTGGCGTTGACCATCTGGTTGTTGACCGTGTACTGCGTGGTCCCGCCCATTCGTCCCGCCCCTGCGTCGAGGTCGTTGATGAACAGGCAGCACATTTTGCCCTTTGCGATGATGTCTGCCGCCTCTCTGTACCTCTGTCTGATAAGCTTCGCCGGCTCTCCCGCGCTCCCCGACTCGAGCTCTCCCGCGCTCATCATTATTGGACTATATATTTTTTTTTTCGTAACGAACGAGAATTAGTTTTCAACAATTTCGACGTCTTTTTTCAAGATTATATAATTTTTTCGCTCACTTGATTCCCATCTTGGCGAAGACGAGCTCGCACTGGAAGGATTTTCCCTGACCCTTTCCTCCCCAAACTCCCAGAATAAGAGGCACCTGGAAAGAAATATTACAACAACACGTAACTAACTAAATCTTAAGACCAAACGCGTACCGCTGCCCCAAAAACTATAGCTGATGGTGAGGGTGCAACTCTAATCTTTAAACCGCACAGCAGCCAGCGCCACCACTAACTAACTAAAATAACTCTACCGATCTAATCAGACAAACTTCTGCAAGAAAAAGGGAAACCCCTATATTATTACCTTAATGTTGGGCAACTTCATGAAGTTCTTGGAAAGGTGGACGACGAGCTTGTCCATGAAGGCCGGGGCGATGTAGAACCCGTTCATCTGATTGTCGAGGTTGTACCTAGACATACATACGTTCGACCGAAAAACCAATCAGAAAAAAATTCCGTGCCTCAGTAATATTATTACTGTTGTTGTTGTTATTACTGGCGAAGGCCTTGGCTGAGGTATTCGTAGGAACTTAGGACGGGATCGTGGGTCCCCATTCCCGAGGGGGCTTGGAAGAGCGAGTCGACCATTCCTTTCCCCCGAGTGATGTCTTGCTGGTCGTCGGAGATGTCCTCGGTTAAGCCTTGCCACTTGTCCTTGCTCGTCTGCTTCTGCTCGTCGTACGCCACCACCTTGAAGCTGCCTCCGGCGCCGGCGCCGGCGGCCCTCGCGGCGGCGGCGACCTTCTTCAGGCTGGCGCCAAAGAACGACGAGCTTGGGACCGAAGGAGCGCCAGATTTCAACTGCAACGGAAGAGCAAAGGAAGGAATTTTAGCCCAGAGAAAGAGATAGAGTGTGATGAGTGATCAAAGAAAGGGTTACTTACTGGGGCGAGGTTGACGGCTCCGATAGTTGAGACGGCGGCGGCCATCGTCGGCTGTGGTGGTGTCACTACGGCGGTGTGCGAAGGAGTTGGTTTTTTTTTTTTTTTTTTTTTTCTCTTTTTTAGCGGTGGAGCTTCTTCAGTAGTGTGTGGAGTGGTTAGGCTTAGGGGTTTATATAGTGCGAGGGAAAGGATCTGATGAGGGTTCGAAGGCCACACAATGAAGATTGGCTCGTCGGACACGTGGCGGGCGGTGGTTGAGTGACGGGGGTAAATATGTAATATTGGCCGGGAATGGACTTTGAGGTCGTGATTTTAGGGGGACTCTTCTCCACTTGATTTTTTTGTATTTTTTATTTTTTTTTTGTTGGGGGTAAATTTGTGTTTTGTGTTGATAGGAGTAGGAGAGTGTGAGCTTGTGGAGTTCGTTGGTTCTCTATCCTTTTTTTTTTCTAGTTTCTGTCTGGACTTGGAAAATGGGATTGAGAGTTGGAAAATGGGATTGAGATTGTAAATCGTAATGAAAGGACACAGATAATTTATGTTTTTCTTTCTTTAATTATTTTATGGTTGGGAATTTAGATAAATATATCATTTTGTCTTTTTTCTTTAGTTTTTTTTTTTTACAATCCCGGAGTAACATCCCCACTCAACCAGCTATATGTTTACGTCTCACATTCCGAGGATAAGACCATATCCCCAAATTTAACCAACACGATAGTTATGAAATATCACTCTATGGGGACAAGTCAAGAAATTGTGGGAAAATATATCATTTTTGGCTTTGTTTATAATTATTTCTTTAAGACGTGGCTTTTCTTCTTCGACGTGCGAGCTGGGCAGACTCTTTGTTCGACAGAGAAACTCATTTTCGCCAGTACTGAATTAAATTGACGTTGTCTAGAGATTTATTACGATATCTACCTACCTAACTATCGTAGTTTGTATGAATTTGGAACGATACACGCAGATGTTGAAGACAGGTCGATCCACACGGACGGTGAGGCTAATGAGTCGAAGTTTCTCATAGCTGACATGCTTTTATTCGATTCACCGAATTTAACCGAAATGTGTGAGGATTATGGCGACATTGTATCGAACGACAGGGGGAAAAAATAATAAAATTGATATACGCGTAATAGATCATCGTTGCTTCAATCGGTGGCGTATCCACGTTATGGCCGTCGTCTTCCACGAAAACGAAATAGGACATAGGAGGCGAAATTACGAAGAGTTAACACGTTACAACATACATTTTCGTAAACACGTTCGAATCTGATACCAAGGGATTACCTAACGGGCCGCTTATCGCACGTCAAGATCCTATAACTCGCGTGAGGACCCTCCGAAGTCTCCCTCAACGAAGGGTGCCAACCAATCGCCTTTGCGTTCTCTTCGAGCTCTCCCATTACGGTCAGACTATCCCGAATATACACTCGACCGCCCGGCCTCAACATTCGATCCATCTCAAGCATTATCGAAGTTACGCTACATCTGAAAAAACAAAAACGAAAAAACAAAAACATAGCAGAAAACGATTCGATGTTGTAGTAAGAGCGTGTGGAAGCATAAGTTTTACCTTTTCCGTTCAATCGAAAAGAGCCCAGCTGCGTGGATTAAGTCGTAGGTCCTTGGATACGTATCAAATGGCTCACACCTGAGAGATAATAACAAGAGCTCGAAAATCGACTCGTTTTTAGGGTTTGCTAAGTTCGTATATCATCGATTATTTTTGTTGTTGGAAGTGAAAAAATGGTGAGGGGACGAATTAGGGTTTCAATGTGTCGGCTCTAACGGTATCAGATCTCAGGCCTAAAAGGTCATGGGAAGGATCCTCACTATCACTCATCTTAGTAAGAAAGAAATCATCCTAGACGCGATGTGACAGGTTGAAAATGTAACATATAAAACTAAAAAAAATGTTATAGACTGGCAAATGTAACATATAAAATGTTATAAAATTAAAAAAAAAATGTTATAGAAAATGTAACATATAAAATTTAGGTGAAGTGATCATTCAATTCAACAATTTTGTTCAATCAGTACGTACCAGTCATGCATGACTCCGAGAAGCCCACGATCGTATATGACAGGCAATGTATTGGGCCCACTAACGGGGACAACGTTGAGCACCCAACAATCCAATTTGTTTTCGATTAAAGCTGCTGCGAAGCTGTGCGTATAAGAGGGAACGATTAATATCGAGTAAAAGTTCTGCTACGAAATATAATGTTTTTTTTCAAAAATGTATATATATTACCCTCCAAAGCCCGCTCTCATGTCCAATACGTTTCGCATTTTGTACTTGCCCCAATGCCAAGCGCGAACGTAGCCGTCGATGATCTCTTTCCAGTATCTCGACTCTGCTCTGTAGAGTTCGTTTCTCGATATGTAAGCTTCGAATTGTATGCTTTGGAGCCTTTTTGGAGGAGTTTGCAAGCGTTCTGGCCAAGAAGCGACTTTGGTGCCATAGCCTTCCTCGGGCAGACGAGTTATGCATGGCTTCATATCGACGTACCTACATATGGATTCAGTGGATTCGTAAACTATGGTATATTGGAAAATTTTGAAAGTTTATACAGTGGAAATGCATGTTTCTAGTTTCAGTTCTTGAAATCATGTACTATGTTCTTTCACTCATTTCATGTATGTTCTACTGTGAAAGAAGAAACTGCGCGCGGAAAAATCTATCTCAATTCGTCTAAGTGGGTGAAAGCTTACCATGTGTTGTCAGGATCGTCATTAAGGTCGCACAGTGGAGGCTTAGTTCCATTCTCACGATTCAAATAGCAGCTGTTATCCGTAGGTTTCTGCCATATCGCAACGTACATCTCCTTCTTCACGAGCGTCCAGCAAAGGCGAGTGGTAAGATTAACCATTTCTGAAAATTCCCCAAAAAAAAACGAAAAATAGATTCATCGCTAGCTCTTTTTCAGTAAAAACAAATTGCAAGGCCATAGATTTGCCTCAATCAGTCACATGATAATGTAAAAAAAATCACCTCAAGAGTTCTGAGAATATGTACATTTTCGAACAACTTTATTACCTTCCCATTGTTGTACGAGGGCTGGTTCGTGCTTATAGACGGGCTGCGCTGCCCAGGCAAAGTATCCTCCACCTCTGAGCATCCTATTGACCTCAAGAAGCAAGATTCCATCTACATAAAATGGTCCGAAAAACTCAAAGTACTACAAAATTGAAGAAAACTATCAATAACGTTTATGGACTTATATATAAGTTATAAAATATGATTGCTTACCATCACGAGTCCAGTTGATTCTACACCTTGAACAGTGTATCAGATCAAATGCTTGGCTTGGATAAAGCAATCGTCGTGTCGAAAATGCAGCAACCATAGCAGGCACGCCGCGCTCGAGCGCAAACTGAATTTGGTTCTCATGAACATCTTTTGGCGCTACAGAAAGGGTGAGCACATTTCGCGACAATAAATACGCTCCAAAACTAGCAACGCCACAGCCAACGTCCAAAGCTACTCTCGTATGTTTCCCGAATGCGATTGCAGGGACCATCTTCACACAAAAGAGCAAAAAGAAAGAAAACCTGATACCAAAGCTATTTTCCTTTCGCTAAACGTACAGAGAATGTGACACGAAAATTTCACCTTTTCAATTTGATCGAGATACTGATTCGCCCCGTGAATGAACTGCGTGCCGCCTCCAGGGAACTTAAACTTGTCCTTGTCAACGGTGATCCAATTCTGACCGCCTTTATCCTCAGCCAAACGTGCATGAGGAACGTTGCTAAACCAAACCTGCAAATAACATAAAACCGTAAATACCTTCTTTCATCGTAAATATTAAAACCAACAACCCTTTACATACAACCTTCGTGCAGCCTGAAATCTCAAACATAACAGAGATGAAACAAAGTAACTCCTTTTCCACGCAAATGTAACTACAACCTCATAGATAATCACATAAAAGAAACGTGATTTGGTAGCACAAGACAAGTATTCAACCTCATCTCTACTTTTTGGCCATGGGATCGGCGTCTTATAACCCTTCGGAGGAGGAACAATACAATCCAACCCTTTGCCCTTTTCGGGACAATGCCTTTCGAATTTCTCCCCTTTCTCCGTCGAGGAAAGCCTCTGAATCGCCTCCTGGTTATCCAAACATGGTATGTACTCCCTCATACTCTCAGGACACATCGAAATTTTCTTAACCTTAACCCTAATTCCGACGGAAACCATATCCTCGCTCTCATTCGATTTACCCCATTTCTCAACCAATTCAGGATCGTATTCCCCAACTTCGAAATCATCCGTCATTCTACCGTTCTCGTCCAAAACCCCCATCCTCTGAACCGCCGGCGGAGGCGGAGGCGGAGGAGGCGGCAGCGGAGGCGGCGGAGGAGGAGGAGGAGGAGGAGCAGTCTTCGGAGGCGGCGGTAAAATCGACGGGTCGAACGTGGCATTTAGATTGGGCGAGGGGACAACCGAAGACGACGTCGTTTCGGAGGGGTTTTGGTGGGAAGAGAAGAAGAGGAGCTTCTGAGACGACGGCGAGTCGGAGAAGTGTTTGCCCAGGTAGAAGAACACGACGGAGACGAGCAAAAACGACGCTGTCTTGACGACCGTGGAAGATTTACAGAGGAATTGATCGTTCAAAGGGATAATCGATTTCATCTTCAGCTGGGTTTTCTCGCCGAGTGATCGATTGCTCACTCACTCTCAGATCTTCAGCTCCCTCGATTTGCTTGAGCTAAAACAGTAATCGAAACATCAACGTCTTAGGATCTGAAAAGGGAGAACATAGAATGAGATCGAAGACTGAAAGAAGTGAAGAACGATGAAGAAGAAGGGGAGATGAAGTGACTTAAACGGCGTCGCGTATTTTCACGGCGGATTTGGCTGATCGATGGAGGAGGGAAGTCGCGAGCTATTTTACAATATAATCTTTCCATAGTTCGATGAAAAACGATGCCACGTGTATTATTACCAGTTTAAAGATTATCATTTCGTATTTTATTTAATACTTTTTTAATTTCCGGTACAAGTTAATATGGCACAGTTGTGACAATTGATTATGAGTACAAAAGATGGGCCCTTAAGCACATTCAATAAGATTTGTTCTTAACTCGATATTATTATTTTATTATACGGAATAATGGAATGTAGTTTGATTCTGCTCCAGACACATGTCCATTTTATTTATATTAAACAAACTAAAAATAAAAAAATAATGGAAAAATCGTGCACTACCAAAGTGGAAAACACTTTATTTTCACGTTAAGTCATTTAACGTATATTATTGTTATACAAAAATTTGTACACATATTACACCCCTGCAATGCACCGACATAAAACTAGTGTCGTGTATATGTGCATGTGTATTGTCTCGTCATTCGGCATTCGCTATGGGAAATTGATCATCATTGATGTAAAAAAAACCCGACATGGAAATCTTAGTACAATGTAAGAATTAAATGAAGGGTGAAAAGCAGCGAGGTTTGAAATTTTGATACATAGACAATCCATGTGTGTTACGTCATTAAATGACTTTAGTTAGTTTATTATGCCTAATCATAGAGCTATCAAAACGGGCCGGCCCGTAGCCCGCCAATGCCCGCCAATGACCGGGCGGGCGCGGGCAAGCCCGGCCCACCCCGCCTGCGGGTGGGTAGCGGGCCTGGCGCTTAGCCCGCCAATTTTCAAAAAAAAAAGAAAAATAATAAAAATTAGGAAAAAATGAGAAAAGTTAATAAAAAATAGATAAAAATAATATAAAAATAGGAAGAAATAAAAAATTGAAGAATCGGACTTGGAAAATAAATATAATTCAATTAAATTTTTAAATTTAATTATTTGTGTTATTAAAAAACTCAAAAAATATCAAAATTAATATTATTTATTTATTAATCTTATTATTTAGTATAATTATATAACATATTTTTTTTGGGCGGGCTGAAAAATTAACAGCCCACCCCGCCATGGCGGGCCGCGGGCCCGTTTGACAGCTCTACTTAATCAGTGGCCAAAATATTAAGACGTGTACTTTAATGGCCAAGTGAAGCAAAGAACTCAAAAGATGTTTGGCACATGTTATTAGATAGTCTATATTGTAATTTCGATGATGTTATAAATTAATTCTTCCTAATCAGCATTGGTGGAGCCACATGAGAACCAGTGGGGTCTGGGAAAAACAATTATTATTAATAATTAGGGTGAAAAAAAGTAATATTAAGACTAAAATTGAACAATATTATACTGAAAGGACCGAGTGAAAATCTATAAAAATAGTGGGTATGGGGCTCCATTTTCAATTTCCTAGTACAATTACCAAATTGACCCCACTGATTTAACAGTCTTGCTCCGCCATAGCTAATCAGCAAGCCATAAACCATTAAAACCCTTCAGAAATTTTAAGTTCCACAAATTTGGACTTTTAAAACTCTAATCCCAGATATATGAATTTATTTCAAATTCTGCCGTACTCAATTGTTCTGGAATTAATGTGTTTCAACGAAAAATACTTTTTAATTAGAAATTTGCGGAACTATGGAATGTAAGTTAAATTCTTTATGTGTATTCTGGGAAAGATAAAACCGTCTTAGTCTAACAAACAACCAAACTTGAAAAGAAAAAGAAAAGATGCATATGAATAAATTGACGAAATTTAAAACTTGTGAGAGGCAATTTTGAAGAAAAATAAAAGTATGATTTCCTTTATCCACCCTCGAGCCTTTTACATTCTTTTTCTCCTTTTTTTTTACCTTCTCAATCTTCTCGAACCTTTTACATTCGTCATCATCGAAATTTCAAACGTTGACCTAAGCACCATGAATAGTAAACCATTAAAATCAAAAGACATTGAATTAAACACGACTTTTACGTGCAATAACTTCCCACCAAAGCCAAAATTTACCCAAAACACAACTCAACCCTCTCCTCTCTCTACCATTAACACCACCACCGTCCACCGCCGCACCGCCATGTCAGCGCCGCCGTCACACCTCACCACCTTCTTCATCTTCTTCCTATGCACCGCCGTACAAATAGTAACATCCCTCCCTCCCTGCCCGCCTTGCGGGTCCCAACCCGTACCCTACCCACTAAGCACCCGATCCGACTGCGGCGACCCGTCGTACCCAATCCTCTGCAACCCATCGTCGCCGGCTACGCCCACCACCACCACCGCCGGCGCCCTCTTCTTCCCATCCCTAAACAACACCTACCCCATCACCTCCATAACGCCGTCGACCCAGCGCCTCACCATCTCGCCGGCGCCGTTCGTACCCAACACCTGCATCGCAGAGGATTTCTCCTCCAACGGCCTGCAGCTCAACCAATGGTCGCCGTTCAACATAACGTCGGCGAACACCATCCTCTTCCTCAACTGCTCGGAGAGGCTTCTGGGGTCGCCCCTCAACTGTTCGACGAATAGCCTCTGCCACGTCTACGCCAACCACTCGTCGGCGGACGGTGGCCGGAGCTGCTCCGGCGGAATATGCTGCGCCTTCAGGGCCGGCGGCTCGACGACGTCGTACATGATCAGGCTCAGGGAAGAAGGTTGCCGGGCGTATAGGAGCTTCGTCAACTTGGATTACGGGCTGCCCGCGGGCAGCTGGCCGAGCCCCGCCGTGGAGATTCAGTGGGTGCTGCCCAGAGAGCCCACGTGCGGCGGGCAGGGTGAGTGCGGGTCGGGTTCTACTTGTCGGGTCGACCCGACTGGGAACGGCGGTTTGAGGAGGTGTTTCTGCGACGCCGGGCTTGCGTGGGACGGCGTTAATGGAGTTTGTGCTAAACGTATTAATTCATTAATTAATTAATGTCTTTTTGTGAGAGTGTATATCTTATTCTAACAGATAATTTGTTTCCTTGTTTTTCCTATGCAGCGTGTCGAGATCCTAATGGTTGTAAGAAGGATCGAACCGCACTGATTGCTGGTAATGTCTTTTTTTTTTTTTTTTTTTGCAACTTTCTTGAAATTCCAACTAAATAGTGATATTATACTATTGAATTTAGAGATACTTCCGTAGACTTTATCAGTCAACGTACAAAGTCTTTAATGATCTTATCACCGTGACCCCACATATACGTTGGTAGACGAAGACTTTTCTATTGAAATGATGTTGAAATAAATATCTACCAAACCTTGTATATACCATAAAATTCCTCTGTTATATATATAATATATATATATATACCATTAAATTCTCTCTCTCTGTGTATATATATATATATATATATATGTACATCTAAGAGTTAGATTAGGGATGAGAAGTGGAGTCATGATCATAATATCTTTGTTGTGGATTCGAATTTATTAGGGTTCCATGAAATGTGGTTTTCTCATAGCTGATTATGTAGTAAAATATATATGTTGTGGTCACTGTCATCTTTAATTTTGATTTTTCTTAATTTATGGCGTCTGTCTACTAGACTCTTGCCCCTTAATCTATAAATTCAATATAGTTTCGAGAAAATCGAAAGAGGCGAGTGAAAAGTCGAAACAATATATCATCCAACACCAATTGATCGCACCCTCTACGTGTGTGACTAAAATATAATTTATAGTCATTTTATGAAATTCATAATTTTTATGTTAATAGATGAATATAGTTTGTAATATATAAAAGAAAAAGTAATATGCAAGAGTATAACTACAATAATAAAAAACATTAGAATTAATATGAAAATAATTCTATTAATTAAATTGTTAGATAGCTGGGTTAAATTGCAAAAATGTGACTGATCAAGTGGCAGATTATAGACACATCACCCTTAATATAATGGTTCAAAGTTTCTACTATTTTTTTTTTTAATTAATGATTTCATAATTTCAAAACTCATATCCAAATAAAGATAACCTCAACTTCTAACCGTGGTTAATTTCAGGCCTATCCTCGGGCCTCGGCGCCTCGTTAATAGCGTCCCTAATCGCGCTGGTGTTCTACAAGCGCCACCGCAGAGCAGTCGAAGAGCAAGAGCGCATCAAGCGCGAGCGCGAGGAGATACTCAACTCGGGCGGCGGGAAAACTGCAAAGATATTCACGGGAAAGGATATAAAGAAGGCCACCAACAACTTCGCAAAGGACCGACTCCTCGGCTCGGGAGGCTACGGTGAGGTCTACAGAGGCGTGCTCGAGGACGGGACTCTGGTCGCGGTCAAGTGCGCGAAGCTCGGGAATACGAAGGGCATCGATCAGGTACTCAACGAGGTTCGGATACTTTGCCAGGTCAACCACAAGAGCCTCGTACGCCTCCTAGGTACGACGATTTGATCTCATCTTTTAATCTTACTATGGTTTTTCTCTAGGAAGTCGAAAGTTGCATGAGTCAAAAGTCATTTTAAAAAGTCCAGGGGTCTTTTTTTTAAGAAAAGAATTGCCTTCTAAACGAAATGATTTGTAAAAATTTGCTCCGTCCGCCAAATTTTTTAGTCACTTCGCTTTAAGGGTATTTTTGTCATTTCACAGTAGAATTATCAGCCAGGTACAAGTACATAGCTAAGAATCCACTGAGAACCCATTATGGGCTCGGGAATTTGAGAAACCATTACGTAGATGAGAATTCATCGAAGAAAAAAATTGTGGTAATGAGGATTTTGAACTCGTGACCTATTACTTTGCTGAAATGACTACACAATCAACGTTTTACACACCGACCGCACACCCGTCACGTTTAACCGATAGTTAGACGGGCCTTGTTTAGGAAGGGTATTAGTAGTTTTTTTCACATCCTTGAAGTCCATTTTTTAAAAAATCCGAAATGCAGTTTCCCTAAACTCTCATTAAACCAAACATCGATCAACATTTTAAACTTCTCATTTTTTTTTATCAAATTACTCCTATTAGGTTGTTGTGTCGAGCTCGAACAACCACTCCTCGTGTACGAGTACGTCCCCAACGGCACCCTTTTCGACCACTTACAAGGCCGGGGCGGTACTAACAACCATCGCAAGGGACGGCTTTCTTGGAACGAAAGGCTCGACATCGCCCGAGCCACCGCCGAGGGCTTGGCCTACCTTCACTCCTCGGCCGTCCCCCCAATCTACCACCGCGACGTAAAGTCGAGCAACATACTCCTCGACGAAAAATTCAACGCCAAGGTCTCTGACTTCGGCCTCTCCCGCCTGGCCCACACTGACATGAGCCACGTCTCCACCTGCGCCCAAGGAACCCTAGGGTACTGTGTGAAATTAATGCATTATTCAAGCCTACTTACAGCCACATAGGAGGACCACATAAGCTTAAATGAGGTTTCATCCTAAAACGAACTGGTTATAGATAGGTGGAGTTAGCCCATCAGTTATATGCGAGTCAAATTTTTCCTCAGGTGATATTAATTTATCATCATGCGTAATTGGCCCGCATAGGAGTAGAGGTGATGACCACATAAGCCTGATGATATTATATCCTAAAACCAGTCGGTGATAGGTAGAATTAGCCCATCGCTTATATGCCAGTCAACTTTTTCCTCAAGTGAAACTAATTTATCTTCATGCCTACTTACCTGCCATATAGGAGTATAGGTGATGACTGCATAAGCTTGATAATGTTTCATCCTAAAATAATTTGATGATAGGTGGAGTTTGCCTATCAACTTATATGTCAGTCAGTCATCAACCTCTCTTCAATTAATTGATGTGGATTATGATTACCTTCTTTTAACAGGTACCTCGACCCAGAGTACTATAGGAACTATCAATTGACCGATAAGAGCGACGTGTACAGCTTCGGGGTCGTTCTCCTCGAGCTTCTGACTTCTCAGAAGGCCATCGATTTCGGTCGGGATCAAGACGACGTGAATTTGGCGATCTACGTTCAGAGGTTGGTCGAGGGTGAAAAGTTGATGGATTGCGTGGACCCCACTTTGAAGGACGGGGCGGGCGAAATGGAGGTGGAGACTATGAAGGCATTAGGGTTTTTGGCTATGGGGTGTTTGGAGGAGAAGAGGCAGAATAGGCCTTCCATGAAGGAAGTGGCTGAGGAGATTGAGTATATTATTAACATTGCTAGTTCTTCTCCGTCGTCTAAAAATGAATGAAGGTGCTTGTGAGTTGTGCTGAGGGTTTTGTCAAGCGAAGGATTGTCTTATATTTATGTTTGGTTGTAGTGTTTAATAAATAACATAGCTTGTTGCTTTGGTCGTAGTGTTTAATAAATAACATTCTTGTTGAATGTTCAATGTTGTGCAAGTGATAGAGTTCACTTAATATTTCAATTTTATATATTTTACTGTTAAGAAATTATCTCTTTTCCTATTTACGCAGAATTTTCTTAAGGGTAAATAGTATTAGTATCATAACATCGTGGTACGACCTCTTCTATCATATTAAATGGTCACTTCACCTTGAAATTTAAGCTCATAAGGAATGCATCATGTATGAATTTTATGTCTTATTTCCAACATTTCTCCCGTCTAAGCTGAAATAGTTTTTTACTTGCTAGCCTTAGATGTAAAATTTTCTTTCAAGGATCGTATACATTACGTTCTAGCATGAGCTTTGATATCATGTTAAGCGATCATTTCTCCTAAAATTGAGCTAGATATCATAAAAGCTCAAGCTTGTGCCCATCCCATATTTTAATTTCACATAGTATATTTGAACAATCATTACATTCAAGAAAAATCAACTTGTTCCAAATATATATGCGTGTGTATCTTTCCAATCAGTTACCTTTTCCAAAAGTCAAAGGTTTTACTTCTTGAAGTCCACGCCGAACCTTATACACCATTAAGAACTAAACTACTCAGTTAGAAACATCTTAAAGTTACCTTGCCTTACGTTATTGAGAAACCCTCCAACTTTGCATACGTATGACCGCTTTAAAGTCATTTGTCCTCTTCCTCTCTAACATCATTCATTCAAGGACATGTCCGTCTCTTTTCCCATGCAAACGTTTGTGTGTGTGTGTGTGTGTGTGCATTCGTGTCGATTTAAAATTGCAATAACGCCTACACAAAACCGACTGGACTTTGAGAAAGATGACATAATCCCTTTACAGATGTCGTCTTCTTGTTATTTCCAGCTGCATGCCTCTAGCCCTTTTCCCACTCATAAATATACAGAGAAAAGGAAAAGGCAAAGAAAGACTCATCACAGAATAAAAGCTGCCATTTTTGTATATATAAAAAGATGAAGGCGCTTATTCTTGTCGGCGGTTATGGCACTAGATTGAGGCCTTTGACATTCAGTGTCCCTAAGCCCCTCGTCGAATTCGCTAACAAGCCCATGATTTTGTATCAGGTATTTAATCGTATGTCGTATATATATGTGTGTGTGTGTGTGTTTAGATATGCTTTGCATGGCCTTGATCTAGCTTCTGTAATATAAAGAATTCCTCTCCCTTCTTCATTTTGAAGTGTGGTGGTATTTATTTGCATTGATTATCCGCGATTCCTGGGTTGAGTTTTCGAAGAAAAAATAGATTCAAGATTTGATTATTTGCTCGTCGTATATGTAGATCGAAGCTCTTATGTCGATTGGAATCGCAGAAGTGATCTTGGCCATCAATTACCAACCTGAGGTTAGCCATGACTAGAGAACTCTCAAACAAGTGTTCATTTTTCTTGCCCTTTTTGTCATATTAAGACAGCTAACGACAATTGATATAACAACACCTTCCCAAATTTTAGGTCATGCTAAGGTTCTTGAAGAACCTCGAGGCAAATCGAGGGATGAAAATAACTTGCTCCAAGGAAACCGACCCTTTAGGGACCGCCGGCGCACTCGCCCTGGCTCGGGACAAGCTCGTCGACGGCTCGGGAGAGCCCTTCTTTGTCCTAAATAGCGACGTAATAAGCGAGTTCCCCCTCAAAGAAATGATTCGCTTCCATAAATCCCACGGAGGCGACGCTTCTCTGCTAGTCACCAAGGTACCGAGCCCGTCGATAAATAATCAATAATATATTTTTTTTTCTGTCGATCTAAGTTGTCTCCACACTCATCTCGACTATGGGCTTATGCCACACAGTCTAAGGGGTGAATTTAATGCTCAGTGTAAGGTGAATATATCTCAAATTTACACACATGCTAGTCATGTAAAATTGAACTCATGACCTTGGGGCACTGGTGGACTCCACTGAATACTGTTTTCCTTAGCATTTTGTGATAAAAAATAACTATTATCTAATTTTTATATAATATAGTAAAATAACCTAATGGAATAATAAGATAAAGAAAAGAAAAAACTCCACTCAAAATAATAAGCATTTAAGATATAATTAATTTGAAGTTGGACCTCACTAGAAGTATAAGTTCTAGCTTTGCCACTGTCTAAGGGGTTAAATTCCACCTCTCAGACCATTCAGGCCAGTCAAAATCGCAAAAATGACCTTTTTCAGGAATTGGATTACGTGTCTGTCTGTCTGTATATGATCGAACTTTATTAGGTCGAGGAGCCGTCGAAGTACGGCGTCGTAATAACCGACGAGTCCTCGAGAAGGGTCGAGAGGTTCTTGGAAAAGCCCAAGAACTTCATGGGAAACACCATAAACGCGGGAATCTACCTACTAAACCCTTCGGTCCTCGAGCGAATCGAACTCCGCCACATGTCAATGGAGAAGGAGGTCTTCCCCGTCATGGCCCAGGAGAAGAAGCTCTACGCAATGTCGATGCTAGGGTTTTGGATGGACATCGGCCAGCCGAGGGACTTCATCACTGGCCAGAGGCTCTATTTGGAACACATGAGGAAGAAGTCGGCCCACGAGCTGGCCCGCGGGCCCGACGTGATAGGGAACGTGCTCATCCACGGTTCCGCGGTGGTCGGGGACGGGTGCTCGATCGGGCCGGATGTTGTGATCGGGCCCGACGTGGTTGTTGGGGACGGGGTTAGGTTGGCCCGATGCACGCTCATGGCGGGAGCTAGAGTTAAGGACCATGCGTGCGTTTCGAATAGTATCGTGGCGTGGCGCTCGAGCGTTGGGAGGTGGGCCCGCGTGGAGAACATGTCCATCCTCGGGGAGGATGTGCACGTCGGGGACGAGGTTTATACGAATGGAGGTGTGGTTTTGCCCCATAAGGAGATTAAGGCCAGTATTTTGAAGCATAAGATAGTCATGTGATGGTATTGAGAGGGTTTTTTGTGGGTATTGTTGTTGGTGTGTTCTGTCTTGTGTTTGAAATTGGCATATACTTCGAACTTTTTTTTTCGTTTTGTTTTGTATGGAATGTTAATTGAATTGCTTGTGAAAAAAGGAATAAATTGCGCATAATATTGGGGTTTGAATCATCTTCTGGATTGTGAAAGTACTTCGAAAGATCACATGTCACATGTGAACATGTCTTAGTATGATCGATGTATTTGTTTGGCTCTGTTTGCATGTTATTACGTCAGTCTTTAATTCTCGGTGTTAATAGTGTTAAAAACACCGATATAAACTAGTTAGTTTGTAATGTCAAATTATAGGAAAAAAGTGATGTTATTTCTATCTCCATATCTTATATGTATTTAGACGATCAATGCAGAAATTTAGGTTATTCAACAAGATTGTCATTTTCCCAGAAACTGAATGATACATGTCAGCAAATATCCTTTATCAGTCAATTAATGATGTAATAAATGAGGAGGAACAAATTTGTTGTCTTTCACCTTACTACTCATTTCATGCAATACATGATCCTTGACATACTGCATTGTTCATCTATTCTTGGGCGATATTCACATATTGAATTAGTGCAGTAACTTTCTTCGTTCTGTTCCCCGAAACTTTGGCAAAGGCAATTGATGCTCTAAACATGATGATATCAATCAATGAAACCCTATGTTGTATATAAATAAAAGCAGCGTATTATGCTACAAGAGATTACTTACACTTTCTTGAAAAGCCACATATATATAAGACAAAGAAAACCCTACTACTACGTACCATGTAAACAAAATAATTAAAGAAAATACTAAGATAAGATAATACATACTACTTCTATATATCGTATAATCACATGCTGTGAATCAATAAGGAAGAATGGTCTCAAAACAATGGACCCCATCAATCTCCGGGGCAAACCTAATCGACTCTAATTTCTTGCGTCGATCGTCGACCTTCTTCACTTCTTTATTATTGCCATCCTTAATCTTTCCAATATCGAGCCCTTCTTTTCTATAGCTTGAAGGATTAATTGTAGGAAGATTTTGAGATCTATGCGATATCTTGAAGCCCATAGCCTCCGCGCAGTAGATATCGAAAGAAGAAAACATCGAGGCGAAAGACATTTTGATGAAGAAAACGAAGAAAGAAATTGAATTAGTGTCTCTTCTTTCTCTTGCGATGGTGAAAGAAAACGAAGGTTGTCTATTAGTATATGTATAGATAACCATATCTTATACCGTGAGTTTAGGGCAACGGCGGAAGAGGAGTATGCGCGCTACAGTAAAATAATAATATGGATAATCTTATCTTTTTAGTTATTTTAGGATCGTCGGTTTATTTACGGAAAATCTTATCTTTTCAGTTATTTTAGGATCGTCAGTTTATTTACTGAAGGAGATAAGATTATGATACGAATCCATTTGCATGGCAAGTAAGCTATTTTTTGTGATGGGCTTTTCATGTTGGGCTATTGGTTTGATTTGCCCAATAAAACTGCACCCGACCCGACCAATCCGAGTGTTGATAGAAGACGAGGAAAGCCGAAGAAAATGACTGAAGTAAAACTGATAGGAGTTTGGAATTGGATCGAAACATTTTAACACACAATCCATCTAAAAATTAGGGATAAAATTATCAATAATATCTATACTCTTTTACAAAGGTCATAGGGTTGATAAAAACGTGTTACTTGACCAATAAAATTTTTCTACATTAATTACTATTTAAAAATACCTCATTCTATTTTTAGTATATCATTAATTAAAACCATCAAGTAATAATTATTTTTATTTTATTGCACAGGCATAGGAGATGTGCTAAAAATACTAGTTGTAAATGAAGATTCTGCATCAAATTGTACGTCGGTCTCGCATGTAAAATTATAAATCAAACACAGAGAAACTGTATGTAATAAGGTTATTATATAGCATGAACTGAATGAAATACAACAAGATACCAACTTCGCTCAAACACTATCATTACGAATGAGCATTTGATATCATTTTAAGTACTTACAAGATATCCTTGTGAGTGTACACTATGCCTTTATCACCATTCACCACATGTCCGCAGCCTCTCGCAACCCTGTAATAAAATTAGTCTCAGAACTCTTAACAAAAAATTGCATTTTGAAGTTATTTAAAAATAATATTTTAAACAAACGATAAACTTGCAATAAATTAAAATATTAAGGTTGAAATTATTACGCAATTAAGGGTAAAACTGTAAATAACTATGACAGACCAAATTGAGAGTTTTTATCCATCTTATGCTCTTTATATAAGAGTAGAGATATTTCGCAGAGGTATTAACAATATTTTACCATCGCGTCGTAAGAAGCCCTTCGACGCCTACGGGCCCACGAGCGTGAATGCGGCTCGTACTGATGCCCACCTATGCGAAAAAACGTAGTTACGCAAATTGGCGAAAGATAGATAGGCAAATGAATGATTTTCGTCATTTTATAGTAGGCGAAGAAAAGTGTGTTCGCTGACCTCGGCGCCTAATCCAAAGCGGAACCCGTCGCTGAACCTTGTGCTTGCATTGTGAAAAACGGCAGCGCTGATGAAAGAAGGGAGAAAAATATGACTCGTGTATTTCTTTCAAGTATCGTCTATTTCGGAATTTTACTAAACTTATATACCTGTCGACTTGGCGCAGAAAGACCTCTGCAACTTCATTATCGTTGGTTACGATGCAGTCGGTGTGTGAGCTGCAATGAAGAGAAGAAGACGATGAAATTTAGGACGGGAAAAACATGTAATATGGGTAGGAGTTAAAGTTGGGACGACAAAATCATGTAATAAAGTAGTCTTTTTAAGAAAAAAAACGAGACAGCGTGCCTTCCGTGTTGATGAATGTGCTCGATGGCAGAATTTACGTCGTCCACGATTTCGACTGCACAAGCTAGGGAACTGTATTCGTGATGCAGTGAATGCGCTTTCGGAATGTTGAGTAGCGAGCTTGCGAGGGGCCCGCCGAAGATTTTTACACCTGAAAAACACATGCACGGCGTTATATCTTGAAATGTGTTGCGATTTATTAAGTTTACTGATGTAATAAGATAGACGTATCTACGATTTGAAGTCCTCGTGTAAGAAACGACAAGACCTTTGATTTGAAGTTCTGCGATTATTTCATTCGCAACGCCAGTCTGCACTAAATCCTTGTGAACAAGCAGAGTCTCCTAAAAAATTAATTGATGCATTTAACCATTGTTTAAGTTAAATATAATAGAACGGAATTAATGCGCGAAGTAAAATAAATACTATGGCACCAGATAACGCACCATGGCATTGCAAGCAGCGGGATAATCTGTCTTTGCATCAAGAACTATTTTCTTCGCCATGTCCCTATCAGCAGACTTATCTACATAAACGTGGCAAATTCCATCTGGCAAAGGAAAAAAAGAACTATATACGTTTCAAGATTTTCGTTGACGCCTTCATATAATACATGTCACGAAGGAATAAAACTGAATCTAACCAGCATGACCCAAGACAGGGATTTTCGTTGAAGCCTTAATTTGAGTGACGAGTTTGTTGCTTCCTCTTGGAATCACAAGGTCGATAACGTCATCGAGCTGCGACACAATGGTGGAAACACTTTCAGCTACAATATAATGCATTGTAAAGGATGATTAATTTTGGGATGATAATAACCTTGAGTAACTCGGGTATCTCTTCTCTGGAAGTAACCAATCCAAGAAGTTGATGGCCAACAGTTTGTGGAATGGCTGAAGTAATCACCTGAAAGTGAGAATTTTGCGTAAGAGATATTTAGTTTTTTGAACTGTGAACTGATGATGGCTGGTTATTTTGCCTTATGAAGGATAGCATTTGAACGTCTAGCTTCTTTTCCTCCCTTTAACAAGAGCCCATTTCCGCTCCTAATAGCCAACGAAGCAATCTGTTGGGAATATCAAGAAACACCATGATTTGTATGTGAGATGAGGCCATCAAACAAATATCTGGAGTAGGAGTCAAAAGCAATGTAAGATACTCGAGCTGACTAAGGACGCTAACTGTGGGAAACGATAGGGAAAATATATTTTACCTGTAGATGCCATGTATCATAGTGTGCTGACTACTGAAATTCAATCTTCTTTAACATGATGAAGTATTACTATATGATGATCAAGGCAACGACCCAAAACAGTCATATGGCTAAGTTACAATGGTATATCTCTACCTGAACGAGTGCGTCAGGTCGAGACTCAAATATGATCAAAAGAACGCCCAGAGGAGATGACATCTTCTCCAATATGAGTCCTTCTGAAAGCTGCAGAAGAACAACATAGTTATACAGAGTAAATAAATCTAATTTGTCCATCAGGGAAAGCTTAACAAATGACCCTTCAAATTCTAGTAGATTTATCGTTAACGACCAATAGAAAATATATCCATAAGTACAGGGATATCCTTAGAACATCCATTCCATACCTCAGTTCGTTTCATAACTCGACCAATCTGCTCATCCATATTTGCGAGAATGCGAATAGCGTTTGCAAGACTTGAAACCTACGAAAACAAATATACATATATCAAGCACTATGATTCTCCTTGCAAGCTGTATCTCCACAGCAACACATAATGACAGACCGTGTTTAGGTTAGAATGCATTATACCTTACGAGACGTTAAAGCCAGCCTGTCTATTAAAGATTTCTCATATCCAGAATGTTTAGCAGCAGACACATCGGCTTCATTTTCAGAAATTATAAGCTTCTCATTTGCTTCCAAAGCATCAGCTACATCCAGTAAGATCTTGCTTCTCTCCTCTGATGACATAGCCTACAAAGATTATATATCATTCGGATGTTCACTGCTTAGTCAATTCTTCAATATGTCCCACGGATTAACTATTCAATAATGATTACCTGGAGTCGCCTAGAGCTTTCTCGAGCTGCAACTGCCATTTCACGTGCACCAATGTCGCATTGGGTAATCCACTTATTTGAATCTCGATGAAACAGTGTACCAATTCGCTTTCCATTGAGGACTTTTAAAATATTACCAGCAACAAAACCACTTCATTAAAAACAACAAAGCGGGGTTGGGAGAGTGAGATAAAATCCATGCCGATTAGAAAAAAAAAAAAAACATATACCAGAAAACCATAGGAAAAAGGGCAATTAACATGTGAGTTATCATTTTCAAGCACATCAAGTGCATTGAATAACTTGCAGCTAATAGGAAAATTACCCCAAGTTTGTCTATGTTCGTGATGACATTGCTTTATTCCTGAGCCAGAACTAGTCGGTTTTGAACTTAAAATATACCAGAAATCAGAGTACCCAACAACGACTGTGAAGATGGTCAAGGTCGGCAAGGTCAATAATTAAATTTCTTCCATAAACTCCCATACCTGGTTATTACAACAGGAATTCCAGCATCCGAAGCATAAACAGCAGCCTTTACTTTAGCATCCATGCCCCCTCTTCCAACACGAGACTTGTCTCCAAAAGTAATCAGGTTCTCGTGTATTCCCTTAATATACGTATGGATAAGTTCAGAAAGGGGATCTCTTGGCGGACCACTGTATAGGCCATCGACATCACTCAAAAGAATAAGGAGGTCTGCCTTCAGCTCCAGGGCTAGTAGAGCTGCTAAACTATCATTGTCCCAAAATATTCCAGAAGCATCCTAAACAAAGGTGAGTGCATGCGAAAGCTATCTGATAAACTTAGTTGTTCTCAATGTCTAATAGAAACATACAATCATTGAGGAAGGTGACACAAAGGCATACCATGTAAGGAGCTTTTCGAGTACTGACTGCATCATTTTCATTGAATATAGGAACAACCTTCAGAGACAACAAAGAGTTGACAGTTTCCGTGAGCTGTTGTCTGAAAGGTGGACCGCTGAAATCATTGTCAGTAACCAGAAGCTGTGCGGATGTCATATCCAACTGCATGCGAAAAGCAAAATCACAAACAGCGGCATTGCCTTCGAACGTCAAGACAGGGAAAAAAAATAATTTTTATACAACACCGTATAGGTAAAAAAAAATAGTAATCTACCAAAACGATGCTAAAAATATGAAGCCAAGCACTGGGGATTCACCTGACTGAACAATGTGTCATACAAAGCCATTAAACCGTTTTGTCCCACAGCTGCACAAGCTTTGCCATCAAGTTCTACCTGGGGTTTCTGCAGATCCGCGAAGCTGAAAAATGCCAAAATAACGAAGATTGAATAGCGATAGTCACAAAATGTCGCGCTACGGAGATTCCAGCTACTTCCACCATCAGCAAGACCATTGCAATGCTTTTTATACAACAAAATGCTGAATAGCATTTCGGAAACTGCTATATTATAACTAATCGTTTTTTCGTTAAAATGTTTTAAGATCAATCAGCATGAATTGCACGGAACCTGCTGTGGATCAGTTTCCTGTATCTTAATCGTTGACGGCCGGCACCAACAGCACCTGATGTCACCAAAATAACCTCATATCCCTGAGAGTTCATTTCCTGAATCTGAAATTCAATAGCAAGAAATCAATCATACCAAGAATAGGCACTTTTGAGTAAGTGGATTAGCATCGCACATAAAAAAAAAAAAAAAAATTACAAGAAAGCAAAGAACAAGAATTTACCTGTTCACATAGTGCTCCTACTCTTCCAAGAGCCAATCTTCCATCTGCCCGAGTGACTACAGCAGTTCCAACCTTAAGAAAAAGCAAATTCCACTCATCAGATCAAATCACAACTGTTTACAAGCAAGAAATACACGAGTAAACTCACAAAGTGCATACAAAAGAATACAATACAAAAGAGCATCAAAATGTCACTCATAACCTCCAATCCAAGCGCAACAATGAAATCAGCAAGCGTCCGTTTAAACAGCATCACATGCAAAATCGAACTTCTCTTCCATTTTCAATAATTGAAAGAGAAAATCAAACGCTCAAACGGATAAATGCTACAACGAGGTAGCGATTAAATCACCCAATAAATCGAGCGAAGAAAAAAAAACGAGAATTCCTCCTCACCTTCACGATGACGCGCTTTACGTCTTTTACAAATGCACGTGTTGAATCCGCACCTTCCATTTCACTCATGCTCGAAAAACAATTGAATTAACAGTAGAAAAAACGAAAGATGGAAGAGCACAGTGATAGACAGCTCTAGCGATTTATATAGAGAGGGATTTATTTGCAAAAGCCCAAAGTTTTTTTTGTCCAATGCAAGGCTGGCGGTTATCGGTTAAACCATTGATAAGCCAATTCGTCCATTTTTATTTTTAATTGATACTACTACTAATGATAATGACACCTATATTTAATAATTAGTTAATTTTGATAATAATAATGTTACCTATATTTATTTGAAAGACTGTTATATTTGTCTTTCATTTTAGAGTGTGATATTATGTTGCTTACCCGCTAGAGCATCCCCTAAACGAATACTGTATATTGTTATATTTTACACAAAAGTATAGTGCATCTTATTCTATTTTCATAGTATTACTATTGATCAATCTAAAGTTCCAGTCTTCACTGTTTGACTATATCCTCATACTTTGAGTATATTTAGTATGAATCGAATATGTAATTAAGGAATATATGTATATAATATATATCTATATATATCCAAGTCAACACAAAGGCTTATATATATGGCAAGAGTAAGTTTTTAATATCTAAAAATTAAGGGTTGGATAAAATTTGCCACGAATATATCTTTTTTTATTCTTTTCGTGTGAAAATTATTTTTTCAATCACATATTATAAATTATAGTTTTGTCACTTAAGAGTGATTGTTGCATAGAAAGAACTTTGTACGCATCAAGTTTGGCAAAGATTCTGCACAACTAGACAGCGTAATGTAATAAAACTACGCTTTCCTCAACTAGTAAAGTTTCACAAAGCAACCTTCGACGTATAAATTTTGTTTTTACAATATTTAAATCGAATGACATTGATTAAAAAATAAATATTGTTCTTTATATTGTAAGATTTTACATTTTTTGAAATCTTTCCTAATCAAAATCTCTCTTTTTTTTTTTTTTTTTTTTTAAATAGATGGATAGGGCTTAAACTCTGCATGTTATTTCAGAATCAGAACTATTCTAGAAAATCATGAAATAGTTAATTAGAGGTGTCGCGGAGCACTTAGAGCATCTCCAACCACATCATAAAAATACAATTAAATTTACAAAATAATAGTGTTTTTACTCCAACTTATAAACTTTTTTTCTACACTAATTCTTTTTACTCCAACACATTAGCTCTATTTTTCTATACTACATATCAAATTCCTATTTGTTAAGGAAATGGCACCTCTCGAATGAGGATTCAATGTATATTTAGTTTATGCAAGTGTTAAGGATCGAATTGAGCATAGACGAGCTCAATCGAAGCTTGAAATCGCAAGAACACACACACACACACTTTGCAAACAGATTTACGTGGTTCGGCCCAAAGTTTGGCCTACATCCACGGATCAACCGAGCTCCATTTCTTATTGATCACAACACAAAAGTTACAGACCGCCGTGCCCTCTACACTTTTCGTGTTTACACTTCACTCAGATTTTCACTCTATAAGAACTTATGGACGCTCAAAGATCCCAACTCGAAACTGGAATTCTGATATTTATACAGCTAAGTCATGAATTAAATGTGATTTTCGTCTTATCAGAGCCGCTCGATTTATCCCATCCGACGCACAGATATCGCCACGTTGCCCTTGCATCTTCACGTGAAGTCACGGAAGTAACATGCGATTCTTTAAGTGAAGTAGCATCTTTTATCTGAGCCGTCGGATCTTTAATCTAACGGCCGATCTTTTCTATCCGAGTCATCCCATCACACTTAATCTCAGCCACTCATTGCTTCCCGCGCTATCTATCGGCTCACGTTAAATCTTCAGGCATTGAACCTGCTTCGTTCGATCACGCGCCAAATGATCCGACGGCACACAGCGCATCGCGATCATCTCTTCAGCAGAATACACTTCCAGCTTCAGCACTTCGACCGGGCATGTTCTCCGACCATTTCCGACGACCTCCGGCGAGTTTCCGGCTCGTCATTCCCGACACTATTTATTAATATCATAAGTGACTTATTACACTTTATGCTACAATGATTAAAAAGTCAATATAATTATAAATACTACAAAATTAAATAAATTATCAAATTAGCAAATTATTTAATTATAATTTTATTAAATAAAATATCGATAAATTAAAAAAAAATTAATATTAAATTACTGTTATTATAATAACATAAATATAATTAAAATCTGTTTTATTAAATAAAAATATAAGTAAATAAAAACTACACTCTATTTTGTATTGAAAATTTGTGTGTACTCTACGACTACAATTCTCAGCTCATTTCACAATATTAGTGTTAAATATACTCTTATTGGAGTAAAAACGTACTCAATTTTTATGTTTTACAAAAAAAAGTACCCGTCCAATATCCCGGTCGAGATCCTCTATTCCACTTTCTGTATTCCACTCCGTATTCCAACGAACGAAAATCGTTACACCTCCCCCCGACAAGTGTTAAAACACACGTAAACATCATTACACATATGAATTCATTACAGCAAGTGTTTAAACAAAAAAAACCTCATTATTACGTATTTTTCTAATATGGAGTAGAAAAAATCGTATTATATATTAAAATAGAAAAATACGTAATAATGAGATTTTTTTGTTTAAACAATTGTTGTAATGAAATTCATAGGTGTAATGATGTTTACGTATGTTTTGACACTTGTCGGGGAGGTGTAACGATTTTCGTTCGTTGGAATAGAGAGTGGAATACAGAACAAAATCAGTCAGGAAAATAAATATTATAAAGGCCCTTTATTCTTCATATACGGAGATTACATTATTCAGCCCAAACTCAAAACCAAATGAGTGTGAATTATATATTATGAAACAACACATACAACATACAGGAATAGAACCACACCCTTCAACAGTACATAGATCCATTCATTCCTCGACACTCAAACCCTCGGCAATGTGTAGGCTGCAATTATCCAAAAAAAACATATCAAAAAAATCACAAATTACGGGCACTATATATATGTACATATTTATTCAAATTAATTGAGACAAACTATATCCAATCTATATATGTATATACTTACGCCCACACTTATAACCAACGGGCCTGTTGACCAAATTGCACCTCTTGGGAATAGTCAACGCAACCTCGGGCTTGACGCCGGACATCTTGGCCGTGTTAGAAAGCATAATGGCGCATAAGCACTTAGGGTTTTGACCAATCGCCTTCACGCGCGCGCAGCAGTTCGCCGACACGGCGGCTCCGGCGTTACTCGCCGCCGAGGCGCAGGGAAGGAGCTTGAACGCCTCTCTGTCCGGCGTGGAGTTTGGGCACTCGCCGGCGCCGTAGGCCGCGGTGGAGGCGAGGGCGAAGAGGACACAGAGTCCGAGGATGTAATAAACCGAGTGGTTCTTAACGTTAGCTGCCATTTTTGTTTCTTCTTTCTTTGTGGGATTTTAGTGAAATGCTAAGGGTTTTTTTTTTATAGTGGTTGAAAGGTGTGTAATTTTTTGGACAACTGGGGTGACACGTAAGGTCGCCATTTTTAATGGGGTGGTGAGTGGGGTGGAACCTTAGCTTATATGGTGAAAGGAGATTATTATAGAAGCACTAAGTATTGGGTGCTCTTTTACGTGTCTAATTCATGTAATTTTCTTGTTGCTTTGTGATGATGAATAATGAATGAGATACTTCTTAGTGGGGAGGGATTTGCCGATTTTGTCAAGAAAATGGACTTAAGATATATAGTTTAGTTTTTTTATTGTTATGTTAATTGAGGAAGGGATAAAGGGTATTTTTCATTTGTGATATCCTTCTTCAATAACGTAAGTTGCCATGGTGGTGCCAAGTGTCGGCCTGACAGCAGACCCGATGAATCGGGTCCCGACCCCCAAAATACCCGACCCGATTCCACCATATTGGTGTCCACCTACCGTGAGCAACCACCATAAGCATCTTCAGCAAATCTTTCGATTTTTTGCATGTTTTCAATTTCTGAGGTCGCCATAACCTCCATCGACCATCTCAGATCATTTGCCACCTAAATCGCCCTCTCCGATATCTGGGGCAAATTAGGTGGCAAATGATCTGAGAGGGTCGACGAAGATGATAACGGCCTCAGAAATTGAAAACGTGTAAAAAAATCAAAAGATTTACTGAAGGTGCCCACGACGGTTGCTCGCGGTATGTGGGCACCATAGCAAATCTCAATATATATATTTATATATCTATGTATGTTCTACACGTTTTTAATACAAAACACTTGCCATGTCTCTAGCTAAATATATCGTCAGAAAAATTTATTACGGAGGTATAATATTACATACAAGTCATATATTTGTCCGCGGAATTACAAGTTACACCCACACACAAAAAAACCCTACCCGTCCTTCTCTCTAACGCCGCACACACAAACCCATTTCAAGCTTTTCCACCTCCTCCATTACTGGAGGTTGGGGAGCCCCATATCTCTTTATTTTTCTTCTTCTTTCTTCTTTTCCGGTCGTTCATGTCCCGTAGGCTTTTCCTCTGTTTCTTTTTTTTCCTGTTTTTTCTGTGTTTTTTTTTGTCGCGCACCCCCGCCCACCGCCGCCTTCGCCTTGTTGCTCTTGCCACCTCCGCCTCTCTCGGCTCCGCAGCCTCGGCCTCGTCCCCCCACCTCCACCTCCGCCACCTCCCCGCCTCGTCGCCCGTCGCCTCAGCCGTCGGGCCACCTAGCCGCCTCTCGATCAGCCGCCTCCGCCACCTCACCGCCTAGCCGCTCTCTGCCCTCCCTGCTGCCAGAAGCCCATAGCCACGCGCCGTCGCCAGCCTTGAGATCCCCATAGTGGGACCTCATCTCTCCCGACCCGAGGGTCGGGTGCCTTTTCTCCCTTGTGGAGCTCCAAGTCTGATGAAGATAAAAAAATCAGAAGTCGAAAGCCAAGTGAGAGTGAAGAGTATCGTGATTTAGCTAAATAGCTTTCTCTGTTGTAGTTCTTTAGTTCTTAGTCATAGATTATTGCTTTTGTTTTCTGTCGGTTTTTTGTCCCTTGTGGACCTTTTTCTCTCACGTGGGAGTGTTGTGCCCCCATTTTGGGGTTGTTTGTGCTCGTTTATGAGCCTTTGTTCTCCGAGTTAACGATGTAACGGTGAGACCCTTTGGGCTAATTTAGTCTCGGTATCTTTGTTAACGAATTCAAGCTATCATTTCGGAAAAAATAAACTAAAGTCTTCTATTGCAAATTAGCGCAGTTGAGCGAGCTTTACTTTTGTAATTAGAATTTAGAGGATCAACTTAAAAAAAAAACTAAATAAACCATTTAAATCTACCAGCAAGCAACAATCGAAGAACAAATAACAATAATCATCATTCATCAACCAAACATCCGAATCCACATCAAGTTTATGTTGGGTTTTAAGCCCAATGGGCCTTGGGCCCAAGTTTGGGTAATTGGCCCACTAAGAGAAGAGCTGAAACGATTGATTAAATCGAGAAGACGTCGGTCACCGAAACGAGAAATCGTTGAAAGATTACGAGTCTACGTTTCGAGACGAATCTAACGAATATTAATTTGCTCAAAACCGATATCGGGTGAATGAGAAATTAATTAATAAAGCCAGCCCAAAGAAATAAAAAAATAAAAAAAACGAAAAAAAAATTGATGACGTGGCGGCCGATGACGTGTCACTGACACGCGGACTGACGAGGACTGATGTGGCGCTGATCTGGCGCTGACTGGGCATGCTGATGTGGCTGTTTGAAGGGGTATTGGGTATCAGTCCGAAGTTGTGACTATTCTCAGTTTGACCCCTGGCCAAAAGTTATACATATTTACGAATTCGGCCCAGTCAAAGGAGGTCAAACTGAAAAGTTATGACTTTTCGCGAATTGACCCCTGCAGCTTTTCGGACAGTATAAATAGGTCCCCTGGCAGAATAGAAATTCATTCAATTCACTCCCAGCACTTTACAGAAAGTTGACAGCACATCCCTTAGGCATAATTAGGCATAAAAAACGCAAGAAAGGCTCGAGTCTTTAGTAGATTCGCCCGATAATTTCGTAACGGTGTGCGACATTTCGAAATTCTTGAAGTCGTTGTATCTTCGGGACGTATTGCGACAACCCGAGGCACTGAAATACGGGGCAATAACGTCTTACGGAAAGCGTACGACGTACGTGCCTCGACTTCGACGTAGTAAGCCGAAACTCTGTCCGAGTTTTACGAGCGCCACCGACCGGACGCCAACACCGTAACCAACAGTTTATCATAGCCCCAAACATCCGATCCCGATTTTCCCACATTTGTAGCCGAACTACCCCCTTCATTAACACTTACGGAAGACTCAATCGCAATAATCAAGAACGGCCACAGCTGAAAAACCTAAAAAAGAATAATATCCAACCACTTGGGGAGGCCGAGCAGTGGTCTGGATGTGGAGGGGATCGAGCAACACTTGTGGGAGGGGGCCGAGCACCGTCCGACTGTTGAGTGGTTCGAGCGGCGTCTGGCTGTGGAGGGTTTCGATGGTGGACGGTGCCGTGAATCTGAAGTGAGAAGCTTAGAGCATGTTTGATGATGAATAAAATGATTGTGATGATGTGATGGAGAAGATGGTCTGAGAATGGGGCACGCACACACAGACAGACATAGGTATGGCCTTTGGGTTGGGCTGACCCGTTGGCGGGCCTAAAAATCTGGGCCCAACCCGCCCCTTATGCGGGGCGAAGTGGGCTGGCCCGCGGGCTGCGGGCCAAATTGACATCTCTGGCATGGTTACCTATTTGTAATTATTATTTATGAATAAAATTATTAAATTTATGTTTGGTAGTGGGTATTCATTGTGTAATTAACATGCGTTGGTGGAATTTTTTTAAATTTTATTATTTAATTTACTTTTTAAAGTAAGGTACCCGTATCAGCATATTGGAGAGACTTCATTTGTATAATTATATAACATATCCTGTAAACTCAAAGGCCGGAAAATATGTTAAAGTTTAATGATTCACATTTGCAAGACTTTCGCGCCAAAAATCATGCATTAAATCTGGTAAAGACATCCTTGTCCTTATTTTATGGTCGCATGTCATAATCATATATTCGTGGCGTGGGTCAAATCATACATAGGAACGTTGAAGAGATATATCAATGTGGTGAATCATACTTGAGCTTTACATAAAGAGAAAAAACTTAGTATCAACGCTAGCATGCAATTATACAATCATTTGGACCTCGCAGTTTTTCTTGCAACCTTTTTTTGCATGGTTGTAACTTATATGTTAAGATTATAATTGTCTCTTTTGAATAATCAAGAAATTTTAGGAAGAGTCGGCTTTGCTAAATATGATGTAAAACTTTGTTGTAATTATTAAAAATATCATAATATGTTTTTGTGACCACTTTTCCTAAAAGGTTAACTCCAAGGAAGTGCATCACTTTTTGATTTTATATAATTTATTTCCAACACAACCCCTCACGTCTAGGCTGATTTCTCTATTATCTAGACTTAGACGTGTAATTCTCATAAATGGGTGGTCATGAGGATTCGTACCCAGGACCTGCGGGTCCCTAAGCTCTGATACCATGTTAAGTGGCCACTTTTCCTAAAAGGTTAACCCCAAGGAAGTGCATCACTTTTTGATTTTATATAATTTATTTCCAACAGGGCATCCTATTCATTTTCTTTATCTATATTTAAACTTCAACTTTACTAACTCGATCGATCGAGTCAATGCATGGGCTTAAAGATTTGTTTGTTTTATGATAAAGTGACAATATTAGGTAGCAGGGGCGTTGTTTTTATTTTGGAGGCCCCTTCAGTTGGCAGAAAATATTAAGGTCCATTTAAGACTTTTTACTTTATGTGGCCTTATTGAAAAAAAATTGGGCCTAGTTTCTTAAGAAATACAACCAATTTTCAAATAATTCGTTAAAATAGTCTAAAATTCGTTTATGGTGTGGCCCTCTATTAACTAGGCCGGATTTGTGGCCTTGTGCAGTAGGTCTGGATACACAGGCCCAAATCCGCCCTGTGGGGTAGAAAAAGACCTTGTGTATACTATAGTGTATATATCGTACCCCAGAAATCAATGATGTTCATCTGATTTATTTATTTATCTTTTTATATGAAGAACATAATCAAATATATTCAGTATATTTGTACATCAAATTTTGGTGAGGGCCACTCGTTTGTAGTTAGGCACACTTGTGGCGGACATCTTATTGCTAGTACTTTTAGCACAACCTACTTATGTGTGGGTAAAAATATAAAATTAATTATTAGCGGATAATCTTAATATATTACAAAATAGAATGAGTTGTTGTTATGAGTTCTAAAGTTACATTGTTTAATAAGTTTTTTTAATAACTGATATACTAAATATAGAATGATGTGGTTAAAATTTTGATTGGTGAATTTTGACAGACAGTTTATATTTTTATCCCCTTAGGCTCCTTATAAAAGTATAGATGAAAGTAAAATCTAAATTTTAACTATTATTTAATTATCATGCATATACAGTAAAACCTCTATAAATTAATACTCTATAAATTAATAACCTCTAAAATAATAAAGTCTTCCGGTTCCGACTTGGACCTTTGTGTAAAATCATCAAATTCGATAAGATAATAATATAATAATTTTTTGGAAAATGCGTTTATAATATTAGGTCACAGTATAACTCTATATTAATAATTCATAAAAATTACAATTATAAACTATGGTAATTTGCTAAATAAGAATCTATTTGTTACTATTTTCTTAAATTTTAATCTAATTGAATTTTATCCCTAACTTTTTTAATTGCAATCAATAGTTCCGATGTCGAGTTTTTTAGCTGCAACAGAAAAATGTGAAGGTTGCCATTTTGAGTCGCTTAATATCCCCACCCTTCTGAAAGTTGGATGAAGAAACTCCAATGATATCCTGCAAGTGACACGCTCAAATACTAGCAAGTGTACTAGGTCGTGCAAGTAGTATAAAACGGATGAAGTCCGAGTATCGATCCACGAAGACAGCTCGATTAATTCTAAGAAAATATTCCTAATTCTAATTTAGACTAACGGAATTTTATAGTTTTGATGATTTGATAAAAGAGATAAAAGACGCAAATAATAAAATAAACGCAAATAAAATAAATGAGGATAGAGCAATTAACGACGACGTGATTAAGACACATGCTCGGCACAAATTATTCCTACGTCTTCATGCAATATCATCTATCTAATCAACATGAATCAAGTCAAGGTGGAATTTCCTAACATACGTGCTACTCGTTTGTCCCGCAATAGCAACCCTACATAAATAGAGAACCAATCAACTATATGTCTATATGACTGTAGTTCCTACACGTGCATTAATTCTTCGTGAAATTCCCCGAGTTTAGGCGCTTTCGGCGTCTAAGATCTCAGAAACCACACATACGAAACCGAATTCCATCTCTGGTCGGTTTTACGTAGTGGTGCTCGCTATTTTGATCTAACCTTTCTAATCACCTTTTCGGTCTCATGTACTAGGTCAATAATCGTGTGTGCGGTGGCCGATCACACACACGTCATTAAACTCAAATAGCGAACACATAACTCAAATCATACGATTAAATAAAATAATAATAGCATTAATACGTAGTCATAATTCGACCTCACACGGCCTCAATCACAAAAGAAATTAGCCTAGCATATTAATAAACGAAAACGACAATAAATCCAAAGAAAACATTGTCGAAATCGAAATATTAAAAGGTAAGAAATTCGCCCTCGTTACGGTGTTCGCGTCGTCTCTTTCTTCGCCGTCGTTCGTCTCTTATTCTCAGCCTCGATAGCTCTCTGCTCTTCGCTGCTTTTTATTTCAGCCGTCAAAAGCCTTTTTATTTTATATACTGTCGTCTCTAACCTCCCCTAATTCGCTGCCCAAAGTCCTTTCTTTATAGCAATTGAATTCACCGACTGAAAGGAGCTAAATATGGTATATTCGATTATTCAAATCTTTTAGCTGCTATCTTTGACTTCTTCTCTTCCTATGCACATATTATGGTGAGATCTTTTCTCCACTTTGATTGGTTCTCCTCCAATATGCGATAGTGTAGACGTCACAATTGATCTTTTTTTACTCCTTGAAGTGCACACCACATAAGCATCTATAAGGCATCCTCCTATTAAGTCTCACACGTCCCTTTTAGGCTCAATTACTTTGATGGGCTGAGATTTAAGTAATGAGCCCATTAAATATTCATGAGGAGAGTTCAACCCAACTTCCAATGGTCGTACTTATTGCGATAACTTTGGTCCATTTTGCTCCGATATCTACAAAACACGAAATGTCAACATAAGCGGAAGATATTCAATTATATTCGAGTAATTTTCATAGACAACGACCGAAAGTATGCTATTATGGGGTATAAAATGACGTAAAATCCTAACTTATCAACAACCCCCAAACTAGCTTCGATCGTCCTCGATCATGAAAGCGGAATAAAACCAAATCAAGTTAGGATTGTCAAACATCAGTCAATGAAATTCTTCTGTTTCGTCTCAGAAAACGTATAAGCATATAAAGTCAAGATAATCATCAACTAATGAACGATCTAGTCAAGACACGAGGCATGAGGTAATAGGTCGCAATCTTATCATAGCATGAATGACATTTTTAGAATTATACCACGCATCAATCCACAACTCGCACAAGGATCGCTCAAGTCACTCGTAGTGTTTTTCAAAGGGATCTGTATAAAGACGCTCAATACACGACATGAAAAGATATTACTCTATGCTTGCAAATATATCACACCATAGTCACATAGTAGAAGTCATGCACGAATCAAAGGGTCTTTCATTAAGGGTTATAATGGGGCTCGGGTTTTGAAAGGTGCGTCATATGGGAAAGTGAGCTAAAAATATCAAATGTGTCAATCATCGAATCGCTCTCTCACCATTTGTTTCGCTCTTCTAATGCCGTGCCTATTTTTCACTCGACTCATCCTTTTTCCTTTCTAGCTCTTCTCGCTCGTTTTTTTTTTCTCTTTTTTTTTCTTTTTTTTTCTCTTTCTTCTTTTTTTTCTTCTTCTTTTTTTTTTGGAACCAGCCCCTCCTTTTCTTTTTTTTGTACGTCTTATCGAATGGAGAGGTTTCTAGTCTGCTGCAATATTACGACGAGAGATCCATATCATAGGTCGAGTTCACAACTAACATGCATCGACGATTAGCTCCTTCTCTATCAACAAGCCACTTTCACGATATCGATAAATTAACACGTTGATACGGGTCGTGTAGGCTAAATTTGAGGCAATCAGGCTAAATAGCTGGGCTCCAAATCAACAAATAAGTCAAATAAGGCTCAAAGGGGCTCACTAAGTGGTAAATACGTAAGGTAGGAAAATATTTAGGCCAATGACTCAATCCTAGTGCCCTTCTCATTTTCGCACACAAAAATTCCACATAGTAACCATTGACATGCATAACAGAGCAAGTTCGAAAATATTCAGTCCATGCGTGTCACAGAAGAATAAACACCGAGCACAATGAGTTGCTCTGAATTAATCTCTGAAGGCTCAAAAACTCACATATATAGCTGGGTTTGTGCTTCATGATACGCAATACTCTCCTAAAGCAGTCAATATAACCAAATAATCATGCTTATATCACGACAATGCAACATGTAAGACTATCTCACTCAATTCATCGAATCATATCACGACACGGTAAAATTTTAAAATTTTTCATCATTGACAGGAGATTCCACAGATGACATTCAAATATCAACTTTCATCAGTTCTACCCCACTAAAAGACCGAAGCATGTCGATACCTAAACATGTAAGCATATTAAATCTAGCATGTGTCACATCCCACCCCCAAACTAAATAGTACACTGTCCTCAGTGTATAAAATAAAGGCAAAGAGAGAGTAGAAGTGACACTGCCCTGAATTTTGCATCGATCATGTAGAAGACTTGGTTTATATGCAGTAACAAGCAACCATCGTGAACGGACAACCCCAAACTGGCTATGAGCCTGCGAGAAAACGTGACTAGGCGGCACCGTGAGAGCAAATTTTTATTAGAAAAAAAAAGCCATAAAGTAAATAGAACTTAATAAAATAATATATATGCATCGATTTGCCTTGGGTTGCCTCCCAAGAAGCGCTACTTTTATAGTCGTTAGCTCAACTCACAAACCGCTTATTCTGGACGATCGAAGTTGATCGAGTCTTCTTTCCAAACATCTCGATCGTTGTATACATTGGGTTCCCCTCTTCCTGGTGATAGTGTCTGCATCATCGTGTGGGGTCGAGAGTTCTTTTTTCGCCATATGTAGATGCCATCGTCTGTGCAATCTTTCTGACGACGCTTTTTCTTTTTCTTCGGCGAAACCACCTTCTTGATAGATTTAAAGCAGCTGCTGTTTTTAGTCCATGGGGTCCACCTGTTAAAATTCAACACAGAAGAAACTAAGTTATGACTAGATTTAGCCTTGTTCCCATTCAGCGCATCTATTCGAGCGTCAGCCTTCATGTTCTGGCGGTCCTTCAGCTTGCTGGTATTCTCTCCAGACAAGTTGTACCTGAAAGACTCAGAACACTTAAAAGCACAAGGGTCAAAGATATCGATAAAGGAACAAGAATCATCAGTAGGGCGTTTCATAGATTTATAAACATCGAATTCAACTTTCTCGTCCCCTACTTGCAAAATAAGTTTACCATTACCGACATCAATGATAGCTCTTGCCGTGTTTAGGAACGGGCGTCCGAGTATCAATGGGAGGTCGTCGTCTTCTTCCATATCCAACACAATAAAATCAGCCGGGAAGTAGTGCTCTCCTACTTTCACCAATACGTCTTCCATTTTTCCTCGTGGATACGTGATAGATCTATCGGCGAGCTGAAGGATAGTCGATGTGGGTTTTGGCTCGCCAAGTCCCAATTTCCTAAATAATGAAAATGGCATCAAATTAATACTCGCACCAAGATCGCATAACACATTATTAAATGAAAGAGATCCAATAGAACAAGGAATAGAGAAACTCCCTCGATCCTTAAGCTTCGGCGGAAGCTTCTTCTGTAATACGGCTGAACATTCTTCGGTGAGAGCGATCGTACCGTCTTCTTCTAACTTGTTTCTCTTGAATAGTAGCTCCTTCAGGCATTTGGCGTACTTTGGCATCTGCAACAAAGCCTCAATAAAAGGGATATTAACTTCAAGTTTTTTAAATATATTAATGAAACGATCAAAATCTTCATGATTCTTCCCTTTTCGTAAAGCCGCTGGAAATGGAGGTCGGATTTTTATCGGTGGGAGTGGGTTGACCTTCTTATCCTCCAAGAATGAATCTGGCTCGTCTTCGACTTTTTCGGCCTGCTTGTCCTTTTCAGGGTCGTGAACCGTAGTGTTTGTGGCCGTGAACTCTCTCTGATCGGATGTCTCCGTCTCTTTTGCTTTCTTCACCTTCTTCGTCTCTTGGAACAATTCAAGCTTCTTTCCACTTCTTAATTCAATGACATTCGCGTACTCTCGAGGGTTCTTTTCGGTGTCGCTCGGAAGTGTGCTAGGCTTGCGCTCGGCCATTGAACTTGTTAAATGTCCAATTGTAGTCACCAGACTATGCATTGTATCCTCTATCTTGTTAAGCCGTTCGTCTGTCTTACGATTCTGACTGCCTTGATAGTCCGTTAATTTCTCAAATGCTATCTCCCAATCGGCCTTTTGTTTTGGTGGTGGCGCGCTATGCTGACTTTGAATTTCTGGAGGCTTCACGTAGTGTGAGTTGCCATAAGATAAATTAGGATGACCTCTCCAACTCGGGTCGTATGTGTTCGAGTAAAAGTTCTTTTGCCTCGACTGGATTTGTTTCACTTCCTCGGGGTTCTTGGCTTGCATCATGTCTAGTCTCCGGTGTATAGCTTCAAATTGTGCCTCCAGTGAGCTACTAATCTCATGTACCCCAGTCCGACGGTCCAAATCTTGCTCAGTATATCTTGCAGGGTAGGCCGTGATCCTCTCGATGGCTGCAAGTGCGTCCGCATCGTCGAGCTCCATAAAGTTCGTGCTGCATCCTCCGTCGATGATGCGCTTGTTCTGCGTGCTAAGTCCCAAGAAGAACGACTGCATTTGAACGCTCAAGGGTATGCTGTGGTTCGGGCATTGTCTGAGAAGGCTCTTGTATCGACTCCATGCATCACTCAACGTCTCGCCTCCTTCTTGTTTGAAGTTCACAAGCTCGCTCCTTATCTCGCTAGTCCGCGAGAGTGGGTAGTAATTGCCCAAGAAACACTCCACCATCTGTTCCCAACTAGTGATGGATGCATGTGGCAGTGACGAAAACCACTCTGACGCTTTACCTACAAGAGAGAATGGAAAAAATGTAAGCCTTATAACCGTAGTAGATACCCCAGGATACTTAATAGTTCTGCAAATCTGTTGAAATTTGGTAATGTGGGCATTAGCGTCCTCATTAGTTAGCCCATGGAATTGGACTGCTCCTGTCACCATATGCAAAGTTACGGGCTTGATTTCGAATTGATTGTTAGGTCCTTCGGGGATCACTATCGGGTCATTATCGTCGAAGAGGCCTGGAAGCGCTCGACTTAGTAGGGTGGGCCGTGGAGGAATCTCCTGGCGTTCTTGATTCTCCATTGATCTTGCGGGAAAAAAAAAGAAAAAAAAAATTAAAATAAAAATTAGTGAGAATGATAATAATAAAGAAAGAAAATAATAAAGTAAAAATAAAAATAAATCTAAACTAAAACTGGAATAAAATCCTAAAACTAATAATACCGTTGTCCCCGGCAACGGCGCCAAAAACTTGACACGCTCAAATACTAGCAAGTGTACTAGGTCGTGCAAGTAGTATAAAACGGATGAAGTCCGAGTATCGATCCACGAAGACAGCTCGATTAATTCTAAGAAAATATTCCTAATTCTAATTTAGACTAACGGAATTTTATAGTTTTGATGATTTGATAAAAGAGATAAAAGACGCAAATAATAAAATAAACGCAAATAAAATAAATGAGGATAGAGCAATTAACGACGACGTGATTAAGACACATGCTCGGCACAAATTATTCCTACGTCTTCATGCAATATCATCTATCTAATCAACATGAATCAAGTCAAGGTGGAATTTCCTAACATACGTGCTACTCGTTTGTCCCGCAATAGCAACCCTACATAAATAGAGAACCAATCAACTATATGTCTATATGACTGTAGTTCCTACACGTGCATTAATTCTTCGTGAAATTCCCCGAGTTTAGACGCTTTCGGCGTCTAAGATCTCAGAAACCACACATACGAAACCGAATTCCATCTCTGGTCGGTTTTACGTAGTGGTGCTCGCTATTTTGATCTAACCTTTCTAATCACCTTTTCGGTCTCATGTACTAGGTCAATAATCGTGTGTGCGGTGGCCGATCACACACACGTCATTAAACTCAAATAGCGAACACATAACTCAAATCATACGATTAAATAAAATAATAATAGCATTAATACGTAGTCATAATTCGACCTCACACGGCCTCAATCACAAAAGAAATTAGCCTAGCATATTAATAAACGAAAACGACAATAAATCCAAAGAAAACATTGTCGAAATCGAAATATTAAAAGGTAAGAAATTCGCCCTCGTTACGGTGTTCGCGTCGTCTCTTTCTTCGCCGTCGTTCGTCTCTTATTCTCAGCCTCGATAGCTCTCTGCTCTTCGCTGCTTTTTATTTCAGCCGTCAAAAGCCTTTTTATTTTATATACTGTCGTCTCTAACCTCCCCTAATTCGCTGCCCAAAGTCCTTTCTTTATAGCAATTGAATTCACCGACTGAAAGGAGCTAAATATGGTATATTCGATTATTCAAATCTTTTAGCTGCTATCTTTGACTTCTTCTCTTCCTATGCACATATTATGGTGAGATCTTTTCTCCACTTTGATTGGTTCTCCTCCAATATGCGATAGTGTAGACGTCACAATTGATCTTTTTTTACTCCTTGAAGTGCACACCACATAAGCATCTATAAGGCATCCTCCTATTAAGTCTCACACGTCCCTTTTAGGCTCAATTACTTTGATGGGCTGAGATTTAAGTAATGAGCCCATTAAACATTCATGAGGAGAGTTCAACCCAACTTCCAATGGTCGTACTTATTGCGATAACTTTGGTCCATTTTGCTCCGATATCTACAAAACACGAAATGTCAACATAAGCGGAAGATATTCAATTATATTCGAGTAATTTTCATAGACAACGACCGAAAGTATGCTATTATGGGGTATAAAATGACGTAAAATCCTAACTTATCAGCAAGCATTTGATATTGTACATTGATTAATTTTCAAACGATAGTTTTCATTAATTCACATTTGCAAATCGTTTTGAGTACATGAATATAATTAATGAAAAATATTTGAGTTCATTTATCATCAATACATTCTAAATTTGTTAAATTTAAAGAGTCCTAATGTTATTGATATATGTCTATGTCTAGGCTTGGAGATGGGGCACGAACGGGGCGAAGAGCAAAGGCAATATAAATAGTACACAATTAAAATGGATATTATAATTTTCTCGAATGCCACATGTATTTTATTTACGCAGTGTTTGCTTTACAGACCCAGTTATCAGATAGGTCCAAGCCCGATAAAAAATAATATCAGACAATCCAAGACAAAGTAATAAGAGGGGTCCATTTAGGATAAGTTATAGAAAAGCCCGTTTGCTATTTTCGGGCTTTAATAATTTTCTCGGGCTTCATCTTATTAAACCAAACATGAGACTATATACTACTATTTATTTTGTAACCCATTTTCTTAGTTTACCCTGTATACCAAACACAACGTTAGAGTTTAGCAGCATAAAGTAAAAACCGAAGTGTGAATCTGAATCTCCAGCCATTTCAATTCTAAATAAATAAAAATAAGTTACCATATATTGATTTATTCCAAAATTTGGAATAGAAAAAGGTACCAGCCTTTATTAAACAGTTACATTCCGTCTATCTATCGCTGCACCCAAAACAATAATTGCGATACTATACTACGGGCTCGTTTGATACCCATGTTTTGGATTTGATGTGTATAAGTTATTTGTGTATGGCTATACATGGATTCCGTTGATAGAATAATTTTAATGTGTTTGATACGTGTGTTTTTAATTATTTGGGTAATGGTATATATATTGTTTGATAGGTATGTTTGAAATGTGTATAAAATTATAAAGAATACTTAAAAGACAATTTTGCCCATTAAAAAAAACAATTAAAAAAAACAGAAAACGTCATCGTCCCCAATTACCCCAATTACAGAGTTCTTCCCCAATCATCATCTTCACAAATTCCCCAATTACAGAAGAGTTCTTCCCAAATTACAAAGCTTCTCCACGCATCTGCCGGCCTGCTTTGTCATCACTGCTGTACAATTCCCGGTGGCAGGAAGCGACGGCGAAGGAAGACGAAGCTTCTCCACGCCACCACCGCCAGCTTCAGTTGGGGACGGTTCTCAATCGACAGCAGTCTAACCACCGCCGACAAGTCGTCTAATGAAAACCCTAATTCGTCAGGTCCACCCCCTCCTCCGTCTCTGCCGGCACAACCAAACCGCCGCCTCCACGACCACCACCTACCAGTCACAAGAATCTCCGAACAGTTGGTGAAGATGGGGGCAGAATTGGTATTGAGAAAGTGTGTATCAGTATAACCACGTCTAGGATGCGTTTAGTTAAACAAGGCGCACAAATGGTTTGTGTGTAATGAGTGTGTATATCTATACAAGCCGGGTATTAATTTACATGGATACCAAACAAAGCTGTTTTTTCCTATACCCATTTGATACCCATGTATACATGGGTATCAAACGAGCCCTACAATTAATGGCCATCGTGCATATGATTGTTAGTTCAATTAATGCAGTAGAAATATCAATAATACCCATCACAAATGATAATAATAAGGCGACTATTTATTTTTTCAAAGGATGGGGATATTAAATACTAATTCCTCCGTCCCATTTAATTCTTCTCAAATATTAGTGGGCACAAGGATTAAAAAACTACATTATTGTAATATTATAGTACACTTTCAAGGTACGGAGAGAGAAAACTTATTAGTGGGCACGCAAATTAAGAAGTCTTTTTTTAATATAAATGGTGTTATTAGTTTAATTATGGAATAATTTTTACCAAAAATGGAAATGGGAAGAATTATGTGGGACGTCCGAAATAGAAAAATAGGAAGAAATAAGTAGAACAGAGGTAGTATTACAAGTCATAGACCTATACTTAAAATCAATTAGAAGATTAGAAGATACGATATCATCAAACATCATAACAATAGCTTAATCAATTACTCCCTCCGTCCCAACTCAAAGAACTGTTGTAAACCATAGCTATCTTTTATACATTTCCTTTTTCGCAACAAATTGTTGTAGTATTTCTCAAAGAACGACGAATTATAAACACAACGGTTGAGGCGTGGAGATTCTTCACTGCCCTATAAAGTTATTTCAAGAACTCTCTTGTATCTTCTAAGGGTTGAACAACCTCTTCCAAGAATCACATATATGTTGTAGTATATAGTGTTCATGGGAACAAGAGAAATGAAACATTTATAGAGGTGATCAAGCAACTCAAGAGTCTCTCATTCAAGAGCCATTTCATGGTCATTCAAGCCTCTTAACCATGGTCATTAAAGCATCACATTCATGTCATTTTATGACCAATATTCATGCCAATATTAAAGCTCTTTTAAGACCCATTATTATGCTCTTTAAGAGGCATAATGCTCAATAATCATGCATTTGAATTTGATAAGAATACAATGACACATGCAATAATTCAAATAATATTCTAACAAAAACTATTACAAACAATCAATATAATAATATTAAACATTCTTAGAAGACTTGTCAAAATATACACTTTTTTACCTCTAATTGTACTGTATTATTAAAATATTCAGTTTCTTAATTAACGTTCCAAAATCCAAATGTACAGAAAGAATTGGGACGGAGAGAGTATTATATTTCCCCGTTATTAGGTTTTTATGATTCATATTAAATCTATTTCCGTAAAGTAAAGTACTCAATTAAATTTTTAAAGGTGTATCAAATATAAAAAAATTATCAATTCAGTCCAATGTTGATGTAAGTACCTAGTAGAATCAAGTTTTTACACATATCTATCCAGTTGTTTGTACATACCATTTACGTTTTCTATATGTCTATATGTATCGTATCATTGTATTTTATTTGTATTACGTATCATATCACATGTTTATGTAGTACCTAATACTAAATATGTTGTGTGATATTCCTCTAAGTATAACTTATATTTTTTCAATGTATTATGTACCACAATATGTTTCTATATGATACCTGAAGTTCTTACATGATATACATTCAATCAATCGATTGCCTATGTGTAGTAAATTTTATTCTACAATGTAAAATAAAAATCGGTTATCTATGTGTCAAAAATTTATTTAAAAAAAAGTTATTTTTGGTCTTTACACATATCCATTTGCATAAAACTTGTAAGTAGAGCTGTCAAAATGGCGGGCCCGGTCGGGTTGGCCCGCCGCCCGCCAAAGCCCGCCACTTGGCGGGGCGGGGCGGGCTGGCCCGCCACCTGGCTTAAAAGATCAGGGACCGGCCCGCGGCGGGCCGCGTGCCAGGCGGGCCAGGCCCGCCCGCATATAAAAAATATTTATTTTTTGGTATTTTCATTTTATAATTTAATTTATTAATTAGTTTTAGTTAATTAAGGTATTTAATAATAAATTATGGATAAATAATGTATTAATTATATATTTATAAATACATATGTTATTAATTATGGTATAATTAAGGAATCATTAACTATTAAATTAATATATTTAAATATAATATATGATATAATATACATATAATTTATTTAAACTGGCGGGCTGACCCGCGGCCCGTGCGGACTGGCCCGTTTAGGCCCGCCTCTGGGCGGGCCTAAAATATCCCAGCCCAGCCCGCCTTTTTTGGGGGCAGGGCGGGCCGGCACGCGGGCCACGGGCCCATTTGACGGCTCTACTTGTAAATCAGTACCCTGTGAGTATTTTTTTATATGTAGGTACCTAATAGAATAAATTTTTTGGACATAGGTACCCTATCCGCTACAGGTACGCCATATAACACTTTTAGGTATCCTATAGCAACGTATTTTGGTACGTAATACGTTGAGAAAATGGTACGTCATGTATAACACACTAAGGTACCATATACACAAATAAAAAGGTACGACAAGACTGAAAAAATTGGTACAAATGGTAAAATGGGTACATATCTACAAAAATTGCTGATATATGTATTGATTTATAAATTTTTTATTCAATGGAGTATTTTTTAGGGGTCTTTACACATAAATACCCCCTCTGTAAAAAAACTTATAATTTAGTACCATGTCATGATTTTTTATATGTAGGTATCTAACAGAATAAATTTTTGCAGATAGGTACCCGATCCGCCGCAGGTATGCCATACAATACATTCGGGTACCCTATATCAACACATTTGCATACACTATATAATAGAATATGGTACTGCCATATTAACACATTTAGGTACGCCCTGTTTAAAACAAATGTACGCCGTACGAACACACATTTAGGTACTCTATATCAACATGTTATGGTACGCCATACGCACACATGAAGGTACGGCATGACTGAAGAAACTGGTAAAAACTAAATTGGGTACCGATCTGTAAGATTTCCTGACATGGATTGGCATTTGTCTTGTGGGGGAAACCGCTCGTTGCGTGATCAGCTCTAAAAGCCCTGTGGGATCTTCTCCGTGGTCTACGCCTTCCTAAAGTTCGTCGTCTTCTATCAGCACGCCCATGGTGTGCGGGCGGCGCCGAGGTCGCCCGCCTGATGTGCGCGCGCGGTGCCTAGTCCGCCCGCCCGTGGTGCTCGTGACTGGCATGATGGCCCTGGACGAGGACCGTCCCGAGGAGAGCCAGTACCTCGTCCCATGGTTCCGGTCGAAAGATATTCAGTTTTTCCAACGCCTCGCAATCTGCCAGCAAACTTCACTAGTCTGAAATCAGAAGAATCAAATACAAGTGGATGATTACATATCCATGTAGTCCCCGTATTAGAAACTGTTAGATATGTGTAAAAATTTTATTTAATTAGGTATTTATGTCTAGATGTCCGTATGTTTTATAGATGTCAGTGTGTTTTTTATATTTGGGTAAATAGCGTAAATCCCCCTTGTGCTTATACTCAAATGCACCTTATCACCTTGTGGTTGTTTTCCACTCGACGCTCCCTCGTGGTTTTTGAAATGTAGCACGAAACCCCCCCGGTCAACACTTTCTGCCCGAAAGTGCATCACACGCGCCTGATTCCCGACTGGAACAAGATTTGACCATATTTTCTACATTAAAAAGACTAAATTGCCCCTCAAAGTCATCTTCATCTTACCCAGTTGATTTTCTTCCAGTACCACAAAATATCAAAATCGAAATTGATATTACAGTAATGATCGAAATCGATATTGTACAAAAGTCCCTCAAGCTCCTCGCCTGCCACAGTCCACCGCCGTCGTTTCGGTCAAAATCGCCGCTGCAAACAGGGATGATCCAAGAGCATCTCGGCCGTCCATCTATCCCTCGGATCTCTGACGAAACACCTCTTCAGAAAATCTTTGCCGTCATCTGATAAATTCGCCGGAATGGCCGGCGGCGACGGCGTAGAGCAGCACCTACTCCAAGGCGAAGCTCCGCTGGCCATCTCCGCCACCGCGCATCACAGGGCCCACACGTGCGCCGGAGATCCCTGGTCTCCGCCGGCCAACATCTCCGGCGACATGTTTCAGCAACGCCTTTGTGCACCGTCGGGCTTCAAATTCCGGCAGCCTTTTCTCGGCGTATCTCCCGACCCTTTCCCCCAAGCTCCCGCTCCCGCCGCCGGCGTACTCCAAGAAAACGTTGTAAGTCCTCTCGCCATCGTCCTTACGAGACAGAACTAAGGAGCTGAGAATAGACCCACAGCGCCGCCGCCGTCCCATTTGTTGAATTAGGTGTCTTCAACCGCGCGAGTTTTCTATTATGTCATTTGGTGTAGCTCAACTTCTAATAGGGTTTGGATTTCATCAATTCACAGCTTCCATTATGTGATCTACTGGGATTGCTTTCGCTATTTAAATTGATTTCAAGTGTACAAGAATCATCTCTGCTCTGTACAACGATCTATGAACTCGTGATTTCGTTTATTCTTGTTTTTATACCTAGTTACCTACTATGTGATAAGAAAAGCTAGAGCTAAGGTTAACTAACTGGTAAATTAAGATATATTACTGGTCGATTGCATAGGAGATGATATAATTGGTGTATGATAAACTGAGGGGTTTGGGTGGTAGAACGGCTGGTTTGTCCAAGTGTTCATAGGAGAAGTTGCTGTGAAACGGTGAGACCCAAGCCTTCAGCAATGATGGACTCAAACTACCTACGGAGAGGGAGAGGAGAATCAAGCTTCACCAAGGAAGACATCACATACTGCACTCACTGATTCAAGAACAGAAAAAACTGTTTTTTTATAACCCAATTTATGTGTGAAGAAGAAAGATGGATTTTCGTGTGACTGTAATGCTGACCAGGGGTAAAACGGGAATTTGAATATTGTCTGACCGTAATGCTGACCTCGAGAGAGTGTGCTATGTTTTATAAACCACGAGGGGTTTTTAGGTCGTTTTAAAACCACGAGGGGTTTGGTGTCTAGTTTCAAAACCACAGGGGGGTTTTACGCTATTTACCCTTTATATTTTTGTGCTGCGTTTGCTCCGTAAGATAACCCAATAAAATGGGTTACTGAACCATTAATAACATGTTTTCTCATGTTTGGTTCGACTAGATCAGGCCCGCGAAAATAGAAAAGCCCATAAATATACACGGGCTTTTCCTTATTTTTATCCCAGATGGACCCCCAAGAATATATTGTCCTGCTTTCTCCAAAGAACGAGGATAAGTGTCTATTACTTTTTTACCCTTGATACCAGTACCAATTCGACCTAATTGACTTGTACCCCTTCTGTTACCCCAATCAATTCAACCAACGCCCCTCCATAGCCGCCGTCGTCGGACCCTGATAGTACCCATCGTCGTATGGATTCGTCACGGTCCTAGCCAGCACCGTCGCGAGGGTTATGACCATCCCGTGCGCCGCCAGCGGCGGCGTCTGTGGACCCACGACGGGCTTGTGGAAAGCCCAAGCACACTCGCCGCGGCACTGCTTCCCAGGATTCCCAACCCTCGCATACACCTCTCACTGTTCTTATTTTTCCTTTCGTAGTCAGGGACCCACACGAATTCATACAGAAATCCTCCACCGCCACGTCATCCGCCGTCAAGACGAGGTTGACGGCGTTTTTCGCCGCCATCTTGCCGCGCAACTTGAGGACCAGCGATTTGGCCTGTTGGCTCGACAAGAACCTTCCCAGCGAGTACTTATCGTCGTACGCTTGCTTGCCAGGAGAGATAAAGCTCGGACCTCCTTTGTAGACGAGGTTGGTAGCACCTGTGATGAAATCATCCAATTAGGATTTAGGGGCAAACATGTCTTTTGAAACTTTTGTCTGGCCCATTATGAGTTTTGTTAATGAACCAAACACAATGTTATTTTGGTTTATATTACGTTTGTAAAGTACCCAACCCAAACTTATATTTGATTTTCATTGGATAACATGTAGTGATCTTTTGCGGGTTTGGATTGTGGTATTAACTGGGCTACAAACCAAACATAGCCTTGATATATTGTTAAAGGATTTCTCTCAACATTCTCTCTCTAAGTTAACGTGGGTCCCACCCATTACTTCAGTTCACCCCACGAAAGTCACACCTTTTGCACGACACTCATTAATATATCTTCGTTCTCCAAACAATCCTTCGTCACTCACATCTCTCTCTCTCTCTCTCTCTCTCTCTCTCTCTCTGATAAGCCCTAGAAAAAAAAAATGGCGGACGGCGTGGAAGAGTTGGGATTTTGGCTGCCGACTGAGTTTTGGATGAGCTATGCACCGACGAGACGGCGGTTGGAAAGACCCGTAACGAGGCTTTCTTCGGCTCTGCGTTTTGCTTTTCCAAGGATTTCTCCTACGAGGCTACCAACGGCGGCGAGGTACGGCGGTCTTTACCTTTCCTGGACTTATTTTTTATTTTTTTCATTTTTTTTTTGCGTTTACCTTGACGCAGAAGGGTTGGGCGGCAACGCCGACTTCGCCGCAGTCGACGCTTTCTCGTCTGAGTAGCTTCTCCCGCCGTGGATCGACTAACGGAAGTCCTAACGGCGTCACCTCACCTCCGACGACTCCGTTATCTCTCGCCGTCGAGGACCTCATCCACAGCGCTGTTGGTCAAGTCGAGATGCTCAAACTCAGCGGCGGCGTAGCTCCGCCGGGAAACCTTCGTCAGGTGAGAAAAATCGAAAAACTAAAGTAAATTGCTATACTCTGTTCCAGCGAAAACGCCCTCTTATTTCTCATAATATTTTCTTTCGCAAGTACAGAGGCAGAGGATTAGCGGTATGTGGTACGCCCATCAGCACCAACAAGCGCCGGCGAGCGGGAAAGTGTCCGGCAATGACGCATGGGCCGACCCGACCCGTATGTCCCGTCCTGGTCTACCCGGCCCGGGTAACAACGGAGTTGTGAAGCGTGCTTGCGCTGGAACAGGGGTGTTCTTGCCTCGAAGATACGATAATGACGAAAAAATCTATAACAGCAACGTTGGTAGCTACGCCGCCGATCCTCGAAAGAAAACAGGTTCTTACAACCTTCGATTCCCATTTCTTATTCCTGATTTATCTATTTCTTTCTCCATCTATTGCTTTTGGGCGGGGATAGGTTGGTTTCTACGTCGTGGGCAAGTAGAAATGGCAGTTAAAGCGAAATCGTTTTTTTCCATGAGCAATGTCTGTTTGCATGTGACGTGGGGCCACTCGATTTTGACCATTGTTTCTCTTTCTCGATTTGGGCATAAGCTCTGCTTTTTCTACATGATTTTGACCAATACAGCTGTTTGTCTTCTTTCCCTTTTCTTGATTTTGCGCCAAGAATTAGGTAGTGTCTTTGTGTCCTCTCTTGCAAAAGCACGTGAGTGAGACTACTCTTTCTTGTGCTTTTGCTTTCTAATTTTCCCAGAATATCTGCCTTGATTAGCTGCGTACTATGTCTGATATCTTGGCCGTTTTTGACCAATTCTCTACATACGCATTTACTACACCAACCAACATCTAACTCTTCTTATTTGCAGCTGCTATGGTCCCATCACACCGAGCCATTCGCGCCCCACCAGCGAGCAAGCTCATGGGCCAAGTCAATGGGACCCTCGACTCAAACTACGGTATCAAATCGAACCCATTGCTGTATTAAAATGTCCATTCATCTTATTTCTGAAAAAAAAAAATGCCATTGCTACGTTGGCAGACATGCTTATGGCTCGAAGAAGGCTTATGATGCTTCGTCTTCAACAACAGCAGCAGCAACTGAGAAGGAATATGATGATGGAGGTTGAAGAGAGCTTAGGCGTATACCTTCCTCAAGAATGGACTTATTGATATGGGATTTTCAAGGTTATTGCATAATGCTTACAGAAGGTTAAGCTTTTGTTTTTTGTTCTTTTGGTCGGCTTAAGGTTAAAAACAGGCAACTTCCATGATTTGGTGAAGGAGTTGTCTTTAGGTTTAGTAGTTAGTAGTAGCTACAATATTATAGTATTATAAGTTAATGATTTAAGTTCTTTTGTTTTGGGACGGTGATTTTGAAGCTTCTGTCGTCGTCATATAAGGTAATAGAAGAATCTTACGTTTTATTTAGTACGTAGAATGTAGAGGAGAGGCAAGCAAGAAAGATGCTATATCTCTCTGATTAAATAAATATGTCTTGAAGGCGTTTTGTCAATGTAGCGAGTCATTATTGGCGTTCATTTAATATTTTTGGTTGTCCGACTTGTCTTTTGCTTTGTGATTTTAAGCATTATTGCAGGCGTGTTGATTAATTAATATTAGAAGCCGTATCTCATAGTTAACATTAGTGTTTTGTGCCATTTGTACTTGGTACAATACTTCGTTTTCTTCTTTTTATTTACATGAAATAAAGTAAATTATTTCTTTATGACTTCCTTACAAGTCAAAAGCCGCTAACTTGCTGTTAGGAACCATGCTATAATTCGTGATTAAGAGTAACCCGAAATTTGTGCTATTAGGAACCACGTTGATTCGTGATTAAGAGTAACCCCAGAATCCCCCTTTTTCAACTCTGATAGGTAAGTGGAATTAAAATAGTTTCAGGTCTGTGATATTTATTGAATGAGTATAGAATAATGTATAAATGACAAGATACATCATCGTCGTCAAAGCAAATCAATGTAACGAACCAGCTTCTCCAAATGCTCATAAGAAGAACCACCACACTCCAAGCAAGAGCTAGCCTTCCCCTTCAAAGCCAAGGCCTTTTCCCTAACCTCTTGTCCAATTTCCTTATCCTCCATCGCCTTCCTAATCGTCGCCCCGACCATTTCCCGACCCATCCCGAGCCCGAGTTCGAGCCCGACCCCCCAAACGTGGCTCGCAAACCTCGCATTTACTCGCTGGTCAGTGAAGAAAGGCGAGTAGATCATGGGCACGCCCTCACACGCCCCCTCGAGGGTCGAATTCCAACCCCCGTGGGTCCAGAAAACGCCCAGCGAGGGGTGCGCGAGGACCTCCATCTGTGGGGCCCACCTCACTATTAGCCCTTTGGCGTCCAGACTCCTAAGGAAATTCGTGGGCAAAGGCTCGACCCATTCATGCCCGCGGATCGACCCTGGCCTTACGACCCATAAGAAGGGGTGCCTGGTGTTTGAGATGTTGAGATTGTAAATTTGACTGTCACACGTCGAAATAAATCAAGCTCTTCGAACGCCTTAATATATAAAGAGACTATTTTCTCCTATCACCAATTGATTTTTAGGAAGGATCCGTCGATTTCTAATATAGTATCAGGGAAATCTTTTGCTCACCTTCACCGATTCATATGTCCACGTGTTAGGTCAATCATGACACACGTGATGGGCGTATTGAAATGATAAATGGGGCTTTGACCCAAATTGAATAAACTAATCTCTTAGAATGCTTTCTCCTATTATCAATTGATTTTGGGAAGGACTCCCCTTGTAATATGAGAATATAAAAAAAAAAGTGGGTTGTCTCACATTGATTAATCAATCTATCAAAAAGTCACTATATCAACAAGCAAATCTACTCATATTACCAATTAATTTTAGGAAGGACGAATCACTTTCTAATACCTGGCGTCAGCTAGTCCTCGGGCGATTTTAAGGAACGTCTCCTCTTCCATGGTGGCGATGCTCCCAAAGCTGACGTACACGACGGATTTCGGGCTTTGGCGCTCGAGCCATGAGATTGAGGAGCGGTCTTTGGCTACAAGGTTGTTGCTGATCGAGGGGCTCGGGAAAAAATGCTTGTGGAATGGGCCGATTGGGAAGATTGGAATGTGAAAGTCTTGGCGGAGTTTGACTAGGGACGATTCTTCGAGCTCTTCGAAGGTGTTGAAGATTAGTCCCGAGGAGGATTTTGCTTCTCGTACCATGTTTTCGACGACTCTGTAGAGTTTTTCGGGGTGCGGGGTTTCGATTGCGGGGAGATCTTTGACTCTGAGTGGCGCGAGTTCGTTAACCGTTTCTTCCAATCTAGATTCTGCGAGTGTCGTAAAAAGTATTGAACTCTTCCACTTGTGAAAATCTTTAGGCTCCGTTTGGTTTACGGATTTCGACATGGAAAATAAAAGGAAAAGTGGAATGGTGTACGACAAGTGACGCGTAATGTACAATTATTTAATGCGTATGACCGCATTTTCATTTCTTTTCCACATCGAATTTTGCGGACCATAACGCAACCTTAAGGTCAGTAGCATTCTTCTTACTAACATGATATCAAGAAAGTCAAATTGCCACGAAAGAAAAAAAATCAAATTTATTTTTAAGCACTGGAACGGAGGATATTAAGGGTGTGTTTGATATGCAGAATTTAATGCGGAAAAGAAAAAGAAAATATAACGATACGCATTGAACCATTGTAAATTTCCCTTAGTGTGTCTAACACATTCCTTTTTTTTTTTCTTTTCCATGTCGAATTTCGCGTACCAAATGCACACTCTTGTTTTGATTTCATTGCTTTAATGGTCCAGAATATTGGAACGTAAATAATAACCACAGTCCACAACCACAAGGATATAAAGCGGAAAATCATCTCTTAATCGTTCCACTATATGAAATATTTTTAACGGAACATTTCTTTTACGATATCGCCTTCGCTCGAAACGACATTTCAATTAGTTGTTGCTACTGCTATAAATTCGACCTATATACTGGCGTGTTTATAAATTAGCAAGAGAATTTTAACGTAAATCACTCAAATAACATAACAAACCTTGAATTGGAAGGTACCCTTTCTCAAGCAGAAGAGGAAAAGCAGCAAAAGCCAAGAAAGAACACGCGCCGCCAGTCCTCAGCACAATCCTAGGAATCTTCAAACTCCTACAAACGCCGCCGGCGAAGTGCAATATAGCGTCCGCCACCACCGCGCAGTCGTCGGAGGCCGCCTCATTTTCCGGCGACCCATCTCCCAAAAGTTCTACCAAAGCTTCCCTGAAGGGCTCGACGCACCCCTCATTGAGCGCCGTGAGGAGGGACATAAGGTCGTACTCTCTCCCGCCGGCGGCGGCGTCGATTCCGTCGTCGATTGGACGGAAAGTGAAGTGAGGGTGGTTTTTGGGGTTGGGAGAGTTGAACTTTGCGTGGACGATTGTTATGGAAAACCCTTTGTTGTAAAGAATGTTTGCGAGCTGAAGCATAGGGTTTATATGGCCTTGGAGTGGTAAAGGGAAGAATATCAATCGCCGGCGACTTATTCTTGCATTATCCATTAGTGTTTTTCCTGTGCTTTGTTCTTACGAGTTTAAGTTATCTTAAATGGCTTCTTCCATGTGAAGAGTTTTTGTCTGGAAGTTATAAGTTTCCACAACAGATAAGAGGTAGAAAATGCTAAAGCAGCTTTGTCTGTATCACTGTTTTGGAATGTTCCAATACGTTAAGAAGTCCTCTGAGCACAGTTTTCGGTATTTGCATAAATTTGTTTTATTTTTTTATTATGCGTCTATATATATGTTCGTAGTTTTCTTATATTTAGCTATAGGTTAGTATTTTTCTTATATTTAGCGATGAAATGTATTAAGGCCATGCTAGACAAGGAAATATACAGCATGCACCAGAAAATCGAAATATTTGAAGGCGTAAATCGATGACTGTATTACGAATTGTAGTTAAGTTTGCTGGTGATTTATATTTTGATAAAATTAATTGCATGATAAATGCTATTGTCTTATGCTGATAAGTTTAGATGTATTTCGTAGAATTAGTTCAAAACAGCCAAAACTTTTTGGTTTGTAAACATGAGACCAAGAACTAAAATATCCGAATACACATATCATCACAAACCAAAAAGTGGTAATTCGGAATTTTATACAAAAGTTATCATAAACCACGAATATATATTATAGACGATTTATCGCAGCTTACAGACATCGATTCATTAACAACATTAGGGATATCAATGAAGTTTAACTATCTCACCAAACACACACACACACATGGGCAGCATAAATCATTCATGATTAAGGACATCAAGATTTCCGTTTTGACAAAGCTTTGAGTTATAAGTATTCATGTAAAGACGTCGCAATGGATGTTTTTACTTGAACATTCAACAAATCTAAGATAGTCTAAACATAGCATAATATATGAGGTACTTTACTTGCCCTTTTTATGCTCTTTGGTATATTCGTTGATCAGTCCTTCGACGTCTTTCCAAAAAAGCCCCTCAACCAAAACTCCATCGCTCGCAAACCTATATAACATCAGAAACTCTTATTACAAGGTAGAATGAATAGTTTTAGACAGAACCAAACATAGAATGCGTAGAGATTATTACCAGTGGGTGACACTTTTGGTGAGCTGAACTGTCGGCTTTGCAGATATGGATTTTGGGTCAGCGCTTTCTATGATGAGCGTGTACATGTCAGAAAATCTGGGTAGCTTCGAAGTGATCACTAGCCCAGTTGAATTGAAAGAACCCTGTTGATAAATACAACAAAGTAACGATTTAGTTTCACTCTCCATAAGCATGGCCGCACCTTAATGATATGGACATAAGTCCTAGTTCGTACGAGGTAAAACATGAGTCTGACGGGGTTAAAAGGCCAGATTAGATAAGCTATAACTTCAAGCAAATCGTAGCAATACATCGAAGCCTGAATAACGAATATGCTCACTGTAAGAGAGGGAATTTAAAGAAAAACTTACTGGTGGAGGATACGTGAACATGATTGCGTTCTTCTCCTTCAAGTGCATAGCCAGTTGCAGTATCGCATTGAATACTATATACGTGTTAGCGTTAAAGATTGAACAGAATACAGAGTGTATGAATTCTTCATAAAACAAACATCCCCAATACCCTCAGCATATGAATGCATAGTAACAATCAGGTCCTAACTTCACTACTCAATGAATTACCCATTGTTCATCAGTGTTCTAATACTAAATTTAGAAACTTTCCGTTGCCCACGAATTAACCATAACAATTGAACTGTAAACATCATATGAAAAGCTATAAATACAAAAAATAAGGATATAACACGATGCACCCGATGAGAATATTCCGATTCTCGGGAAACTTCTTATTGTAGAACTGTGCAAAAAGGGCGATTCCGATGATGACTGTTCCGATCACAAGCCTGACGTTGCTCAGCCTGAAATCTTCAGGATAGCCTTTGCTCGTCACGATCTACCATCCCCAAAATCAACCCAAATCGCAGAGATTATTTGGAAATTCTACATCGAAAAAGTATAAAATTATTCAGATACTGCCTAACCTCGGTGACGGATTCATCGAGAATGTGCTTGATCGAGTTGTGATCCAAAAGATTGGCCTTCTTCTGATTCTTCTTGGAAGACGCTTCGCTCTTCTTCTCCTGCATTTTCGAGGAATTTCAATTTCTAGGGTTTGTCGTCTGAAGGTACAATGTCTGAACTGTGAAGTGATGACATTAGACTAAGGCAAGACGTTATGACTATATAGATGACTTTGATAATTTTGGTGATGGGCTGGCGATGGGCTTTATATTGGGCTTTGAATTAAGGCTTAGTTAGGCTTTTCTTTTCTTTCTTTTTTTTATGAGAGTTCAAAACTCGAAATCCATATTTATAGAATGAAAATATGGATGCAATTATTTATCTAAAAAATAGTTTAGTTTCTGTAGAATATCAATTATATATGTACGTGTGTATATGTAACACGTCCGTTTACTTTATATATCTAAACGAAAATACATTACGGGTTCAATTATTTGAAAACTTTAGTCGTGTACTTCAAACATTTGAAACGATAGCCTACATTCTTATATTTAATTTACAGTCAATATATATCGTGTATATGCACACACACATATATATGTTACTATGTACGTATCATAAAGGAAGAGCACAAACATATGAATCTATGTATTCATTTTCTGCATCGTAAATTCTAAATTAGAAAATGAGTTGGCAAACTAAACTATTCTTTGTAATGGAAACATTTTCATCCCACAAAATAATACTATATTGATGATACATAATAATCCAAGACTGGTATTCTCCGAAGCTAGGAATTAAGTGTACTTGTTCGACTCAACAACTAATGACGACACCAAAAAAAAAAAAAAGCAAATGAAAACTTTCATTCTTGTAAGAACACGCACAAAGATGTACGTCTGTGAGTGTTTCCAGAGACTGCTTCAATATTTTTGTCATGGTAAGAAGCTGACAGTGTCTCTATATATCACAGCTGGACAATTATATGTTTCTTCAATTGAAACCAAGGCCCTCTTTTTATTTACACTAAACTATGTGTGTATATATATATTATCTCTATATATTATAAAATATTTTATTATCTTATACAGTTTCTGAGGCCTGGGCTTTATATAACAGATTTCGTGCATGCATGGTCTGCCCCAAATTTGGACGCCTATATTTATTCACGATATATATACACGGGATAAAAATATTTAAACTAATGATTATATTAAGTACGAGTACATATGTACCTGTGGAGTGATTAAAATAGGTAATTTCATTCATATTTCTATCTTATAAGTTATAAAACAAAGGGAGAAACATCATAGCGTAAAAAAAAACATAATTCAATTAATAGCAGTAAAATTCAACACAACAAAATTTTATACATCGTCATAATATGCAACCACGTCCAATCACAAATAGTCAAGAAAAAATGGGTAAAAAAAAAAAAAAGAACTTTTCGAAGCATACATAACATAACATGACAAAAAAACCAAAACCAACCCTACAAACCACCTCCAATTTAATACAAATCCACAATCAAGCTAATATAAGAGAGGATCACTCTCAAGCGAAGCCAACTTCCCATCATCATTACACTCAATATCTCCTTCTCTAACAACACCACAGCTATTGACCATCGTCACCAGCAACAGCGACTTATTACAACCACCACCACCTTCATTACAAGAACCACCACCCATAAGCTCGCCCGCCCTTCGAACCTCAGCCGCCCAATCGGTCCTCCAAAGAACCACAACCATCATAAACGCACACGAGCACTGAGCCGCTAGGAGCCCTAACCAAAGCCCTGCGAACCCAACCTCGAGCCCAAACCCAACCACGAAAGCCACGGGCAAGCCCACCAAGTAAAACGAACCGAGGTTCACGTTTGCCCCGACGCTAGGCCTCGCGCTCCCCCTCAAAACCCCGCAAGCCACGGTCTGCGGGCAGTTGCCCAGCTCGCAAATCCCGACTATGGGAAGCGCTGCCCTGGTCAGCTCGATAGTCGACAAGTCCTTTGTAAATCCCCTAGCCCAAACACCCCTCACCGAAAAAGCAAACCCCATTGCAAGAAATCCTAACCCTAGCCCTAACCACATCGATACGATCATCGAAACCCTAGCTTTGTAGGGTTTTCTCGCTCCTAGGTTATTGCTAACCCTAGTCGAAACTCCTAGGCTCAGCGACGAAGGGAAGACGTAGACCAACGAGGTTGTCTGAATGAGTATTCCCATCGAAGAAATCGTGGACTTAGGGTTCGATAATAGCCCGCAAAGCATTATCATTAGCTCGTACCACCACCATTCCAAGCAAACCGCCACGCACGTGGGCAAGGCCAGGGCGACCAGCGTAGACCATCCCCTTAAGCATTCAATTCCCAGCGGGACCCACGAATTTTCGTACACGCCCGAGAAGTAGACAAAGCATACGAGGAGGATTACTACGTTGAGGTTCGTAAGGGCCATGGCTAAGGCAACGCCGGCGACGCCCATTTCTAAATAGTTCACCAAAAAAAAGTTTAAAGGCACGTGGAGGACGATGGCAGCCAGCGAACAGTATGTTAAGGGAATTGTGATGCTTTGGGCCCTAAGGTATATCCTTAGGGGGTGGAGAAAGGATAGGAAGAGCAAGTCTGGGATGGCGAAGAGTATGAAAGTTTGAGCTGTGGATGAGATGTCTTCGTCTTGGTTGAAGTATAGGAGGATTTTCTTCATGTTTAGCCATAGTAGGGAGATGGGAAATGAGGCGGTGAGGAGAAGCAAGATTGTTCTTTGTAGGGTTAGGCCTAGGAGCTTCATTTGCTTGGCTCCGTAGGCTTGGCCCACGATGGGCTCCATGCCCATGGCTAGGCCCGAGATTACTGAGTAGCCAGTGATGTTAGCCATGCCCATGGAGAGCGAGCCGCCGGCTAGCTCGAGCTCGCCTAGGTGGCCTAGGAAGAGCATTGAGATCATGGCCCGTGAGTAGAGTATGAGGCCCGTTATTGCGGTTGGGCATGAGATTTTTCCTATCTCCTTCATCTCTTCGAAGGCCTAAGAAAGAGAGAAAGAAAAAAACCGTCAAGAATGTGTGTTTATGTGTGTATGCGTGTGTTTTTTTTTTTATATTTGATGAGTTTTTGTTAATTATTACCTCGGAAGGAGTTGGCCACCTTTGAAGATCGTTAGAGTCTTCGTCCATGGATTTGCTGTTATTGCTTTGGGCCAAAGAAGGGTATTTATTATCTTCATTATTGCAAGTTGATGAGATGAAGGAAGGTGGTGAAGATGGCTTTGGGCTACTACTACACATTGTTGCTTGATTGCACGATATAGGAAATAATATTCTCTTGCAAATAATAAGGGTGAACTATATACTTTGGATTGGTATGTATAGTGTGTGTTGTGTGCGTTTTTCTCAGAAAAAAACTTGATGGTAATTAGGCATGCAATGGAAGATGTCAGTATATATAATAGTTTGCGAGGATAGACTTTGATGGTAATATGGCTTACATACACACATTAGGGGAGCCACTCGAAAGTCATCGTCAATGGGGTCAATAGAATCCACTCAAATAAATCTTTTTATGTATTTTCTTCGATTGAAATGTCTCTGTGACAAAATGCAATAATAGTCTCCATACCAAATTTGTATTTTTTTTTTCACCATTTTCTGTCAGCATTGTTAGATATAAAGAAATTTCCATCACATAGATGGTGTCAATGTATCTGACTAATACATTGCGCATCTCTCTTAGTGACACTATTGCTCTATCAAATCCTTGTCCAAGAAACAAACAAAAATCAATGGATAGATTACTTATTATACACAGTGAAGAGTATGGCAATCGTAATTCTGGTATGTAATAAAGGCAACCATGCCATGTTACTTACACATTTGCACAAAATCCCAATTTCATGTGACCCAACTGATATTTCTGCAGTAGTTACGTTGTATGAACTTACTTATATTGTCTACTTTTATTACATTCAAAAGTTCGACAAAAAATTTACATTTCTTTTACAGGTTGGGAGGGATCTTTCCTTTATTATCTTCCCTTTCTGTTTACTCAAAATTCAACTCTTCCCAATTGCAATTTCAATCTTATTGGGGTCTGCTAATTACATAATTTTATTAGCTGCATGTAAGTTTAGTGAGCTACTCCATTCAGTGGCGGATGACCCCACTGGAAAATTTTTATTAACAACGTAGGGTGAATTATCTAATGGTAGGGTTAAAATTGATAAATTACACTAAGAGGACCTCAGTGAAAAATGTCTAAAAATATTGGGTGTGAGGTCGAATTAGGCTGGACTCCACTAACTTATTAATTTTTGCCTCCGCGACGTCGCCAATTAACATGACATTGCATGTATATACTAAAAAATTCAGTACTGTCAATCTACAAGAGAGAAATATTTATGTTAAATTGTTCCTCATGTTATATTTATATTATATGAAGGGACCACTATAAAATTTATATATTAGTGGTGACAGAAGATGGCTGTAATAAGAAAAGCAGCAGATGGGGTGGTAGGAAACAATATATATTGGTGTCTGTAATAGCAACTACGTACGTTGCTCCATTTCCAACCATTTAATTCGCATCCTATTTTCACAGTAAAAAAACCTAACAATATATTTCTTTTTTTTATGCATAATGAAAGTGGGGACATTTTCATTACACACCCACCAAGCCTTGTTGTGCCACTGTCTCACACTCTCTGCACTGCAAAACACACACACACAGTGACTATAAAAGTGATAAATACAGCAGAAAAAGAGAGCTCTTTATGAACTGAAACAATAAGAGCACTGAAATTTCTGTTTGTTTCCTCTTATATTATATGAACTATATATATATATATATATATATAATAATCGAATTATATAATATATATAGCTATATATTTCATGTCAGCCCAGAGATGATGATAGGGTTTTTTTCAGCTGCCAGGTTTTTTCTGCAGCATAAAATAAAACTTGGTGAAGGTCGATCGATGATCACGATAATGTGTGGATTCCTGAATAGTATTATTGTTAGACACATATGATAAGGATATTTAGTTCTATTCTTTCTTTTTTTTTCCTACACACTTAGTGCTGTCTGAATGTTGAGCATATCTAAATTGATATATGTAATGTTTCCGTATGGAAAACATCCCTTTTTAACAAACTGTGTAGCCCTGGTAAAAAAACCTTTCTAACATCCTTTCTCTTAACCTTTTATAGTGATCATACTATAGTTTACTTGCCTAATGCTACAAAAGATAAAATAAGTTTAGACCTTGGGGTGTTTATTTAGGTGATGTGGTAATTAAATTATATATGTATTGATGTCCTTTTGCCTCCCATTTACAGTCAGATTCGTGGAATGATAGAAATATTTTTGAAGTTCGAAATACATTTATTAGAATCTTAAACAACATGATAATACCAATCAAAAGCCTGGAAGATTTCTTCTGGGAACGACATAAGAACAAGGCAAACCTACCTTTTAAGAGATGCTGATAATGTGATAAAGTAACAAGGAATTTATTCTGCAAAAATTAAGAAAATGTTTGTGAAAAGGGACATTATTCCCATTATTATGTAGCCATTCTTTCAGATAGGCAATGGAAACATGTGTGTAATTCAAGGAATTAGAATGTAAATGTCTAACGCACAAATTGAATAAGATTCCATTATGTAAGCAGCATTACATGAGAAATGAAGACAGCTTGCATGTAATGTAATATCACTGTAAAGAGATTATTGGATCTATATCAGGAATCAAATTCCATTAGCAACGACCTTGATGAGAAATGATGTTAGAATCAAGAACTTATATTTTATATTTTAGTATTATCCTTTTCCTGATTCTGAAAAACTTGCGGCAGACAATAATATATGTACATAATTATATAAAATATTTGTAACTGTCGATCTTCACCAAATATTTCATGCATGCATAGATCACCTTCATCATGCGATGCTGCACTGAATTTAATCTTTCGGCGTATCGCAACAATCACCACACATTGTCTGGCGAAAAAATATAGTTGGCATTTGGCAATGATATATAATTATATTAATTTGTCTATTAGGACCATTGCATGCATATCTTCAAATTTTCGGAGTGATATCTCGTCCAGAATATTAATAAAATTTCACATGAATAAGTTAAGATTAGCCTGCCATCCCCTCCCTCCACGTCCATTCTTTCTTTATTTCAAGCATTCGAAATAATACAAATTTAAAATATGAATAACTGCAGTATTATCTTTAATAATTTATCATGATTTTTGTTACGTTCAGAACAAACTTAGATTTGCCCAATAAATAAATAGATGCGATGTTTCGGTCCATAGAGAAAGTCTGATGATTAAAGTACATAGGCCATATCAATCATACCATACTTCAGCCCAAATTATTGCAATGCCATACATATACATATATATTGTACCCAAAATCAAATTTTGTATAGTTTTTCCAATTTTGATTATGAATTCTATTGAAATGAAGCATGTATGTCTATATCAGTTGAAGTAAGACCAATGATATGTAGTTGCTTTCAAAATAATATGAGTTTCTTAACATGAAAGTGATCAAACGCCATCAGAATTGAAAAACATGTATCCATAATAAAGAATAAAATGGAAAATGAAAGGAAGGACACGCGGTAATATACTACCTCATTTATAGCCACAAAAGTCTACATATTCCTCCTACGTCTTTGAACTTCAAACTATCATAATATATATATTTACATATATACTTACTACAGCCGAGTCCATCCGGTTCTATATATGTCGCATTCTATTAGAATTGATTATGTAATATATTAAATAATGTATGGATAATCACTATAACAATAATCCGACGTTTACAGAGATACAACAATGGCCAAAGACAACTTCTCAATACATTTGTTGCTATACTTTGAATAAAGACCGTTTATTAATGGCGTAATCAATCCGTCACATCTTTTAATCATATAAAACTAAACTAGGTGTATCTACAGAAAAATACCTATTTATATAAAAATTTTGCAAGTCAGACCCTATGTCAGAAAATTTTCATATAAGTACATGTTCGATTATGTGTACCAGTTTCCCGTTGTTGAAGTACTTTTCTGTATGCGTATTAAGTACCATGCCACGTGTATATATGGTACCCACATATGGTACCTATATACGGTTTATATGGTACCTTAATGTGTGTTGTATGATGTACCATTTTCTCACTGTATAACGACCACAATATATTTCAATATAGTACCTAAATGTGTTCTATGTCGTATGCGGCAGAACGAGTACCAATGTTCAAATATTTTATTCTGACAGACCTGCATATAAAAAAAATCTGACAGTGGGTCTGATTTGTGAATTTTTATTTAATGATTATTTATGTGTAAATCTCCCAAAATAAAAATTAATTCAATGAAATATAACCATTGTCTGCAATCATTAAAAAAAAAAATTCGAATAAAACAAATAAAGCGAAATATGAAAAACCGTATTCGACATCAATCATACGAATCTTGATCCTTGTGCCAAGCATGGATTATCCTTATATTTACTAATAAAAATAATAAATTCAGACAACCAAAACCCTAACAATAATCAAAGATCAAAAACCATTCCTCGTCGTCGTCACGGCGTGGCTCTTACTCCGCGGAAACTTAACACTATCCTCTTCATCTTGTTCGAGGTTGTCCTCATCGATTCTCCCCATAACTACGCTGCTGCTCCTAAGCTTATTGATATTACTATCATTGCCGTCAATGGCCGCCGCCGCCGACGACGACCTCATCATCATCTTCTTCATCTCGTTCTTTATGTACTGACTGTCGGCGCCGCCGCCGCCAAGGTTCTCACGCGCCGACGCTGCTCGGAGGAGCTCGAGGTAGTCCTCCTTGTCGGAGCGAGACGACGTCGTACTGTAGCTCCTCGGAAGTCCGCTGGCGCCGACCGTCGACGAGCGCTGAAGGCCTATGCTATTGCTGTTTGCGCAGTCAATCATAGTGTTGACGTAGAAGTCTCGGGCCTTGCATAGGGCCCGATAGGGGACCGTGATTATTCTGAGGATTTTGTTCTGTTGTTTGTTCGATTTCTTCTTCATGGTATTTTTTTCTTTTTTTTTTTGTGTTTGGGAAGTTTTTTTGAGGTTGTAATGAAGGGGAAAGAGGTGGGATTTTGGAGTCCTTTTTGTCGTCTGTTTTTGTCAGAAAAATCTGTGTGTTGTGTGTGTGTAGGAAACGAAAAGTTGGGGTTTTTGAAGAGGAAATTGACGAAGAATCATATATATTATATCTATGTGATGATTTGGGAAGAGTATATGATTTTTGATACGGTTGGAAATCGATTATATAAGAAAATATTTATTTATTGCAACGCCGGCATAGTGGAACGTGCCAAATTTGATTTTTTCTTTAAAGGCGTGTAATTTATGACGTTAACGGCATATATATCATTCTAGAATTTAAGGAGATATATATATATATATATATATATATATATATATATTTATATAGTTGGTAGCATATTTAGGGATGGACTATGACTTCAATTACTGGAACAAATAGGATGAAAGGAAAAATATTGCTTAGTCTCCAATCGTAACACGTAATCTAATTGTCTACAATATTTGACAAAAGTTGTAGTTGTCTAATTTTTTCACAGAATATCTTAAGGATTAGAAGCAATGTAATAATACAAAGTGCGATATCATTGAAAGGATATAGAATAGTATGTACTTTACAAATTAAATATAAGTTTATTACATTAGCTTTAAATGTAGAATTTTATACAATTGATTTATTTTCAGACTGGTAGCGTCTAATTTTGTAATTTTCTGATTTCGAAAGCAGACAAGAACTAAGATTTTAAACAAAAACATAAAACGATGGGGCAACCAATTTTCCTGTTTGTTAAGAAGAACTATGAACTTAAAAGAAATGCGTACGAATTGTTACAATTAAATATAAGGCGCCTTCGTTCTTTGATTTGTTGTATTTTAGCACATATGCCGTTGATATTTCATATTCTCGTGATAATGATCTACATAAAGAAATCAAACAATTTCTCGACCTTCCAAATTATAAAAATAGCCTATTCCAATGATATATTGTTCAATTTCAACACTCCACGTTTAATAATCAGCCATCTCGATATTAAATATATTTATTAAATATCAATTATTTTAAGGTACTGTTTTCTTACTCACTAATATCTTAATCCTAACACTCTGACCATATTTGTCAAGATTAGAATCGAAAAACGTGCATCTCCTATTGTTTTATAAAGCTCATACATAGTATACAAATGAGTAATTATCTCGTTGATTAATGCATATTTATTCTAATTGATACTAACTGATATACACAAACTAGTCGAAATTGGACTCATGTGCCTGTGCTACATATTATATAAAGCATATATTAAATAACAATTACTAAAAATAGAAGGATAAATGTGAAAATATATAAATGTAAGGTAGTGTGGTTTCTTATTTTTTATTTTATGCTAATTATTAATTTGAGATAAATTCTTATGGTTAATAGATAAATCAAAAAGCAGTTTTGAATTCATCCTCACCATTAATATAATAGTATAGATAAACACACGTTAATAATATTCAGATGCCCCGTTTGGATTTCGAATTTCGATTTGAAATTCCGATTTTGATTTGAAATTCAGATTTCGCCTAAATCTTAGGTTTGAATCGCACCGATTTGGATTTTGATTTCGCCCAAATCCGAGGGGAAATCCAAACCCTTGTAATTCGTCGGATTTGAACTTCCGTGACAGATGGGTCCGTTTTCGGAATTCAAAGTTGAGCACGTAACGAGTTTTTTCGTAATTGATAATAATATTAGTATAACGATAATAATATTTGCAACAATAACAACAACAACAACAATAATAATAATAATATTAATAATATAATTAGGGGGTAGACGATGAGCAAGCAAATTCGCAAGCTCGATGAGCCTACTCGAGCTCGTCATGGATTCGCGAATGAGCCGGCTCGAGGTCGAGCTCACTCGTCGGCACTCGAAAGCTCGCAAGCCGGCTCACGAGCTTGTTTTTTTGTTTTTTTTTTATATTATTCATGTTTTTGATTTTATTTTATTTTGTACTTTTTTAAATAATTTTAGGAAAAGTTAGAAATCGAGTTCGACGAGCTTCACGACCTCCAGTCGAGCTCTGTTTTGAAATTCGAATTTCGAATCCAAATGTTTGTCAAACTGTGAATTTGGATTTGAATTTATGATTTTGAAATTAAAATCAATCAATTTCGTTCAAATACGCGAATGCAAACGCAATCTTATTGTTTCCAATACAACTAATTCCCTTGTCCGTGTCACAACCCATGTTCATATAGAGTTCAATAGTCGATAAGTTCAATTGAATTCGAACACGTGACATTTAATTTAAGATGTCATGACGGAACCATTTGACTTATAACTTATATTTGGTACCAATGTTTTAAAAAGCGTATTGCGCAGTGTATCGCGTTTTAGTGCCAGTAGCACACAACGTAAATAGCGTAGTGCATTGCGTAAGTATTTCGAGCAAACCATGTATAATGCAAATATATGTATATATATGTGTGTACCTATAACCATATAAGTAAACACCGCAACTTAAGTAGCCTCCAAATGAAAGTAAGAAACTCTAAGAATAATAATAATACAAATATCATTAATTATCTCGAAAATGATACGAAATATTTCAACTAACAAGGAAAATAAAAACAGATTATGAAGAAACAGAAAAAAAAACACATAGATCCTTAACAAAATCGATTCTATGTAATATATGATAGACGAGATAATATTACAGAAAAAAATCTTGCAACTGAGAGTGGACTAGGATCAACAGAAGCAAGATCCATAATCTCATCGCATCTCATCAACGCCATTAATTTCTCATCCGAAGTCGAAATGAAAAAAGCCTAGATCGATTTCACTACAAACCAATCATCAGTTTTTTCATCTAACAAGAACTGAAATTTCTTACCTCAGTTTGCCTTGGAATTTCCTAGTTGAGCTAGAGCCTTGTTATTCAGTGTCGTTCGTTGCAAATGAGGTGTAGAAGCCAACCCTAATCTATTTCATTTAAGCAATGTATTTACAGATTTACCCCTAAAGTTTAATAAATTATCTTCTACACCCTTAATTTGAATAAAATAATTATTTTCCGGAAAAGCGTGGGTATTATACGAAATAGCGCAAAAAGCGTAAAATTTAGCGTATATCACGTGACACGTCATATTTAGCGTGCGCTTTTGGAGTAAAACGCTATTTTTGCTGCGCTTTAACGCGTTTTGGTAGTATTTTACGCTTTTTTTACGCGACGAGGTGCGTTACGAGGCGCGCTACGGAGCGCTCTTTAAAACATTGGTTGATACATAATTCATGCACAGAGGAACTTGAATATCACAACACTGTGTGACAGGATTGTCATTTTTTTCTTGTTGATTTTAAATTACGTTAACTTACTAAAGTTTGGTTTGGGTTGGTTTGGTTTGGTAGGTTTGATTTAATTGGAGGAGTTCTAGACTAGTTTTATCATTTTATCTAATAAATATTGTTTCCGCTGTTGAAAGATGAATTCCAAGAATTTGACCAATAATTGTTTGCTTTATTTAATGGCATGAATTGTTTTATTTAATCCGAAAACTCGAAAGTAGTGCACCTTTTGTTATTGGCCTAGAGAATTAGGTATCACACACATACTTTATCACAAGTCACATGTATTAATTACCCATTAGGAAATAATCAAATCTTTCTATTTTAGTTCTTATAATCGCTATTATTTGTATTATCTACCTATTTCTGTCTTAAAATCCTTTATTCTTATTATTTATTCATAACAATTATTATCTCTTCTAATAGTTGATAACTAGTTAGTAGTTACTTCATCTGTCCCGGCTATTTCTTCCCAAAGATTAGTGGATACGAAGATTAAGAAACCACATTATTTTAATATTATACTACACCTTTTGAGGTACGGAGAGAGAAAGTTATTAGTAGACACGCAAATCAATCTGTAATTAGTTTAATTAGTGGGATAATTTTTTTACCAAAAATGGAAATGAAAAGAATTATGTGGGACGCCCGAAATAGAAAGATGAGAAGAAATAAGTGGGACGGAGGTAGTACTAAAAGTTTTAGTAACATAGAAGCCCATTTTCGACCCAATTCGTCCTATTAAGCAACAAAGAAGCCCATTATCGGCCCAACATTTACCTGGTCTGCTTATATTTTATTATTTATATTGTAGTATATAATATTTATTTTTTTCGTCAGAGGAGTTGAACCCTCAATCGTTCGCTGTCGTCTGTGTGGAGAGAGTAGGTAAGCTCAACTGTGTTTGGAGCTCAGATTTCTTCGGCTTCTTACCATCTAGATTTCCCTTTGGTGTATTCGATAGGGTAAGTGTAAATTTTGCGTTGCTGATAATTGGGCGTGGTTAACTGCAAGCATTTCAGCTGATTAGGTCTTTATTTTCCGTCGATTTTCACAAATTAGATCATGCCATTGCTTGCGTAGTCTATCTTGAGCTGTTTGTAACCAGTGAATGGGTGTTTCTTGCCCTGTTTTTGAGTTTTACATTCCAAAACTGTAGCCTGAGATTGTTTTCTAGCGTCGCCAATTTGTTGCCGGAATTTTGTTTGATTGGAGAAGATTATGCGTTTTCTTTCGATGGAGTTATGATTATCCATACGTGCTTTGGTTCACTTACTGGTATCTTATTTCCCAAGAATGTTAGAACATAGAGAGCTTATAGACCTAGAGGGTTTCCTTTTTCTCAAATTTGCGGAATTGGATATGAAAACAACGCGTTGAAAGCTATCAATGGCAGGAAAGTTTGAATGCTATCTCGATTATTCTTTTAATCGGCAATTATCGTGTAAAATCTTGTATTCCCATCGTGTGAAAACTGTCTTCAAAGGTTTCAATCTCTGTGTTGTACTTTAACTCTTGAAGCTTTTTCAACCAAGGATTTATACGATTCTTTCGTTAGATGACAAATATACATCGTTTGTCCCTCTTCTTAGCTTCATGAGATATTATTCGTGATGTCTATTGGAGAACATGACATCAAATGCTTGTTAGATTTAAGGTGGACAATGTTCCTCGTTTTACTGCCCCATTATTGCAATTGATTTAACGCCTCGACTTACTACTTTGTCGAATCTTCAGGCACAACAAATCCCGGGAAAAAAAAGCTGCCCAAATTCACTACAATGGGAGGTGAACAGCTCATGACATTCACACAATCCTTCGCAATGCTCTCATACCCTCAAAGACTCCACGTCCACCGTATAAGATCACCTCAGCTGTTCATTACATCGTCCATCCAAATCCATGCCTCGTCAGCTAGGCTCGGGATTTCCCGAGCCACACCATGGAACTTCAAAGCCAACGTCGTCTCAGACTCGGGCAAGCCCACCACCTTCACCATAGACCCTGCCGGAGACTCCGTCGATGTCCTGCCGGATTCCGGCGGGAACTCCGGCGACTTTCCCGGCGGAGGCTCCGGCGACTCCGGCGGAGGCTCCGGCGACTCCGGCGGAGGCGGTAATGATGGCGGCGAAAATGGAGGAGAATGGAACGAAGAGAAAGATGGCGGGAAAAAGGGGATGTCAATGTCCCAAAAGATCACCTTAGGCTACGCAGCCTTGGTGGGGATCGGCGGGCTGATGGGCTATTTGAAGGGCGGGAGTCAGAAATCTTTGGTGGCCGGCGGCGGGTCGGCGGGCCTTTTGCTGGTTGTGTTTGCTCTGCTTCCTTCTTCGCCCGTCTTGGCTTCGGGCCTCGGGCTGGGCCTGTCGGCCGCCCTCGTTGGGGTGATGGGCCCGCGGTTTTTGAAGTCGGGGAAGGTCTTTCCAGCTGGCGTTGTTTCGTTGGCTTCAGTGATTATGAGCGTCGGCTATGTGCATGGGATTTTTCGTAGCTCGGCGCATTAGGTAAAGCTTTTGTTGTTTATGTTGTCTTGTTTGGAATCGAATAAGGGAAGAATGTATGTGATTTTTTAGTTTTATGTACGATGCATTCTCAATAATAGACTTGTATTCTCTACCCCCCTCCAAGCAAGTTTTAGGTTTAGATTCTTTCATCAACATACCAAGTGAAAACACAATTTCGTTAGATTTTTTAGGCATCATCAGTCATCACACATCACTCATTTCGTTGTAAATTGCTCACTGAATTTCTATTAATTTTTTAATATCCAAATGATAAAAGATTGATGCATTAAGAAAACATAAGTCGACCTTTTGTCCTTTGCTCTTAATTAAAAAAAGATGATCTTTCTCCTGCAAACTGTACCAATTAACTATTCTAGACTTAAATGAGTTGCTCAACTGCAATTTAAGTTGAAGCTCATCATTGTGGAGTTCCACCAAATTGTCCGTAACTCATGAACTTTTATTAATTTTTTTTATTTTAATTCAACTGGAGAAGTCTTGTAAATAAAACACATTATTGAGTTTTGTAAATAAAGATCAATAATTAATTTATTTTGATAAAATAATCATATAACTTGATTTTTTTTATAGTTATACAATAACATATATATTTACGAGTTAGTTTAGTTGAATACAAATTATATATAATTAAATATCATATTAATATAGTATAGATACTATAAATATAATTAACGTGACAAATGAGAAAAAGGCGTGTTTTATATATTTTGCTCAATTAAAATATAAAGTATATATTTATGAGATGAGAAGTCGTTGACTATAGTAAAGAAATTATTCACACTTTATAAATTTTACTTTCTTATTGGCAATAAATTTGTGAGAGAATATAATTAATAGAGAATTAAATACTATTTTTAGCAGGATTTACTTAAATAATAAATACGGGGTGTATGTAGTAAATGTGAACAAAATTACCCTATCACTATTCATTTAACCTTAACAGAAAACAATAATTGAAGCTCCATTATTCAATAAGCTAATTGGATTCCTAAAAGCCTGTTCAATTAGACACCTTTCAAGTCAATAATTGTTGCCATTCGTGAGGCCTTGATGTTTGCATATCATAGAGGATGGAGAAATACCATAGTGGAAAGTGACTGCAAGAGTGCATCCCCTAACGCAAGGATGTTGAGATTCTTCAGAGATTGGATGCATCCTATTTGATTGCTTATCTTTATGTCAGCTGAGTTCATGTGTTCGTTTTAGGCAGGTGCGTAGACAGTCAAAATATCGTAGCTCACTATCTCGTCAAACACCTTGGACACGATGGGGAAGGTTCTATCCCACCTACCCAAAGAATTGGCAAACTTAGTAGCCGCTGATAATCAATGAAGATATGTTTTTACACTAAAAAAAAGTATGTGGGGCATACTTATTCTCGTTTCATCTAAAAAAAAGAGTCCAATAATTGTTACTTGTAATAAAAACCCTTTATAACCTAATTTCCTAACTACTCAAACAAAACAATACATTAACATGAGCTGTCTTGCAAGGCCAGAAAACATTATTATAGTTCTTTTGTCCCAATCAACACATCTCTACTAACCCTTTTACTTCAATTTTAAGCAAAAACAATTAATAATAAAACTAAAAGAAACAATAAAACTCTCCCTATTATAGTACTATAAGCTTCCGATCTCCACCAAGAACGAACCATTGCAAGAGAAAAAAACATGAGATCAACCAAAGCTCAAACCCATTCTCTCGCCCTAAAGATAATACTACTATCCTCCTTCTTCCTCTTCCTCGTTTTCTTGATCCTAAGATCGAACTTCTCTTACCGTAATCCCTTCCCCGTCCCTAAAATCGTTCAAGAATCATCAAACTCGTCGTCGTCGTCAGACTGCCAAACGCGGCCTAACCTAGTCGACACGTGCACGAAGATCCCGCCTTCTCTAGCCCATGCTATAGTCCACTACACGACCCTAAACATCACTCCTCAGCAAACCCTAGCCGAAATCTCGGTATCCCTCAAAGTCCTCGAGAGGAAATCCCCATGCAACTTCCTGGTCTTCGGTTTGGGCCACGATAGCCTCATGTGGACTGCCCTAAACCACGGAGGTAACGTTGAATGACCATTTCGCCTCATGCTTGAAGGCAGATCGGCGTATCATGTTTTAATTTTATATATTTTGGTTACAACAGGCCGCCACGTTTGGTCTGATTTATCTTTTATTCCGACTTAAAACGTGACTTTTAATTTATCTTTTTTACGTGTGGTCGTGAGAATTTGTACCCGACCTCTTGGCCTCAGCTACTGCTGAATTGTCGCTTTACCTAAAAGTTTAAGCTTGAATTGTGTGTATCGTGTTTTAGTTTATCCAACTAGAATGTAACCTAATTGGGTCCAAATTATCCAATGAGGCCTAGATCCAAATAAAACATTTGCGTGAAGCCATTTTGCTAGATGGGTCTTATAACTATTTTTTTCTACTAAAAATGGGGTAAAGAAAAGAAATTCAGTGGGGCCCACCAATGCCATTCCCGTCGGTTATTATATATATATTCATTTCCAACAGGCAGGACAGTCTTCCTAGAAGAAGACAAATCGTGGATTGATCAGATCCATGCACACATACCCTCCCTCGAATCCTATCACGTAACCTACGACACGAAGGTGGCTCAGGCCGATGACCTCCTAGGGCTCGCCTCGAGCCTCGAGGAATGCAAGGAGGTGATCGATCCTAGGTTTTCAAAGTGCCCCCTCGCCCTAAAGGGTCTTCCCAATGAGGCGTACGATGTGGATTGGGACCTCATCATGGTGGACGCGCCCACGGGTTATTTCGACGGGGCGCCGGGTCGAATGGGTGCCATCTACACCGCGGGTTTGTTGGCGAGGAATAAGGAGAGCGGAGAGACCGACGTTTTTGTACATGACGTGGATAGGGTTGTTGAAGATAGGTTTTCGAAGGCGTTTTTGTGCGAAGGGTACTTGAGGGAACAACGGGGAAGGCTTAGGCACTTCACCGTGCCGAGCCATAGGGCGCGTTTGGGAAGGGCTTTTTGTCCTTAGGGAGTTGAGTTGCTATTATGTGCTCGAACGAAAAGATTTGATTTTTTTTTTACGTTGTCTTTGGTACCAAAGAAAGCACGGTGGAAAAGAAAATGGGAGAGAAAATGATTTTCATAAGTTTTCTTTCGTTTTCCTCGTGGAAACTAGTATTTCTTCGATTTCAGTCAAAAGCAAACTAAACTAGAGGGAGCTGTTAATTAGAGACTTGAGACTACATGAAATGCGGCATTTGGCTAGGTTTGTCAAATAAAATCATAATCTGATCCATCATTGAGTAGGGTTTGATTACTTATCAACTCCTAGCCAAATGTCTATTGTACAAAATAACTAATTATTTTATAATCGACTAATATATAGTTGGATTAGTTACACCTCAATCCTTGAGAAAATTGCAAAATAGTTAAGTTTTAAAACTAGAGCTGCAAAACTAGTTAACTTTTTAAAAGTAGTGCAAAACTAATCAACTTTTTTAATATAGTTATTGTTATTTTCTCCTTTCACCACGATACTATCTGAAATTATAATTTTTCATTATTATTATCTCACATTAGCCTATAAATTATTAATAACATTTTTAACCCCAATTTATTTTCAGTAAGTTTTTATCGCTATAGCATATCTAATATTATTTATTATTCTTAGAATCACAATACATTATTATATGTAGGGAATTGAACATTTCAAGCTTCTTCGTCCATCTCACATGTCCAACTCAATTTATTTTACTTTCGACTAATTATTGCATATGCGTGGACGTATTCATTCGGTTTAAAATATCATAAATGTAATACCTGTAACATTTAATACGAGGTTTTGAGGATATTAGCAGTTTGATTATGTGATTTAGAAATTTTGCTTAAGTAATCGAAACTTCAAAACGAGAATATAAATTATATAATATATAAGTCTCTAATTTATTTACTATTAAGTACCCAAAAATAATAAAATTCGAACAATAGAATATTTTAGTGTAAGGCTTAGAGATGTTCGAATCTTGGCTAAGTGTTGGCTAGTTAATTTTCGAATGACTAAGAGAATAATTTTGATGAGAGACCTAAAGATTTTCGGACATATATGTACATTTTATGTATGTATACAAATGCAATTGAATTATTAATAATAACTAGGGGTAAGAGTGACTTTCAAGTTTTTGGATCAGGTCTAAACTTTTCAAGACTAATGACGTTACTTAGAATAAGGGGTAAAAAACGCACCTCCTAAGTCAAATCATGCACGAATTTTCAAGCTTTTTCATGTATATCAAGTAAATTTCATTAGAATAAACACACAAAAAAAAGCAACGAAAGGCATAGTAAGAAACCGAGGGGGAGAAGGAGAGTTCAGCGACGAGCAACTTGAGAAAATCCTTGGCAAATCTAATTTTCGGAAGTAAGGTATATTTCTTAAACTTGGGGTAGCTAAATCATTTTGGATATTTATATACACCGTTTCGTGATTAGGTGAGGGTTATAAGTAATTTCATAGGGTGTTAGATTTAGAAAACCCTAGAATCTTATGATACGATTCATGTTCCGGAGTATTTACGAGCCTTTTTAATTTCTGAAGTATGTGGTATTCTTGAAAACCTACTGTTTGTTTTAAGATGTACCATATTCTGTGTGAGATATAATTTTCATAATTTTCGAAGCTGATCTTGATAATGTTACTTTTAGGGTTTTTGAAAGAATACTTATTTTTGAAGGAATCAGGCGATTTGAATTTGTGTGAGTATCGGCTGATGATAAGATTTGCCGTGCTATGTAAAGGATAAATTCTGATGTGATAAGGCGATTTTGAGTAATTGCGGACCTTAGGTTATTTTAATTGGGCATAATGAGTTTCGGTCGATTGTGAATCGCCGAGCCTTTCTTGTTTATATTAGAACAAGTCCTAAAAATATTTTAATATAATACTAAGTTCGATCAAAAGCGACTTTCGCAGAGACTTTTCTATTGAATTAGGATCGGGCGATTGTGATTATTATGTGAGTATACTTTCGATCGAAACCTATGATCTATTCCACAACAATCGGGCGACAGAAAACACAGGGCGAAAGTGGGTTCGAATATGATGAATCGGGCGATTTCATGGCCAAGCAACCCAGCGATTTTACTTATACTTTCGCCGAGACTTCTAAGAATTAGGTTGACCCGACTTTGACCAACAGTTAATAAATCTTCGGGCGAAACTTAATTTAAAATATAATTATTTTATACAAGTACAGTCCGAGAAATTAAAATTCATACTAATAATATTTATTTGCTCAGGAATTCGACCCTTAGAGATTTTACTAGACCCTTTAGTCGACAGAATCAGGAAGACATGTAGGTGAATCATTCATCTACAACGCGTAAACACCAACGTGATATTTATATACTTTTATGTGCCTTGATGAATTATGTGTTTTACGTGTTTTATGTGCGTTTGCATCACATTATCATGTATTATCACGTTAAATATCTGCATATACATTACACGTCATTTCACGGATTGTACCGTGGTGGAACGGTGGTACTGTATTGTACCTATTGAGCGAGTAGCCGATATTGGCTATCGACGCGTAGAGGAGTCACGTGAGTGTGGGCAGTGCTACGCACCAGCGCCTGTGACGGTGAGCCATTAGCCCGTTGGACATTATGCAGCAGCCTGCGGGCGACCTAGAAAGGAGCGACTTGGGACATCCCCAAGTAGGCTAGCTAGCGTAGGCCACGCTGTCGCATGTGGGAGGAGGCGACCTGGGCTCCGTTACGGGACTTAGTGTAGGCTACCGGCGTGGGTACAACATTGGTAGAAGAGGCAACCTGAGAGAGTGACCTGATACGGCTTAGGGAGGCTGCTCGGTGTAGGCCACTACGTAGTGTCGTGATCATGTAGTGATTGTGTTCGTGATCGTGGTAGTGATTTCGCGTGATGGTGCACAGTATGGAGCCCGGAGCCCGTTGTGAGGTGGTGAGTGTATTCCCGTTTGTGATGAGCGATAATGAATGGCAGTATATTGGTGAAAATTGGGGGTGAGTGAACGTGAGTGAGTCACACGTTGCACATGTTGCGCAATAGCTCAGTCTTTGCGTGTTGTAGGTAATCGACGACCGAGGCTGGCCATCGGAGCTTCCATAGGCTTTTGAGGGCGGGGCTATACATGGATGACGACCTACGGGTGAGTGATAGGATGATTTGGGCCTACGACCCGCTTGTATTAACTTTTTGTATGTACAAATATTTTGTAGAATGGGTTCTCCGTAGCTTTCGAAAACCCGATGCGATTTGTCGCTAATTAGCGATTAGAAAGTGAGGGTCGTTACACTAAACGAAATGACTGACAATGATTCCAGTTCAAATCAAAATTGAACCGTTGTTTATATCGGTTCATCTATTTGATCATATGCATGATTGTTGCTTTAAAATGATCATATGACTGTTTTATTTTTTTGCTTGTAAATATTGAGGACTTATTTTGGGTTTTCACACCTCATCCGATCTCTCTCGAATCTCCCTCAATTTTCTAAGTTCGAAATATAACATTGGGCATTATTAATAAATTCAAATGTATTTTTCAATTTGAAAATAGAAAAATAAACAATATTTATAAAAAATCAAAATTAATGGTTTGAGTTCGAAACCGACACCGGTTCCAATCGATTCCAAAAAATAATCGAAACAATGTCACCGCAGCTCGATTGACGCGAGGTTTTAGTTTAATAGAAACGACACTTTAACATTGGGAACTGGAACCGTTTAAATCATCTACCAAGGTTTACATATTTTGAGGGCTTAAAATTTTTTAAATTGAATTGGGGTTAAGATATAATTATTGTTAATTTATCTGCTAATGTAAGATAATGATGGTGTAAATTTAGAATTTTAAATAATATATGGTGAATAGAGAAAATAAAAATAATTAAAACTAAAAAAGTTGATTAGTTTTGCACAAGTTTTAAAAAGTTAAATACTTTTGCAATTTAAGTTTTAAAACTTAATTATTTTTGCAATTCTCTCCTCAATCCTTCCACATTCATGTGTTATTATTTCGTTCACAGTTAATACTATTATTGTATGTATACTTTGAGTTAATTGTATTTATAATAAAGAAAAAATTATAAGAAATAGAAGTAAGGAATAACATCATAATAACTCAAATTAAAATAAATAAAGGGTTAAAAAGCAAAAAGCTTTATTACATTATAGTTTAAAACTCAGCAAATAAAACCAAAGGTGCATTTGCTATCTAAAACGCCTGTGTCGACGCACTTAACGTTGGCAATCTTCTTTTTCGGAAATTTTACCATAATGTCCAAAAGGCAATTATCATCGCCGTTGTAACCACACTCGTCGCTGGGGTGTAAGATCGCCGGTCCTGGACAATACTTTGCTTGTCCTAACAAAAAATAAAATACAAAATCAAGAAATATTTCATTGTATTATTGGTTAGATAATTAAACAAAATGGGGCATTATAGGATACCTAGAGATGAAGCGATAACTAGGAGGGTAATTGATATGAAGAGTACGGCGAACGTAGAAGAAGCTTTAGTCATCTCGAAAGTAATTATTCTCTTTGATGGTATTTATTGTGTGTAAGTGTAAGCTCGAAAAGAAAGCTAATTATAGGCTTAAGGTTTTTGATTTGGTAACTAGTTATATGTTCAATAACTCCTATATTAGACGTAGATTAAAATATCCATAGATTTATGGATTAGGTATGGCAAAGCTTTCTTTATGGATTGTCGATATCTTCATTTCCCCTTTTTCTTATATATCATTCCATATTTTTCCTTTATACGTCTATTTATTTGATTAGTAATCAAATACACTGTATTTTTGTTTCAAAATCCGGGATCCTTCAAGATATAAGCAACCTCTATTTTCAGATTCTCAATAAAATAATTATTTATAAATTGAGTGTACGTATCTACTTATGTTATATATCGATTCTCAACCAAATAAATTATTTATTTGTTATGTCCGTCATTACACAGTTAAAAAAGATAAGAAATCACGACAGGAAACCGATTGGAAATTTTGTAAAAATCTTATGCCAAAGGCAAACCGAAAGTATATAGTTTTGAAACCAATACAACCAAACTTTCGATCGATTTGGACTTAAAGATCTGTAGTTAAATTTCAGAATTATAGTTTTTCTTAACATGTCTAATTTCATCTTTCATACTTGACATTCTCCCCAAAATTTTGGGGAATTCGAACTGATTAAGAAATCTGGAAGACCATATAACGAACCAAGATTAAATACATAGTTCCGAAAGCAAAAGAACCAAAATTTCAGTTTGATTCGAACAAAAAGCCTAAACCTGCAACGTAAAGAACTCTGATATGATCTTCAATTGATAAAGTTAGACAATTATGATAAAATAATCGCATAAACAATATCGTCACATAGCAGATAGGAAAATTCAGACTCTATATGCACCAAGTTTTAATCATCTTATAGATAAATATTATACACCCCATCTCAGCTCAGCTGCATTAAGAAAAAAAAAAGGACCCATTTAAACCATTATGTAAAAAAAAAACATTTTTTCCGTACCACTAAGGAATCTGAGCAATTTCAATCAAGATTCTATGCAAAGACTGAGGCTTTGAGAAGAAGGGACAATGATCACTTCCTTTGATCTTAAAAACACCTTCGGGCGGATTTTCCCTAACGAGCTTCTCTTGCACGTCGGGCGAAAGCGCATTGTCTTCCAACGTCTGAATGTAAAATCTTCGACCCTTCCCATAGTTTTCGGGCGTTAGAGACATCTTCTCCATCATCGGCCCGAGAGGGATTGGCCTCATGGACACCATGGCTAAGGCCACGTCCTATGTCCAATAAACCACACGAACATGTGTAATGAAGAAAAAGGTTTTGCAAATCTTAAAATAGTTAACTACGTTTTTCGTCCAGTAAGTCTGGTGGGTGGGCACTTTTAGATGCTCAATTTAAGAGGTTAGGCTGTCCAATTAAAGCTATTTAAGGACACAATGCGTTAGAAACTAAATTTTATACTTAAATTGCTTCAATTTTGAATGTTACCATCCTTCAGTTGCGATCCCGTAATTAAGTGTCCTGAGGCTGAAACTGCCATATTCCCAAATAAAGGCACAAAATTTAAGAACATAGGCTTTCGAATTAAAATAATTTACGAATGCAATTAGGTTTCTGACGTGTTGTGTCCTTAAATTACTTCAATTTTGAGAGTTAGCGTCCTTAAATTGCAATCCTGTAAGTTAGGTATCCAGAAAATGCCACGTAGGACTTATCCCAGATAATAACACTGAACTACGCAGTTGCAATCTAATGACGCTGGATTTCAAATTTAAACCGATTTAAGGACACAATTAGGTTTCCGACGCATTGCGTCCTTACAATGCTTCAATTTCGGAAGTTAGTGCCCTTAAATTGCAAACCATTACATTTGGCGTCCTAGAAGCACCACCCCATCATACTTACAACACAAAAAAGAATAGTCCGAATATATACCTTTGAAGGCGAGTGATTGAAGTATAGCCCCTGCATGTGTTGCTTCTCGAACATGAAACCCGTTGGGGGATTGTCTTTCCCATTGCCATAGATCAAAGCTTTCGACTCCGACGAGAACAGTGCCGACGAACCGAGCTGCAAGAAAAAGGCAACAATTTCTGATTCTGACACAAATTGAGTAATCGACGAAGAAATCCTAAGAGGTATTGTATTAATATTACCTCTTCGGCGAACGCATCGAAAGGCCTCTGACCGTTGCCCACCATCGTACCGCAAAGGTACACTGCTTTCGAAACCTTGTTAGGGCAAAGCTCGAGCGCGTAAGAAACACAAGCGCCACCGCTACTATGACCGACCAAGATTGCCTGAAAAATGGGGTAAACGGAAGATTGTTCTAACAAACCCATGTAGTAAATCTACGAAAAAATTATCGCACCTTCTCGTCTTCGGGTAACTTTTTAAGAAATTCGATCAAGGGCTTAGCATATTCTTCCAAAGTTGCGACTTTATTTGCATCCGTAGTGTCAATTCCCGACCCCTTCAGGTCGAGGGCGATGGGCGTCAAACCGCTTTCTTCGAGGGAAGCGATGGTCTTATACCAACACCAAGCGCCAAATCCTTCGCCGTGCACTAAGACTATCTTCTTCGTCTTTATGCTGTCTAAAGCTTCGGCGGACAACTAGAAACAAAAGGCAAATTCTTCACACTAAGAAAAAACGCAGATATTAACGGAGATCTAAGTGTAAAATAGCCATTGAAGAGGGAACTCTAGGAAAAAGAACCAAGTCATTTTTAGAAAGAAAGTGATGTGCCACTTTCTTACACAATCCAACAAGACATCAAAAAAGAAGATCAATAAACTAATAGGTTCCATAAGCCCCCACCAACGCACCTAGACAAAAGCATACTAGGATGAAGGAAACAAAAGGTACTTTACTTTTTTCCTCAATTCATACCATCATCATGATTAATCCAATGACCAAGATCACACTTTTTATACACATATATACATACATATCTGCAAAACCAACGAAATCAAAGACCCACATAGCCCATCGATCATAGAAGCTAAAGACAACACCAGAAAGGGTAAGAAAGAAACCAACCAGCTTGTTGGTAGCAGCAGAATTATTACAGGAAAAAGACTCAGAAAACAAATCGCCGCCGCGCAGGCGAGAGCTCGAGGATTTTCCGATGCGCCTAGACATAGAGCCGTTATTACTTTCGAATCTCTGAGAGAGGTTATGCTGGTGAATCGCCATGGCTAGGGCTTGCTTGTGAACTAATTCCTCGTCGATCGGCGGAGCTCTCCTCCTAGACACAGAACCGCCGCCGCCGCCGCCCCTTTTACTTTTAGATCCGATGAAAACATTCTTGGAATCTTTCTTGCTCATGCAAGTGAAGCTGTTACCCATTTCTTGGATGATGGGAGAGAAAGCGAAAAGGATTGGATTTTTATTTTTTGGGTTCTTTGTTGCAGTTGAAGGGCTTTGATTCTTGGTTTGGGTCGAAGATGGTTGAAATGCAATTAATGAGAATTGAGAGCAGTAGGTGGTGTGTTGTATTTGTTTAGTTGTTTGATATTGAGATAATTAATTATATGAATATTCAATTTTTTTTGCTGACAATTGTGGTCATTAGGAATTGTTTAAAAATAGGAAAAGAACAAGAAAAAAACTGCGTGGTAACAAAGAACCGCAAAAGCAGCTCACATGCATATATATGTAATAAAGAATTTAGTACGTTTTTCCGGTTCTATGTTGAGAGCTGAGACAAAAGTCACAATTAACGTTCTTTAATTTACTACTTTAATGTACATATGGACGGACTGTATTTTTATAAGTGTATATGATTCTCGAAGATTTTTTCATTTTCTTCAGCGAAAAGATTCTTAAGCTTCGATCTTACACTATGACAAAACTGGTAAAAAAGTTGATTTTTTAAGTTATATTTTCTTCACATATGACGTTTCCATAATTAAATTGAGAAATCGAAGCCTAACTCTAAGGTGACTTATTGCGTGGTGCGGTGTGACCATTTTATTCCATGGAGAAATAACGATTCAACTTAAAGTTTACATGATTGAGAAAATTAGTCAAATATATTTGTAATAATTTAGTACATCAATCCTTAAAAATCTTGATCTAGGAATTTGGATCTCAACCAAGAGAGCATGGGCCACACTACAGCTCTAGAGGAACAATTGGATTGTCAAATGGGTTTGGATCGGGATCCGACCCGACCCGTTTACCTCTTCCTATTATCCATCTTTCCAAATTGAATATAACGGATGGCTCGAATCAGTTGCGCGTCGAACCACTCTTCTTTGTCCGAAATCGAAATGCGAAGGATTCGAATACGATGACCCAACTTATGTTATCTTGAATGTAATTCGAAACCAGCTGAAATCAGATGTCCCAAAATCCATGTCTCACTTCTTGTCATATTTTGTAGAACTTTCATAAAAATGATTTTATGATTGTCGAAAATATAGGATATGGATATCAAATTGATCACCGTAAAACAAAGAATAAATTGAATGTGTTTATTTGTTTTTATCATATAAATCACATGAAATAACGACGATTTTTTGATTGGGTGGAATATGAAATTAAAAGAATTAAAAAATAAATTTGTAAACCACATGATTTAAAATTCAACCTCTGATTAGTTTGGCACATAGAGGGGACATATATTTTGGGACAGAAGATTGACACGATTCGAAACCAACAAAGGACCCCACGAAATAACTACTTTTTTGTTCTATAATTCATGCAGTGGTAGAGATATCCGACTCGCGGGTTGCAACTTAAAAGACAATCATCTTCGTAGACACAATTCCGCGAAAACCTGTTTTTATTTGCACTGTGATTCGTGATTCACGCGTGACAAATAATTTATAGCAAAATTCTATGTAATGTCGGAGTTGTTAAATCTTATGTGGCAGTTTTAGCACACCAAAATTACAATGTGGCGTTTACAATAACATTTAAATGTCTGAAAGCACATGAGAACGTTCTTTTGCTGATACTATTACCAGTATTCGATATTGGGTCATTCGTAGCATTACTACCTTCCCTAATCATTGCGTCTTAAGGACACAATTAGACTTTCAACACATTGTTCTTAACTACCTCAATTTTTATAAAATTAATGTTCTTAAACTAGGACATGTCAATTTATGATTGGACTTTCACCTTCTTTTCGAGGAGAAGAAAAATGTACTTGTAAAACATTGTTCTTGGTTAAGCCGTGGATATTTGCGTTATGCATATTGGACGCCATAAGGGTCCTGTGAGTCGTCGATTCGAACGAGCAAATTGAATCCTTTTGCTGCCGTCATTCACAATGAGCATGCAATTTAGACGACTAGGGTCGAAATATTGGAACCTAGACCTACAAGAAAAATATACATTAGTAATTTGATTAATTATTTACTTGTAATGATTTTTTTTAAATGAAAAATAAAGATACCTCATGAATAGATAGCTTCCTTAACTTAGAACATCATCAATTTTGCACTTCGTGTTTGAACATTGTCTTTATTATATATGTTAGTTCTTGGTGATTAAATCTTTCCATCAAAGAACCTTATAAAACGTTTTATTGTATGCGTTTGAAGCTGACATTTCCTCCCCATTAACTTGTTTGGAAAAAGAAAAAGAACTATCTTACATCTGTTTATTTAGTTATTTATGTGCAGTTGTATATCCCATTTAGAAAGAGAGAAAGGAACATCACATGACAGAAAACATCTCCCAAACTTCTCGTCCATAGGAATTAAAAAAGCAAAAAAAAAAAAAAAAAGAGAATCACCTTCTTCCTATTCGCCGTCTTCGTCTTCTTCAACTTCGTCTTCGTCTTCGCCGTCTTCATCTTCATATTCGAACGCATCATCGATATCGACATGAAGAAGATCGTTTCCGTTGTTCTCTTGCTCTTCCGCAATCTGCATCACCGAGTCGTAAATACACGCACTACAAACGCGCACTCGTATGCATAATAGCGTATTTATATCTCCTATGTCTAACGGAAATTCCTCCAGGTCATACATTCCAACAAGCTCAAGCTTCTCGAGAACTCGGAAGTGACTCGACTCCGATCTCCAAGTAACAAGATTCAAATAACGTACCCTTAAGCATTGTTGGAAATAAACTCACGCGAACACAGTGAACACGGTCTTGTTTTGTGAAGCTGAATCGACTACGGTTTCTGTAGCCTCTGTACTGCTTAAATAGAAGTTTACATGGAAACTAATAAATGCCTACAATCAGGCGACTAATTTAGCCTACGCTAATAAGGAAAAGATAATGCAATCATATCCTAATCTAATCTTTTCCTAATCTAATAAAGGAAAATGGGATCACAAGGATTATTTCCTAACAATCTCCTCCTAAGCCTTGTGTCCACCATTGGTGTCGATTAGGCCGATCTTATCCCGTAGTTCAAGAAACTTGATCCTTCCAAGCGGCTTCGTCAGAATGTCGCCCAGTTGATCCTCACTTCTGATGAACTCTACACCAATCAAGCCTTCTTCTGCAGCTTCTCGAATGAAGTGGTATTTCACTCGAATGTGCTTACTCTGTCCGTGGAGTACCGGATCTTGATCAAAGCAATGGCGGACTTATTATCCACCCTCAACATTGGCGCTCTTGCTGCTGTTCCCTGCACCTCAGACAACACACGAGCGAGCCACAATGCTTGACAAGCAGCGTTAGCAGCTGCTATATGCTCTGCCTCACAGCTGGACTGAGCCACTACCTTCTGCTTCATGGATTGCCAGGTGATCGGGCTGCCGCTGAGGAAGAAAATTACGCCAGTTGTGCTTTTACTTGTATCAACATCCCCGGCGTAATCACTGTCGCTGAAGCCTGTCAGATAAGGCTCCTCCTTCTCCCTCCTGCCGAACCAGAGTCCCCAATCTTGGGTCCCAGCCACATAGCGCAGGATGCGCTTCACAGCTGCGAGGTGATCCTCGCGTGGATCCTCCAGGAACCGACTCACATAGCCGACCGCAAATGCTAGATCGGGGCGCGTGTTGACCAAGTACCTCAAGCTCCCGACGACGCTCCTGTATGCCGTCGCATCGACCGGCGGCTCTGTGCTGAGCTTGCTCAACTTCAGGCGCGGTTCCATGGGTACGTGACATGGGTTACACCCTGCCATGCCGCTCTTCTCCAGGATCTTGCCGGCGTAGGCACCCTGGCTCAGCGAGATCCCCCTCGCGCCCTGCTTCACTTCAATGCCGAGGTAGTAGTGAAGCAAGCCGAGGTCACTCATCTTGAATGCGGCCGCCATCTCCTCCTTGAATGACTTGATGTCGCCGCCGTTGGAGCCGGTGATCACGAGGTCATCGACATAGACCCCGATCACCAGCTGCTTGCCGTCGTTCTGCCTGATGTAGAAGGCATGTTCCGATGGGCTCTTCCTGAAGCCGAACGACAACAATGTGCTGTCCAGCTTCGCGTTCCATGCGCGCGGTGCTTGATGCAACCCGTACAACGCCTTTCGGAGCTTGAGCACCTTGTCCTCCTTGCCGGTGATGACAAACCCCGGCGGCTGCTCGACGTAGACCTCCTCCTCCAGGTCTCCGTTCAAGAACGCCGACTTGACGTCCATGTGGTGCACCTCCCATCCTTCGTGCGCTGCGAGGGCGATGATCAGGCGCACCGAGTCCAGTCGCGCCACCGGCGCGAACACTTCGTCGTAGTCGATGCCGTGCCGCTGTGCGTAACCCTTCACCACGAGGCGTGCCTTATGCTTGGACACCGCCCCATGCTCGTCCCTCTTCACCTTGAAGACCCACTTCAGGCCAATCGCCCGACGGCCCGGCGGGAGGTCAGTGGTAGACCACGTCCGGTTGTCCTCAATCGAGTCCATCTCCTCCATCATCGCCTTCCTCCAGCTGGGGCTGCGTTCCGCCTCGGCGAACGACGCAGGTTCGTCGGAGCTCATGGCGTGGAGCTCCTCCGTCATCAGTGCCCGTGGCGCGAAGCCGGCCCGATGATGTTTTCGATCTTTCGAAATCGGAGAGGGGCGTCGTCGTCGTGGTCAGCGTCCAAGTGCTCGCCGGCCTCGCTCGGCGGTGAGGCGAACTCCACCTCCTGTGCCCCGCTGGATCCCGCAGGTACAGCTCCTCCACCACCATGAGGTGATGCCGGCGGCGTCAGCTCATCCTCCTCAGTTGTGGTTCCAGGTGCCTCCTCAGTGCCATCAGCCACCGAAGGTCCCTGGTTTACGATCGAGTACTCCACCGTGAACACGTCGTCGTTGCCGTTCGGCTTGCCATCGACCTGCACAGAGTCCCACTCCCACTGTGCTCCTTCGTCGAACACCACGTCGCGCGTCACGTGGACACGCTTCGTGATAGGGTCGTAAGCGCGGTACGCTTTGGAGCCGCGCTCGTAGCCGATGAAGATCATCTTACAGCCACGATCATCGAGCTTCTTCAGATGCGGCGTCGTGTTACGAACGTAGACGATGCAGCCGAACGTCCTCAAATGATGCACTGCCGGCTTCTTCCCATGCCATGCTTCGAACGGCGTCATGCCGTCCACGCTCTTCGTCGGGCATCGGTTGAGGATGTATATCGCGGTGGTCACAACCTCGCCCCAGAACCAGCCCGGCAGCCCCTTCGCCTTGAGCATACTCCTCGCTGTCGCCACCACCGTCCCATTCCGTCGCTCGACCACGCCGTTCTGCTGCGGGCTATATGGTGCGGTGTGTTGGCGATGTATCCCTTCTTCGGCGCAATACTCCGCAAACTCGATCGACGTGAATTCTCCACCACGATCGGTCCGAAGTGCCCCCAGCTTCAGCCCGGACTCCCCCTCGGCCCGTGCCTGGAGTTCCTTGATGGCAGCCGCAGCACGATCCTTCGTAGGAATGGTGGCTACCCACATATAACGGCTAAGGTCATCGACGAGCAACAAGAAGTACCTGTTGCCGCTTGGGGTTGCTGGTGTGATTGGCCCGCACAGATCGCCATGCACAAGCTCAAGTCGCTGCTTCGCACGATACTCCGCTTTCCCCGGAAATGGGATGCGCTTCTGCTTCCCAGCCAGACATGCATCGCACAGCTGGTCCACCTGTCCGATCTCCGGCAGTCCGCGCACCAGCTCCTTCCGAGCTAGCTTCCGGAGCGCCGCCATGTTGACATGGCCGAAGCGATCATGCCAGCGCCATGCCACCTCGTCGCCGCGCCCGCGCACCGCTAAGCACATCGGTGATGCTATCTTGATCCGAAGAAGGTATAGACGGTTCGCCTCGCGCGTCACCCTTGCCAACAGTTGACCGCCGAGCTCCCGAATCCGCATAACGCTATCTTCGATCTCGATCTTGTAGCGGACCTCGTCTAGCTGGCCAAGACTCACGATGTTCGTCGTCAACCGTGGAATGAAGTAGACGCCGTCGAATGAACGGAGCTCCCCGTTCTTGCACACAAAGATGACAGTGCCCCGCCCTTCAATGCGTGCCACCGAGTCGTTACCGAAACGCACGGTGCCTCGTACCGCCACGTCGAGCTTCGAGAAGGCGGTTCTAGATCCGGACATGTGATTGGTTGCCCCCGAGTCCAGGACCCACGTCTCCGCCACCCGTTCCTCTTCTTCTTCCCCGAGCTGCGCGAACACCTTCTCTTCGCGGATCTCGATCTGGGCCATGGACGACGTCGACGAAGTCGCCGTCGATTGCGGAGTCGGTGGGGAGAGAATGGGGGAGCACTTTGCGAGACAAAGTGAGGCCTCTTCCTCTTCGTGGACTGCATGGGCCTGCGCTTTCTTGGGCTTCGACCAGCACTCCCGGGCCCAGTGGCCCAGCTTTCCACAATTTCGGCACTCGTCGCCTGCGCGCTTGTTCGAAGTAGCCGGCCCACTCGACGACTCGCCAGCTCGCCCACGACCGCGCCCTCGTCGGCTGCCTCCTCTGTTCGTGCCACGACCGCGTGAGTGGTTCTCCGCCTCTCGCTTCTTTCGTTGCGCGTCCCACTGCTCCTCAGTGAGATACAGCTTGCCCTCGTGCTGTAGTGATGCCGAGGGTCCATTTAACTCCTCCTCCGCCTCTTGCAATCGCCCGGTGAGATCGGCGACCGTCATGGTGGATGGATCGAGCAGGGTCTTGATCGCAATCGCTATCTGCTTGAAGCGGGAAGGCAGACTTCGTAGCATCTTGGCTACGATTTCCTTTTCCTCCATCTCCTCTCCCAACGTGGTGAGGTGCGCCGCCATGCCATTAAGTCGCAGCGCGAACTCCTCGACGGTCTCGCCGTCGTTGAACGTGGCGAGGTCGAATTTGCGACGCAGCTGTTGCGCCGTTGCCTTCTTCACACGATCGTCCCCGATCCGCATGGTCGCGATCGCATCCCAGGCCTCCTTGGCCGTCTCCTTGGAGCCGATCGTCGACACCATCTCAGGCGGGACCGCACTCACCAACGCATCGAGCGCCATCATGTCTTCCTGCTCATCGGCAGTGCCCTTCTCGACGGCGTTCCATAACGCTCTCGCCTTCAGCTTCACCTTCATCATGAGCGCCCAGTCAGAGTAGTTGGTCTTGGTGAGAACGGGGTAGCTATTCCCGCCGCCCACCTCACGAATCACTCTCTGGATCACGGTGCCGGAGGCATCGGCTTTCTTGCTCCCATCGCCTACGATCACGGCGCCGGAGGTATCGCCTTTCTTGCTCTCATCGCCCATGGTCCCTGGATGAAACTCGCTCTGATACCAGTTGTTGGAAATAAACTCACGCGAACACAGTGAACACGGTCTTGTTTTGTGAAGCTGAATCGACTACGGTTTCTGTAGCCTCTGTACTGCTTAAATAGAAGTTTACATGGAAACTAATAAATGCCTACAATCAGGCGACTAATTTAGCCTACGCTAATAAGGAAAAGATAATGCAATCATATCCTAATATAATCTTTTCCTAATCTAATAAAGGAAAATGGGATCACAAGGATTATTTCCTAACAAGCATTTCAATCTCGGGAACTGTCCCTCGACGGTACACCACTCGTCACCAACAAATGCATAAGAGCTCAATTTGAGCACTTCAAGATTCTGAAGAGAACCAATTGTGGCCATGTCTTTCCAACTAATTCTTCCACCCATCAAACTTAATCTCGTCAGCGACTGCGGGAATGAGATGCTCTTTATGTCCAAAGGGATAGAATCTACAGACAACGATTGAAGATTGCGAAGAAGTTCGAGGTTGAGGCAATAATACGACCAATTTCTTCGTCCTCCTTCAAAGGAATCACCATCATAATGCAATGCTAGTTTGACTAGATTAGGCAATCTTCTAACGAGCTCCTCCGTACACCTGAAATCACGTATACGTGTAACCGTATGCATATGTTGCAAGACACCCATGTCGTTCGTATCCATTGGATCGGGCAACACACCGTAATGTGTATGAACATGTCTTAACTGCGGCATGCCCCATATTTCCGATAATGGCAAATTATATGGCTTGCCGGCTATGTGACGCAATACTTGTAAATTCCAAAGCAGGCAGATAGGAAATGGATCAGATGCTAATACGGTCACATCAGGACCAAAACTACATGGATCTCCTATGGAAAGGCATCTTAGTTTCGTGACTTGAGGAGGAATATCAAGGGGCTGACAATCTCTTATCTCATCTACTAACTTGACGGACCTTGATCCATTGAGCCGTGGATACTTTGCGCTACACACGTCGCACACCTTAGGGTTCGTCTGAGTCGTCGATCGAGAACCAACGACCACTGTGCACAGCTGAATCCTCTTGAACGCTGCCTCATCCTTGTTGAATAAGCTCAAAGAAAAAAAATAAAAAATAAATAAATAAAGAGCCGTGGAAATCTTTGAAGATTTTAGCAGCCAAGAAATCTGAACAAAGAAGATGAAAGTCTACTGCGCCGAATGCTTTGCACGCCAATGAAGAAAAACACTGATAATGAAGATCCGATCAAAGAAAATAACTAAAGCAACTTGGACTTTTATTTGCTTGTCTTGTAGTGAGTGTTTAGCATTATAAATACCATATACGTGCATGTATGTCCAAGCAATAAAAATAGAAAGAAAGCAGTGCTCGTTCCTATAAAAAGTTCTCTAAACCACACACAAACATACAAAGTTCATAATATTTTATTTGGCACTTCAAGCATTCACGCGCAGATAAGAAACCAGAAGATAACAAATTGGTATCAGAGCCATGTCGTTCGGTAATATGCCCGTTCCACGCCTCACAAAATCCAATTATGATAATTGGAGTATTCGGATGAAAGCACTGCTCGGCTCACAAGGCGTATGGAATATCGTTAAAGACGGGTATACCGAACCCGAAAAAGACGACGAGTACACGCCGGCCCAGCTGAAGGCGTTGGAAGATTCTCGACAATTAAATAGCGCTGCGCTCAGCATCATATACAACGGCCTAGACGATGCCGGCTTCGAAAAAATCAATGACGTAAAGAAAGCGAAGGAAGCATGGGAAAAACTGGAGATAGCGTACAAAAGCGCCGACGGAGTAAAACAAGTACGGCTGCAAACTCTTCGTGGTGAATTCAAAATGACGAAAATGAAGAACGGCGAAGGCGTATCCGATTATATAACGAGAGTACAAACCATCTCAAACCAGTTGAAAAGAAATGCCGAGGCACTAGCGGAATCCCGCGTCGTCGAAAAAATTCTTCGCTCTCTGACGGACGAGTACGAGAACGTGGTATGCGCTATTGAAGAATCCAAAAATCTCGAAGAAATGACGTTCGACGAACTCTCCGGTTTGCTCGAAGCTCACGAGCAACGGAAGAAAAAGAAGAAGCAAGAATCGCTGGACGAGGCTCTACAGACGAAGTTATCGTTGAAAGATGACAAAGCGCTATATACGCATCACGGCCGAGGTCGAGGACGAGGTCAACGAGGACGAGGTTTCGGTCAAAATTCAGGCCGAGGACGAGGATACAATCCGGAACAACGGCAAACGAGCAATCAAAATTGGAGAGGACGAGGTCGAGCTCAATGGCGAGGTGGTCGCTCAAATCGACCGAGCATTGAGTGCTACAATTGCGGCAAGTTCGGGCACTTCGCCAAAGACTGTTGGGCCGACAAAAAGGTGGAAGAAAATGCGAACCTAGTCGCACAAGAGGATCCAAAAGACGAAGGCTTTCTTTTAATGGCGCTCGAGGATACGAGTCCCGGCAGCGACATGGTGTGGTATCTTGACACCGGTGCAAGCAATCATATGAGCGGATACAAACATCTCTTTACGGATCTAAAGAAGATCGAGGATGGCCATGTGTCCTTTGGAGACGCATCGAAAATTGAAGTCAAAGGCCGAGGGAAAATATGCTTCTCTCAAAACGACGGCAGACAAGGATCGGTCGAGGACGTCTACTTCGTACCCGACTTGAAAACGAACATCTTAAGCATGGGCCAGTTGCTTGAAAAAGGATGTTCGGTGTTCATGAAGGACCGCTCGTTACAACTAAGAAACAAAGACGGAAGAATGATCGCCCGGGTCGAGATGGAAAGGAACCGGATGTTCAGACTCAACCTGAAGGCGATTCAAGAAAAATGTTTGCGAGTTGACGTGGATGACAAAGACCATTTGTGGCATATGCGATTTGGTCACTTGCTGTAATACCCCGAAATTTTATGAGCATATTAATATGAACTTGCATGCAAATTATGTGGTTACATGATTTCATATTTTGTGGCTATTTAATTATGTGTTATTACGAATTCTACCCAATCAGAAATCTAGACGGGATTTAAGAGGAGTTTTATTTAAAATATATAAGTTTGTAGAAACTAGTCATAAAAAAATTGAAGAAATTCAAACCACATAATTTTGGAAATAATAGAATAAATAACTAAAGACATAGACTTGGAAATTTTCCATAGGACTCGATGACTTAGCTATGAGGAAAAGTTAATATAATATAATATTTAAGATAAGATAATAAATTAAAGAAATTCTCTATACAACTTTTAGTGCGAAAATAACTACTAGGAAGAGACCTTAATTACTTAACATTATCGATGGGTATAATTCGATAACTTAGGAAATCAACCTAGTAAAATAATGGATGTTACGTACGATGTGATAAGGATTAATTTCAAGTGTTGATGTCATTTATATTATATCACACGCAAACACCAAGCTAGGATAAGAAGGGAATTTACATATCATTTAAGGAGGAACTAACGAAAACACAAATAGCAATAAAGAGAGAAGGCGAACAGAGATTATACCACGACTTGAAGTAGGTATAATTTTCTTACCATTATTTCATGTTTTTATTCATAGACTAACAGGTTCTAGGAGGTTTTAAGTTTGAAAAATTATATACGATTAGGGTTTTTAATATGTTAGTTCTCAAGGTTTTGAAATATTTCAAGTTCTATTAATATGTACATTGTTTTTATAAGAACATTATTTTGATCGAGGAGTATGAGATTTTTAGTGTTTAGAAGTGTTTAGGAATTATAGGATCTACGAGTTCTGGTTTATGATTATAAATGTTTACATGATGAGGTATATGTATGATTAGGGTTTGTACGGTTAGTTCTTGAGGGTTTCTGAAAGAATTTTATAATTCTTACGATATTTAGAAATATTCTTGGAAAAGGATGGAGTTGTATTATGAAAAGAACTCGACATTTAACTGTTATGTTTCTCGACATCTATGTTTCATAATATATCAAAATCTCGACATCCATAATAAAATACTTCGACATATAAAGATTTCGAAGTGTGTAGTATAATAATGTCGAGATGTTTCATCAAAAGATTTCGATATATGTGATAAGAAGATATCAAGATATATCATGCAAAATTTCGAAACATGTATACTAGGCATTTCGCGAAGTTCAAAGCATAATACCACGTGGCCAAGGGAAGGTGTGAATTAATCTAACTTTACTAATTATATATAGGTTGGCGAATTGATAGTTGATAAGGACAGTGCGTGGCGAATTGTTCTTGGCAAATTAATATGGACGAAATTATTCCCGTTGGAATGTACGTGCATATATTATATTGCTTATCCAGTCAAAATCCACAAATTGCATATATCTTATTATCATCTAGAGACATCGATCAACAAATTAACTAAATGACTTTTTATACTGCATGATATATATACGACATGGGTGCTCAAACAAGAAGCCACGTATTAGTTGTAAGCTTGACTCATCAATATCTTCTGGGCACGAATCACTGTATAAACATATTGTAGTAACAAGAATAGGTAAAAGGCACAATATGTCACTAATTTAATAAACTTGGCAAATTAGGTGAACAAAAGGTGGTAAAATAAAGGTTTACGGGTCATATCAATTTCACCTGTCAATAAGGTAATTCGTGAAATTAATCAGCTATCTAAATACTTTACGGATTGACCTGACCTAGCGAATTCCTTTGAAATAGTTATTTGTCTAACACAGTTTTGTATCTACTATTTTAATACTTAGATGGTTCGAGAACTTAGACAGTATAATAAATTAAATAGTACACTAACATCATAATTTTATGCTTAAGGTCAGGAGCAGAATTTGACGGGATTATTAGCAAATAATCTACAGACGACAGGTAGGTGATTTTTCATCTACGACACGTAACCCGTTGATGTGAATTATATGATTACGTGAATTCTATTATTACATGTTTTACGTGTTTTAAATGTTTTCGCACGTCATATGCTATTTGCACTGCATTTCCATGCACTTGCATACCAGGTCAGTGCGAGGGGATTGAGTACCGTACGGAACGGTAATGTTTGGGAAATCGATGAGTGGTGTTGGTCCTCGTGTCGAATAGAGGGTGGGTGAACGCCGCTCTAAAGAGATCTGAGTAGGCTGCCCGTGCTCCAGTAGGTACCACTCTAAAGTGACCTGAGTGGGCTGACCGAGCGATAGGATGGTGCTTGGGTGCGTGTCACTCTAAAGCGACCTGAGTTGGCCGCCCGAGCGTTGGGACGTTAGTGGTTTGGGTGTATGCCGCTCTAAAGAGACCTGAGTAGGCTGCCCAATGCTCTAGTACGTACCACTCTAAAGTGACCTGAATGGGCCGAGCGAGCGATAGGCGAGGGAAAGGTTCTAGTACGTACCACTCTAAAGTGACCTGAGTGGGCAGACCGAACGTGAACCTCAACTCGGGGAAATGGGCGACTCTAAAGAGACCTGAGAAGCCTTCCTATTCTAAAGCGACCTGAATGGGATACCCGAGGAGTATAGTGTTGAGTCACGGGGAGTCATGGGATGTGATGAGTCGTGATGAGTCGAGCGTACATTTGTGAGGTGTATGGGATGGGATCGAGCGCACGCTGCATTCACGCATATTTCACCTACTGAGCAAATAACTCAGGGTTTTACGTGTTGTAGGTACCGAACCCGACGCTGATGCGCGTCGAGGTTAAGGCGGGCTGACGGCGGTGCTCCACGGACTTTTGAGGGCAGAGCTGTACATGGATGCGACCTGTGGAGCGATTAGGGTTTTGAGCGTTCTGTCATTTTGAGGGCTACGGCCCTTGTATAGTGACGACGATGTAGACGAATATGATTGTAATATATTCTATTTTAGAAAAAGTTTTTAATTAGACGGGTCTTCCGCGACTTACGTTGCGAAAATCCGCCACAATTAGTATTAGGAGGTGAGGGTCGCCACACTTGCACTATGGTGGCCTAAAGGAACTCTCAAAAAGAAGCATGGTCCGTGGAATGCCGGTGATAGAAGGTGAAAAGAAGCTTTGTGAAAGCTGCGTAATTGGGAAACATACGAGGACGACGTTCCAGAAGCAGGCAGAATATCGAGCACGCAAACCGCTCGAGCTCATACATACAGACATATGCGGGCCGATCACACCAGAATCATTCGGTGGAAGGAAATACTTTATCACTTTCATCGACGACTACTCAAGAAAGATGTGGGTGTATTTTCTAAAGGAAAAATCAGAAGCGTTCGAGACGTTTAAAAAATTCAAGGCTATGGTCGAAAAGGCGACAAGCTCAAACATCAAGGCGCTCCGATCAGACAGAGGTGGCGAATACATGTCAGGTGCTTTCGCTAATTTTTGCGAAGAACAAGGCGTTAGGAGGTTCCTCACCGCGCCTTATTCACCACAACAGAACGGCGTAGCTGAAAGGAAGAATCGAACCATCCTCGACATGGTTCGATCAATGTTAAAGAGCAAAGACATGCCAAAGGAATTCTGGGCCGAAGCGGTACGATGTGCCGTATATATTCAGAACCGATGTCCACATCACAACCTCGAGAATCAAACACCACAGGAAGCATGGACCGGCCGAAAACCGACGGTGGCGCATTTCAAAATATTTGGAAGCGTGGCGTATGCACATGTGCCCAATCAAAGAAGAGCCAAGCTCGACGATAAAAGCAAAAAGCTCGTGTTTATTGGGTATGATGAGAAGACGAAGGCGTACCGGCTCTATGACCCTGAAAATAAAAAGGTGATAGTAAGTCGCGATGTTCGGGTAGACGAAGAAAGTTCGTGGGGCTGGAACGTTGAAGAAATCACAACGCCTGAAGAACCACTGATCGTTGCACCAATACCTGTTCCGATTTCGTCTCAAGAAAATGACGAGGAGGACGAACCAAGACAGCCGAGGATGCGAAGCATGCAGGACCTGTACAGATCAACCGAACAGGTTCACCTAGTCTGCTTATTGGCCGACTCGGAACAAATTAGTTTCGAAGAAGCTATAAGAGACAAGAGATGGAAAATGGCGATGGACGAGGAAATAAAGGCAATCGAAAAGAACGACACATGGAAACTTGTGGAGTTGCCAAACGGGCATAACCCATTGGAGTTAAATGGGTTTATAAGAAAGAGATGAATGCTCAAGGAAAAGTTGAACGTTACAAGGCGAGATTGGTGGTGAAGGGCTATCGACAACAAGCGGGAATAGACTACGACGAAGTTTTTGCTCCCGTTGCAAGAATGGAGACAATTCGTTTGCTCCTTGCTCAAGCTGCACAACTCAGCTGCCGATCTATCAAATGGACGTGAAGTCCGCCTTTCTTAATGGTGAACTCGAGGAAGAAGTCTACGTGGAGCAGCCCTCGGGATATTCAAAACTGGGAGAAGAAGGTAAAGTGCTGAAATTAAAAAAGGCGCTTTACGGGTTAAAGCAAGCGCCTCGAGTATGGAACACCCGGATCGATGGATACTTCAAAAAGAACAAGTTCGAGCAATGTCCGTTCGAGCATGCTCTCTACGTCAAAAGAGAAGGGGACGAAATGATCATCGTCGCCCTTTATGTCGATGATCTTATTTTCATGGGAAGCAGCGAGAAAATAATCAACGACTTCAAGAAAGCGATGACGAAGGAATTCGAGATGACGGACTTGGGACTGATGAAATATTTTCTCGGTCTCGAAGTCGAGCAAAGAAGCACGGGAATTTTTGTGTCGCAAGAAGCATACGCGAAGGCTATATTGGAGAAAAATAAAATGGAGGAAAGCAACCCGGTAGCGACACCGATGGAACTTGGAACAAAATTGTCCAAGTTTGAGGGATGACAAGGAATGAATGCGACCGATTATCGAAGTCTCGTGGGCAGTCTGCGATACTTGACCTGCACGAGACCCGAATCGCTTACAGCATTGGTGTCGTTAGCCGTTATATGGAAGATCCGAGGCAGTCACATCTAAAGGAGATCAAAAGGATATTACGATACATCCGAGGAACACAATCGCTCGGACTATTTTATCCAAAGGCGAGCGACTGCAAATTAGTCGGATATTCTGACAGTGATTGGTGCGGAGATATCGATGATCGAAGGAGCACTGGCGGCTACGTATTTTATCTCGGGAATACGGCATTCACCTGGCTATCAAAAAAGCAACCGATCGTGACTTTATCAACCTGCGAAGCGGAATATGTGGCAGCATCGTGGTGCGTCTGTCACGCTATCTGGCTGAGAAATTTGTTGCTCGAGTTGAACCTTCAACAAGTCGAGCCAACCGAAATTCGAGTAGATAATAAATCAGCGATTGAGTTGGCGAAAAATCCGGTTCATCACGAGAGAAGCAAGCATATTGATGTTCGGTTTCATTTTATTAGGGAGCACGTAAAAAATGGAGCAGTGAAGATGGTACACGTCGCGAGTTTGGATCAAGTTGCAGATATTTTCACAAAGCCATTACCAACAAACACGTTTGAGAATTTGAAACAGATGCTCGGAATGATCGAAGGATTTGAGCCTAAGGGAGGAATTTGTTGAATAAGCTCAAAGAAAAAAAATAAAAAATAAATAAATAAAGAGCCGTGGAAATCTTTGAAGATTTTAGCAGCCAAGGAATCTGAACAAAGAAGATGAAAGTCTACTGCGCCGAATGCTTTGCACGCCAATGAAGAAAAACACTGATAATGAAGATCCGATCAAAGAAAATAACTAAAGCAACTTGGACTTTTATTTGCTTGTCTTGTAGTGAGTATTTAGCATTATTAATAGCATATACGTGCATGTATGTCCAAGCAATAAAAATAGAAAGAAAGCAGTGCTCGTTCCTATAAAAAGTTCTCTAAACCACACACAAACATACAAAGTTCATAATATTTTATTTGGCACTTCAAGCACTCACGCTCAGATAAGAAACCAGAAGATAACAATCCTTACCGCATACGAAGCACACATTTTCTGTGCTATTGATGTCAAGTGGCATTACTTGTACGGTTGGCACGCTCAAAAACCGCTCCTTGTAAGTTTCTTTGATGCATATTAGCCTCATAAGGTCGTGGATTCCGCAAATCCTGAATTTTCTGCACTTTCCTGGTTTACGAACGAGAACCATATTTCTTTCGATCAAATCTTCCAAGTAATCCATTGCAACACCCTCCATAATTCTACCTTTCATCGGCCTCACGATTCCCTCTGCTACCCACGATTTGATGAGTCGATTGACCTTTATGTCACTGTCTTCGGGAAAAACACCCATATAAAGGAAGCACGGCTTAAGATGAATGGGCAAATGATCGTAACTCACAGATAATATACTCAAGCACTTCTCCTCGAGTTCAGACTCAACAAATGAGTGTTGACTAAGCTCAATAGTTCAAAGTCCAAAAAAAATACACAAGGGAACACAAACAAACATTCAACAACTAAAAGCAAGGAGACAAGGAAAAACATAAAAAAAAAAAAGAAAAAGAGATGTCTACCAAAAAAGGAAGAAACACACGCAAGGAAACTTGTAATTGTCTTACTTTTATTTATTCACATGTTTGTTTGTAGTGAGTATAGGCATTATAAATAGATATATGATATATGTTTGATATTGATGAGAAGCCTTGTGAGTGTGAGAATAAAAAAAAGAAAGGCACGTTGGTTGTAATAAAAAAAAGAGAGTTTTGTTTTCCCCAACACTCACACACGTCCAAACACTCTATCAAAAAAAATAATGTCATTACACGTTAAAAAAATCGATCACTGCAGTATATAAAAAACAACAAATTGGTATCAGAGCTATCCCGAGGCTCACCAAATTCAACTACGACAAGTGGAGTATTCAGATGAAAGTGCTACTCCAATCTCAAGATACGTGGGAGATCGTCGCGAACGGATACACCGAACCCGAAAATACCGACGGATACACAGCAGCCCAACTAAAGACGCTGAAGGAATCACGCAAACAAGATAAGTTTGCACTTTATACCATCTACCAATCTTTAGACGAGGCCGGTTTCGAAAAAATAGCCGAGGCCGAAAAATCGAAAGATGCATGGGAGACGCTTGAAAAAGCCTATAAAGGTGCCGATCGAGTAAAGCAAGTACGGTTGCAGACTCTTCGTGGCGAGTTCGAAATGACGAAAATGAAGGAGGGCGAAGGCGTGTCCGAGTATATAACGAGAGTGCAAACCATCGCCAACCAGTTGAAGAGAAATGGCGAGGTCTTAACTGATGCCCGAGTCGTCGAGAAAATCTTACGATCCCTGACGAACGAGTACGAGAACGTGGTGTGCGCAATTGAAGAATCCAAAGACCTTGAAAAAATGACGGTCGATGAACTCTCTGGTTCGCTCGAAGCTCACGAGCAGCGAAAGAAAAAGAAGAAGCAGGAGTCTTTAGACGAGGCCCCACAGACGAAATTGTCCATTAATGACGACAAGGCATTGTATACACACCACAGTCGAGGAAGAGGACGTGGCCAACGAGGACGTGGTTTCGGTCAAAGCACAGGCCGAGGACGAGGCTACAATCACGAAAAAGAAAGACAAAATAACAACCAAAATTGGAGAGGACGAGGTCGAGCACAAGTGGCGGCCGCTCAAATCGACCAAGCGTTGAATGCTACAATTGCGGAAAGTTCGGGCACTTTGCGAAGGACTGTTGGTCCAACAAGAAGGTGGTAGAAAATGCGAACCTAGTCGCACAAGAAGATCCAAAAGACGATGGCGTTCTCTTAATGGCGCTGGAGGATAAAACTCCGGGTAGCGACATGGTGTGGTACCTTGACACCGGTGCTAGCAATCACATGAGCGGTCACAAACATCTCTTTACGGATCTGAAGAAGATCGAAGATGGCCACGTGTCTTTTGGAGACGCATCGAAGATAGAAGTCAAAGGCCGAGGAAAAATATTTTCACTCAAAATGATGGCAAACAAGGATCGGTCGAGGATGTCTACTTTGTACCAGATCTAAAAGCCAACATTTTAAGCATTGGGGCAGTTGCTTGAAAATGGATGCTCGGTGTTCATGAAGGATCGCTCGCTACAACTTCGAAAAAAAGATGGTCGAATAATTGCACGGGTCGAGATGGAAAGGAACCGAATGTTCAAACTCAACCTGATGACAATTCAAGAAAGATGCTTGCAAGTTGACTTAGACGATAAAGGTCATTTGTGGCATATGCGATTCGGACATCTACACTATGTAGGCCTAAAAGAGCTCTCCAAGCACGGCATGGTGCACGGAATGCCGATGATAGAGGAAGGAAAGAAGCTTTGCGAAAGTTGTGTGATTGGCAAACAGGCGCGGACATCATTTCAGAAGCATGCAGGATATCGAGCAACCAAACCGCTCGAGCTTATACACACCGATATATGCGGACCTATCACGCCGGCATCATTTAGCGAAAAAAGATACTTCATCACATTCATCGACGATTACTCGCGAAAAACGTGGGCGTATTTCTTGAAGGAAAAATCTGAGGCGCTGGAAACATTTAAAAAATTCAAGACCTTAGTCGAGAATGCGACAAGTTCAAAAATCAAGGCGCTCCGTTCAGACCGAGGTGGAGAATACATGTCGGGGGCTTTTGTATCTTTTTGCGAGGATCAGGGCGTCAGGAGATTCCTCACTGCGCCGTATTCGCCTCAACAAAACGGCGTGGCTGAAAGGAAAAATCGTACCATACTCGATACGGTTCGATCAATGTTGAAAAGTAAAGAGATGCCAAAGCAGTTCTGGGCCGAGGCGGTACAATGTGCTGTGTATATTCAAAATCGATGCCCACATCACAGCCTCGAGAGTCGAACACCACAAGAAGCTGGAGTGGGCGGAAACCGACCGTGGCGCACTTCAAAATTTTTGGAAGTGTGGCGTATGCGCATGTGCCTGACCAGAAAAGAACCAAGCTCGACGACAAAAGTAGAAACCTTGTTTTTATTGGGTACGATGAGAAGACGAAGGCGTACCGGTTATATGATCCAGAAAATAAAAAGGTGATAGTAAGTCGAGATGTTCGAGTAGACGAAGAAAATTCGTGGGGCTGGAACGTTGACGAAAACACAACGCCTGGAGAACCATTGAGTACTGCACCAACGCCTGTCTCAGTTTCATCTCAAGAAAATATCGAGGAGGACGAACCAAGACAGCCCAGGATGCGAAGCATGCAGGACCTGTACGAAACAACCGAACAGGTTCACCTAGTCTGCTTACTGGCCGACTCGGAACAAATTAGTTTCGAGGAAGCCATAAGAGACAAAAGATGGAAAACGGCGATGGACGAGGAGATCAAGGCGATTGAAAGAAATGACACTTGGAAGCTCGTGGAATTGCCACACGGGCATAAACCCATAGGAGTAAAATGGGTTTATAAAAAGAAAATCAACGCTCAAGGAAAAATCGAACGTTACAAGGCAAGATTGGTGGCGAAGGGCTACAGACAGCGAGCAGGAATTGACTACGATGAACTGTTTGCTCCTGTTGCAAGAATGGAAACAATCCGTCTGCTCCTTGCCCAAGCTGCACAACTTAGTTGGCCGATTTATCAAATGGACGTGAAGTCTGCGTTTCTAAATGGAGAGCTTGAGGAAGAAGTCTACGTAGAACAACCACCGGGATATTCAAAATCGGGAGAAGAAGGCAAAGTGTTAAAATTAAAGAAAGCGCTCTATGGGCTGAAGCAAGCGCCGCGAGCGAACACTCGGATCGATGGGTACTTCAAAAGGAACAAATTCGAGCAATGTCCGTTCGAGCATGCGTTATACGTCAAAAGAGAAGGAAAAGAAATGATCATCGTCGCTCTCTATGTCGATGATCTCATTTTCATGGGGAGCAGCGAGAAAGCAATCAACGATTTCAAAAAGGCGATGATGAAAGAATTCGAGATGACGGACTTGGGACTAATGAAATATTTTCTTGGTCTCGAAGTCGAGTGATCGACACGTGGTGTGTGAATGAAAAGTGCGACAAGTAATAATTAAAACGAATACCTAATTACTATCACCGACGTGCAATAGGCAGTGGACCTATCGTTTGTAGTGCAGTAAAGTGAGTAAACGAGTATCGAACACAAGGAATAAATCAAGTACTAGTAGTGACCTATCGACTCGATATTTAGCCTAAACAAAATACGCAGATTGTTTTATGACTTAACCTAACAGTTCTAACTTAACTAGAGATTCAAATAACACACTTAAAACTGATACAAAGCTTCAGATAATAAAGATGTGCTCGGGATTTGAATCCCGCTAGGTGTTATCGACTAAGACAATAAAATCGTTCCTACGTGATCTTGACTAGATCGCAGTAATTATCCTACCCGCTCGCGAGTTTGCTGTCGCCCTAAACGCTCGTGGGGATCTAAGATTCAGTAATTACTAACGGCGATGATCGAGTATTTGCTTTCGCCCTATACTCGATTCCTATCTTCTACGAACGGCCTAAACGTTGTTTAGCTGTCGCCCTAAACGTTTTTCCATACGATTACTTTAACACATAGACATATTAAAGCAACGAAACAAATTCATAGAATGATAAATAGTTAAAACACATAGTCACGATAATTATAAATCTTAACTACGAAACATCCTAGCGTTCATCTAATCCCAAACACAAAGGGGAATTAGCTACGCGTAATAGACGGGAAAACAACGAAAGAAATAAGGAATAAAGGCGAAGAATTCATATTCTTGATATCCGGATGATCTGCGATGGAAGCGTCGATGATCTTCGTTCTTCGTTCAATTGGGCGTGATTTCGTCGATGATCCGTCTCTTACGCTCCGGGACGCGATTCTGCGTTCTTATGTGCTATTTTTCGTCTCTAGAGGGATTAGGGTTGATCTCTGGTCAGTTGTGTCATTTCTGGGTCGAATTTGGACTTTTTATAGTGAAATTCGACACTGTCACGGCCTGGGATAAGACAGGTCACGGCCGTGACACTCTCGGGGTGAAAATTGAGCTCACTGCCGCTCGTCACGGCCTGGTGCAGCAGTGTCACGGCCGTGACCCACTCAACAGCTTTGCGGCAGTTTCGTATTTCTCTCGGATGGAGGGGTAACGATGTCCGATTGACCTGAAATTTTAACCAAAGATAGAAGACTCGCCAGTCTTGATTCTGACCAAAGGGATTCTCAATCAGAGATCTGGATTGGGAGATATGAATTTTCATGTTGCTGCTCCTATGGGTCACGACCTGGTGCAATAAGTGTCACGGCCGTGACCATCTTCATTCCAACTCTCTGCCCAACGTCACGGCCTAGTGCACTATGTGTCACGGCCGTGACACATGCCTGTTTCCGTCGTTTTTGCTCCGTTTCGCCCGAAACTCGTCCAAAGCTCCTTCAATAACAAAATGAGTGTAAATGTAACGAATAAACACATAAATTGATTGCTAAGCTCTTATTATATCCCAATTAAATACTACGATAAACGCATTGAAATGCGTTTATCAAACCTTCCCACACTTAAGCATTTGCTTGTCCTCAAGTAAATGGGAAATCGGATAAGGCATCAAATTAGGATAACGGCACGATTGTTCACAATTTATCATCAAAGCTAGAAAGCACAAATGGAATCAAGCAAACAATCACGGACATTACACTAATGACTTGCACTTGTTGACCTAAACTTCCTTCACTGCTAATCGAGACTCATACCTCGCAAGGATTCACTCAATTCACTCAAGTGTATAGGCTAGCATATGATGAGTCGCTCAATTCGTGCACTAGTCCAACCCCTACCATAAACTTGCAAGTTAATCGCATCTCGACTATTCAAAGTGGCAAGTATAAATCTGAGGGTCTTTTCGGGAAAACGGGTCGAATAATCATGAAGCGATAAGCATAAATAATGAACACGTAATCTTAGAGCTAGGACACGTGATCGAAAATTATCAAAGAATATAGCATGATCAAACAGACAGTCACACGTCCCAACATAAGACTCGACGTTCTCGCTCTGAAATCCTAGACTTTTCTGCTCGACCCCTGTCAACTCAGTTCCCTTTCATTTTCTGCCCTTTCCCCTTAATTACGCTCTAGTGCACTGCCCTTATTCCCTAAAACATCAAGGTTCGGTTTTTGTCGCAAAGAATACATCGTCAGCGAATGCCGTGTACCTAGGGATACTTATTACCAAAACCTATATCTTGCCAAAAGGTTTATGGGCATGCTTATGAAAGGGATCAGGTCATTTCAGAAAACGATCAAGTCAGGGGCGAGTCATTTCACGAATAGCAAAGAAGAACATCAAATCATACACTGAAATAGTAACTATCAAGTTCGACTTCTGCTCTATTCTAATGAATTTGGGTTCATATAATCTCTGGAGGCTTATATGGGTCAAGGGCATTTCATATCATATGAGGTAAGCAACGAATAGACTCAGGCTCAAAGTGGCTAACTAGTGGGGTTAGTCATGGTGGGGAATTTTGGCTCTAGACTTAATTCCTAATGCCCTCATCATCTTCACACTAACACACCAAAAACAGTTTCAACACGCATCAGACAGGCAAGTTCTAGAGAGATGTAGACTAGGCACGTCACACAACCAAGAAAAATGAGCATAAGCTCGTCAGGCTCAAACTCTCACATGAAACAGGGTTATGTGTACGAATCTCTCAAAACAGTGCTATATCTATTCAGGCAGACATGATTCGATCAGTCATGCATATCCTAATTGCTCATAAGAATTCATAATAATGCAGACTAACTCGAGATAATGCGCAAAAATCGTGCCTGAATTCAATAATCCATGCCTTTCAACGAAATTTATAGCTCACAGACACGTCATAAAAAATTAAAATTTTCACGTAAGTTCAACCTAAATTCTCCTCCCAACACTTAAGCCGTACGTTGTCCTCAACGTAAAATTTGAATAAACGAAAGGGAAAAGTAGGTGTAAGAGAACGAAACTTCCCTGACGAAAAATGTTGACATGGTCGTGACTAAACGCGTGATGGTTGTCGTATCGTGACTCGTGATGCCTGACATGACTAAAAGGAAAACTAAACGCAACAGAAAAAAAACATGAATGATAGTAATGATAGACATAATAAGAAAAATACTAGATAGATAAAACCTGGATTGCCTCCCAAGAAGCGCTTCCTTTACCGTCTTTAGCCGGACGTGCTTTCGTTCGCTTAGGGTGGCTGGAAGTCGAGGTACATCATCTCTTTTTTGCTTAAGTTTCCCTCGCCTGCATCCATACCTTGGAGGTGTCGCCTTTCGCCGGGCAGCGGTTTCAACTCTAGTGGCGGTCGCTCCTCGACTGGGCTCTTGTCCTTAACTTCTTCGCTGCTCTCGTCGATGGTTATGATGGGTTCGTCGATCTCCTCCCCACACTTATCGATTTCCATAATCGTGTGCCTATCATGCTTGCTGACCTGTGACAGACCTTGCACAGAAAAGAGAAAATCGCGCTCAAAGACATCTAAGAAATAGCATTTATCATCTTGCTCGTTGCTCTTTTTCATCGAGTCAGCCATATTGAACATAACTTTTTCACCGTCTACTGTCAAGGTTAATGTTCCATTCCTAACATCTATCATGGTCTCGCCTGTAGCTAAGAATGGTCTACCTAGAATTAATGGAACATTTTCATCCTTGTCCATGTCTAAGATCACAAAATCAGCAGGGATAACGAACTTATCGACCTTAACTAGAATATCCTCGATAACACCTAAGGGGTATTTTAACGATCTATCAGCTAATTGAATACTCATCCTAGTGGATCGTGGTTCACCTAATCCTAAGCGCTTAAACATGGAGTACGGCATTAAATTTATACTAGCGCCTAGATCAGCTAAAGCATGCTCAACAACTAAATCACCTATCAGACAAGGAATAGTAAAACTCCCTGGGTCCTTGAGTTTTTTCGGTATCTTGCTCTGGAGTATCGCCGAGCACTCTCCTCGTAGGTATACCGTGGAGACGTGTTCGAGCTTCCGTCGATTCGTCAGCAAGTCCTTCAGGAACTTAACGAAACTGGGCATCTGCGCAATAGCTTCAACAAACGGTAAGTTAATATGTAATTCTTTGCACATACCCATGAATCTGCCAATTAGCGTTTCTTCTTTGTCCTTCTTCAACCGTGTTGGATAGGGAACCTTTGGCTGGTACGGCATCACTAGTGGTCGCTCGTTCTCCCTCGCTTTTTCTATTTCGGGTGCAGCCTCCTCCTTTTTAGGTTGAACCTTCTCTTTTTCAGGTGTAGCTCCCCTCAATCGAGCTGGGTATGGGATCTTTGGTTGATACGGCTTCACGAATGGTCGCATCTTTCTCTCGTCATCCTTGACCTTCTCGACTCCGTCGCCCTTACTTTCCTCCACTTCTGGCTCGTCGTGGCCCTCGAAATCGACTTTCTCCTTTAAATTCTGCTTGGTAGGAGCTTCTTGTAATCCTCTCCCGCTTCTCAGGATTACCGCATTGCAATACTCCTTGGGGTTTGTCTCGGTGTAGCTCGGGAGTGATCCTTGATTTCGCCCCGCCATTTGCTTCGCTAATTGCCCCACTTGTTGCTCCAACCTCTTGATCGAGGCGTCTGTATTCTGAGCACGGATGTCATTCGCCTCCATGTACTCCTGTCATTCGGCTTTCGTGGGCTGCGGTGGTGCTACTGAAATTCGTGAGAAGTGCCTTCATCATGTCCTTCATCTCCCTCATGTCGTCGGATCCTCCTGCGGGCGCGTTCTGGTACTGTCGTGGTGGCCCATTTTGGAATCCGGACGGTCGGGGCTGAAATCCTGACGGTCCTTGGCCCTGATGGTTCTGATTCCCGTACGCCAGGTTTGGATGTGCCCGGGGCTGAAAACTTCGCTGGCCGCCTTGGTAATTTCCCATATAATCTACGTGTTCCAGCGGCTGCCCAAGTTGGCAATCTGAGGTCTCATGGGCTGAGCCGCAAATCCCGCATAATGGTACGTAAGGCGTGTGCTGTGTCGGTGTGGTGGTGGCCACGGCGTTACGGGCTGGGTCTACCCGAACTTGGGAAGCAATGCACCAATCACCGTCTGCAATTGAGAGTTCGTCGAGGCGAGTTGTTGCTGGTGCGCCTCGATCTTAGAGTTAGTGGCCGTCTCCTCGCTCACTCCAAATACGCCTGTCGTCTTCATGTATTGCCCCTCATGAAACTGTTCCTCGAGTAGTCCTCAATCAAATTCCACGCGTCGGTGGCGTTGAGCTTCACTAGCCCTCCTCCTGCGGCTCCGTCTAACATATGGACCGTCTGATCATTGAGACCCTCGTGGAATCGGTTGATCTGGGCTGCCTTCGACATCCCGTGCTGTGGGCACCTCTTCAGTAGCGCCTTGTAACGCTCCCACACCTCATACAAGTTTTCGGAGTCCTTCTGGTGGAACAGAGAAATCTCCGTCTTCAATCTTAACACCTTTGTGAGTGGGAGTGGTTGATGAAGGCGGCTCGCATCTCCTCCCAGGTAGTGATCGATTTGGGCGGCAACATATCCAACCAGTCTCTCGCTCTGAACTTGAGCGAGAACGGAAACAGCATCAATTTGATTGCATCGCCTGGGACACCATTGATCTTGATAGTGTCGGTCACGTCAGAAACGCCTTCAGATGGGAGTAAGGGTCGTCATCTGGGTTGCCCTCAAACTGGGCCGTCTGAAAGATCATCTGAAGCCAAGAGTGCTTCAGTTCGAAATTGTTGTTCTCGATCGGCGGGATGACAATCGCCGACTCCGTACCGCCTAGCGCGGCATTCTTGAGGAGGTCCTGAAGAGACGGTTCCTCCTCTGAAACGTTGTGGACGGGCACTCGGTGGTCCGCCATGTCTGCAACTGTATTTGGGCTATCTACGGTTGTCTCTACACGTGAGTTTTGGATGGATTCCTGTGAACTATCCTCTGAATAACAGACTAACGGATCCTGAGAGCTGGTGGATGCTCATTCGGTATCGTACTTAAGCTTCCTTCGCAGCTTTCGTTCGAAATCCGGGTCTGCGTCAACGATGGGGCCCGATGGATGGCTTCGGGTCATTCACCGCTGAATCGTACCTTCAATGAGTGAGAAATAAAGATTAGCAAAAAAAGTAAACAAATACGCCGAATAAAAATACGAAATCAATAACGACGCAGGAAAACAACTAATGCAAATAACACAAATAACGCAAACAATAAAAGCAAAGAAAACGTCGAAATCACAGTGGCTAAAGTACCGAACTACGGTGTTCCTAATATCAATTTATTCCCCGGCAACGGCGCCAAAAACTTGATCGACACGTGGTGTGTGAATGAAAAGTGCGACAAGTAATAATTAAAACGAATACCTAATTACTATCACCGACGTGCGATAGGCAGTGGACCTATCGTTTGTAGTGCAGTAAAGTGAGTAAACGAGTATCGAACACAAGGAATAAATCAAGTACTAGTAGTGACCTATCGACTCGATATTTAGCCTAAACAAAATACGCAGATTGTTTTATGACTTAACCTAACAGTTCTAACTTAACTAGAGATTCAAATAACACGCTTAAAACTGATACGAAGCTTCAGATACTAAAGATGTGCTCGGGATTCGAATCCCGCTAGGTGTTATCGACTAAGACAATAAAATCGTTCCTACGTGATCTTGACTAGATCGCAGTAATTATCCTACCCGCTCGCGAGTTTGCTGTCGCCCTAAACGCTCGCAGGGATCTAAGATTCAGTAATTACTAACGGCGAGGATCGAGTATTTGCTTTCGCCCTATACTCGATTCCTATCTTCTACGAATGGCCTAAACGTTGTTTAGTTGTCGCCCTAAACGTTTTTCCATACGATTACTTTAACACATAGACATATTAAAGCCAGGGGCGGATCCAGAATCTTTTGACCGGGGGGGGGGGGGCGCAAATGGTATTGGTGATAAGGTTAAATCTGTCGCTCCAACAAAATAAAATTAACTTAGCGACTACAATACTATAGTGGCCATGTGGTCGCTAAACTCCGACTAAATGGCGACTACGCAAATTTAGCGACAAGCCATATAGCGACTACAGCTTGTAGTCGCAAATGTAGTCGCTAAATCACCTCCTCCTCCCCCCTACACCGCCACCATTTTCCCACCGCCCCCATCTCCACCACCACGTTCTCCTCCGTTAACGTAGTATCTAAATTTTCATTTTCTCTATCTCTTTGAAAAGATTTATCAATTGAAATACATTTTTCCACCGAAACATTCACAAAAAATCTTTAATTTCATACTGTTGACACACAAAAAATATCAATATAATAAATTAAAAATCGTGATAACCTTGACGAAACTCGAATAGGGACAACATGTCATGAAATTAATGTTGGCGTAGCATATTATTAAAATTAAACAATAATATGCAATTAAGAAAAGGAGAAAATAACGCACCTCATGTCTTATGAATATCAAACACAATATGTATTTGAGACTTTTTATTTGATGTTGCAATTTTTTATTCAGAGTGATTTATAATTAGTAAGGTCTATAAATATTTGGGGAAATGTTTTATAGCTTGGTTGTGTATTATAAGTGCATAATAAAAATTTAATAGAATATGAAAGGAAGTAGAAAAGGTATAAAGAGAACCAAATCGATATTAATAAAAACATATATATATATATATACACACACACACGATGAATTTATAGTTGTATTGTTTGGTTAAAAAACAAAACACCTACGAACTAAAAGAAACAGAAAACTAACAAGTATAAAAAGCTCAAGAGAAAAAATAAAATAAAAAACACAATAAAGATAAACAAAACAAAAAAAAAAACACTACAAAGATAAAAGAGATAAAATAGCAGAGACGAAAAAGAAAATTAACAATAGAAACGCTACGGTGAAAAACAAATTGAAAAGGTGTAAAGCAGACAAATCATTATAAATAACTTGAAAGAGAAAAACAAAAATATACCTTGCAGAGAATCGAACCCCAAATTGGTACATGAAGTGCAGCTCTTTCACCACTAAGCTACGTGACATTTCATTATATTTGCAATATAAACATATATGTAACCATTATATTGCTATATACTATACATATAATACTAAAAGTTTCGAAAATTTTCGGGGGGGCGGCCCTACTGTAGATCCGCCTCTGATTAAAGCAACGAAACAAATTCATAGAATGATAAATAGTCAAAACACATAGTCACGATAATTATAAATCTTAACTACGAAACATCCTAGCGTTCATCTAATCCCAAACACAAAGGGGAATTAGCTACGCATAATAGACGGGAAAACAACGAAAGAAATAAGGAATAAAGCGAAGAATTCATATTCTTGATATCCGGATGATCTGCGATGGAAGCATCGATGATTCTTCGTTCTTCGTTCAATTGGGCGTGATTTCGTCGATGATCCGTCTCTTGCGCTCCGGGACGCGATTCTGCGTTCTTATGTGCTATTTTTCGTCTCTAGAGGGATTAGGGTTGATCTCTGGTCGGTTGTGTCCTTTCTGGGTCGAATTTGGGCTTTTTATAGTAAATTCGACACTGTCACGGCCTGGGACAAGACAGGTCACGGCCGTGACACTCTCGGGGTGAAAATTGAGCTCACTGCCGCTCGTCACGGCCTGGTGCAGCAGTGTCACGGCCGTGACCCACTCAACAGCTTTGCGGCAGTTTCGTATTTCTCTCGGATGGAGGGGTAAACTATGTCCGATTGACCTGAAGTTTTAACCATAGATAGAAGACTCGCCAATCTTGATTCTGACCTAAGGGATTCTCAATCCGAGATCTGGGTTGAGAGATATGAATTTTCTAATGTTACTGCTCCTATGGGTCACGACCTGGTGCAATAAGTGTCACGGCCGTGACCATCTTCATTCCAACTCTCTGCCCAACGTCACGGCCTAGTGCACTATGTGTCACGGCCGTGACACATGCCTGTTTCCGTCATTTTTGCTCCGTTTTGCCTCGTTCGCTCTGTTTCGCCCGAAACTCGTCCAAAGCTCCTTCAATAACAAAATGAGTGTAAATGTAACGAATAAACACATAAATTGATTGCTAAGCTCTTATTATATCTCAATTAAATACTACGATATGCGTTTATCATCGAGCAAAGAAGTACGGGAATATTCGTGTCACGAGAAGCGTATGCGAAGGACATATTAAAGAAAAATAAAATGGAGGAAAGCAAGCCGGTAGCTACACCAATGGAACTTGGAATAAAGCTATCCAAGTTTGAGGGAGGACAAGGAGTAAACGCAACCGAATATCGTTGTCTCGTGGGAAGTCTGCGATACTTAACTTGCACGAGACCCGACATCGCTTGTAGCGTTGGAGTCGTTAGCCGCTATATGGAAGAACCGAGGCAGCACATCTAAAGGCAATCAAGAGAATTTACGATACATTCGGGGAACACTATCACTCGGGCTGTTCTACTCAAAATCGAGTGACTCCAAACTGGTCGGATATTCTGATTGGTGTGGAGACATCGATGATCGCAAAAGCACGGGTGGTTACGTATTTTATTTTGGAAGCACAGCGTTCACATGGCTATCGAAGAAGCAAGCGATCGTGACTCTATCAACCTGTGAAGCGGAGTATGTGGCCGCATCATGGTGTGTCTGTCACGCAATATGGCTGAGAAATCTACTGCTCGAGTTGAATCTTCGACAAGATGAGCCAACCGAAATTCGAGTCGATAATAAGTCAGCGATCGAGTTGGCGAAAAATCCGGTTCATCATGAGAGAAGCAAGCATATTGATACTCGTTTTCATTTTATTAGGGAACACATAAAAAATGGAGAAGTGAAGATGGTCCACGTAGCTACCTTGGACCAGGTGGCAGATATTTTCACGAAGCCGTTACCAACAGGTACGTTTGAGAACTTAAAGCAGATGCTCGGAATGAAAGACAGGAGGGCATTGAGCTTAAGGGAGGAATTTGTTGACTAAGCTCAATAGTTCAAAGTCAAAAAAAATACACAAGGGAACACAAACAAACATTCTAACAACTAAAAGCAAGGAGACAAGGAAAAACATAAAAAAAGAAAAGAAAAAGAGATGTCTACCAAAAAAGGAAGAAACACACGCAAGAGAAGGAAACTTGTAATTGTCTTACTTTTATTTATTCACATGTTTGTTTGTAGTGAGTATAGGCATTATAAATAGGCATATGATATATGTTTGATATTGATGAGAAGCCTTGTGAGTGTGAGAATAAAAAAAAGAAAGGCACGTTGGTTGTAATAAAAAAAAGAGTTTTGTTTTCCCCAACACTCACACACGTCCAAACACTCTATCAAAAAAAATAATAAGTCATTCCACGTTAAAAAAATCGATCACTGCAGTATATGAAAAACAACAACGAGTTCACTTTATCGGCAACTTGCTCCCAATATTCGAGGGTTCCGTTTGATTGTGCCATGAGTCCTCCCATTACGGCGAGTGCGAGGGGAAGTCCTCCGCACTTTTTCACAATTTTCTTTCCAATTTCCTCCAATTCTGCGCTGCAACGAGATTTCTCACAGAACAATGTCCAGCTTTTGTCCTCGTCGAGCAAACCGATCAAATAGCGTTGTCTGGAGGAGCTATAGAGTTAGCCAAATTCGATAGCCTCGTAGTTATCAAGATTCGGCTTCTATTGCTATCGCTCGGAAAGAACCGCCTTAAACCATTCCAAGCTTCGGCGCTCCAAATATCGTCCATAACTATCAAGTACCTCCTACCGAATAATTTCTGGTACAGACTAGTTCCCAAATCAGCATCATCACCACTGACAATACCCTTCCTTTTGAGGTCCAAAAGAATTTCCTGAACATCGTATACTTGCGACATCGTGAGCCAAATGCGCACATCAAAGTGTTCTTTTATTAATTTACTGTCGAAGATGTGTCGAGCAAGAGTCGTCTTACCAATACCTCCCATTCCTACAACTGGGATGATTTGAAGGTTAGGGTTGTTGGCCTTAACATCCCAAAACACTGCTATCTTCTTTATTTCTGGTTTTATTTTTGGATGGAACAGTGAAAATGATGAAATGGGGGCTGCTGTATTTCGTTCACTGCCCTACTCCCCTTTTCCTTTTTTTTGCAATATTAATATTCTAATACAAAGATAACCTTAAGCTATATGTGGGCCTTAGACAAAACCAAACTAAAAACTAAAAGCCCAAAACATTAATTTCAACACTCCCCCTTAATGTTTTAAACCTTCATAACTAATAATTCTCGAAAATAAATAATCTTGTCACCGGGAAGAGCTTTGGTGAAGATGTCCGCCAATTGGTCTCCGGTCTTCACATACTTGATTTGAATTTCTTCATCTTCGACCGCCTCTCGAATGTAGTGATGCTTGAGATTGATGTGCTTCGTTCGACTATGGAACACCGAGTTCTTCGACATTGCAATCGCCGACTTGTTGTCACAAAAGAGAACCGTTGGCATGTCTTGCTTCTCCCCCATGTCCTCTAGAATCTTCCTCAACCAAACAACTTGCTTTGTAGCTTCACTTGCCGATACATATTCGGCCTCCGCCGAAGAGTGCGCTACTCTCTCTTGCTTCTTCGACGCCCAACTAAATACCCCGGATCCAAGTGTAAACGTATATCCGGATGTACTCTTCATATCATCCATACAACCGGCCCAATCACTATCACAATAACCAAATAACTCGACGGCCTCTTCATCACTTCTTTCATACATAAGGCCAAGCTCTTTGGTCCCTTGAATATATCTCAACAATCTTTTCCCAACTCCAAAATGAGTTTTGCTCGGTCGATGCATAAACCGAGACAATAACCCCGAAGCATACATGATATCCGGCCTAGTAGTCGTAAGGTATAACAAACTCCCAACTAGACTCCTATATAAAGCCGCATCGGCATCACCACTAGCATCATCTTTCACCAACTTCTCATTCACCAACAAAGGTGTCATGACCGGATTACAATCCTCCATCTTAAACTTCGATAAAATATCTTGGACATACTTCTTTTGAGAAATAAATACACCGTCATCCCTTTGATCAATCTCAATCCCCAAAAAATAATGCAACAAGCCCAAATCATTCATCTCATATCTTCTCAACATATCATTCTTGAATTCACCCATCATCTTCTCATCATTTCCCGTAAATATCAAATCATCAACATAAAGTGAAACAAGAAGTATAGAGTTGGTACCTTGCTTCACATAGAGGGTCGGCTCACTTGGACTCCTCTTGAATCCTTTCTCCGTGAAGTATGCATCGATATTTCCATACCAAGCACGTGGTGCTTGCTTCAACCCATACAAGGCTTTCTTCAATTTGTATACTTTCTTTTCTTCACCCTCCAACTCAAATCCTTGAGGTTGCTCTACATACACTTCTTCTTTCAACACCCCATTCAAGAAAGCGGACTTCACATCAAGTTGATAGAGTTTCCAACCTTTGTGTGCCGCTAATGCAATCAACAACCTAATAGTCTCATGTCTCGCAACCGGCGCAAACGTCTCATGATAGTCGATACCGGGTTGTTGAGTGTACCCTTTCGCCACTAACCTTGCCTTATACTTTTGCACCGAACCATCCGGGTTAGTCTTTGTCTTGTATAGCCACTTCAACCCAACAACATCCTTGTCCTTGGGCTTCTCAACCAACTCCCACGTCTCATTCTTCACAATCATGTTTATCTCATCTTCCATAGCATTTCTCCACACTTCTTCTCTACTTGCTTGCTCAAAGTTCTCCGGTTCAACAACAACAAAATTGCAATGTGCATAAATATCGGTAATAGGTCTCAATTTTATCGGCGATGAGCTTGGGGATGATGACGCCGACCCGATATTTATCGTAGGAGAAGATGGCTCTTCCTCTTCGATATCGTGCCCACTACCACTTGGCCCTTCTTGTGCATCATCTTGAATAGGATATGCCACACTTTCAACTCCTTTTCCTTTCCAATCCCAATGATCCTTCTCATTGAAAATCACATCTCGGCTTTCTATCACTTTGTTTCTCTTCAAGCTAAAGAGCCTATAGCCCTTTGATTTTATACTATAGCCAACAAAGATGCACTTCTCACCTTTATCTTCAAGTTTGTTCCTTAACTCCTTTGGAACATGTGCATAGCAAATGGACCCAAACACCTTCAAGTGATTCACCGATGGCTTTTTGCCGCCGGACCAAGCTTCGAATGGAGTCTTGTTCTCAACCGCCTTTGTGGGACACCTATTCAATAAGTACACCGCCGTATATGTAGCTTCCGCCCAAAAGGTCAATGGTAATCCCTTTTCATTCATCATGGTTCTTGCCATTTCAACAATGGTTCTATTTTTTCTCTCGGCCACACCATTTTGCTCCGGTGTAAAACTAATCGTTAATTGTCTCTCTAAGCCGATATCTTCACAAAACTTCTCAAACTCCTTGGAGTTGTACTCACCACCTCTATCGCTTCTTAACTTCTTTATCAACCGGCCGCTTTGTCTCTCAACCATTCTTTGAAACTTTTTGAAGACATAAAGCGCTTCCGACTTTTGCCTCAAAAAATAAACCCAACACATTCGTGAATAATCATCGATGAAAGTGATGAAATACCGATTTCCACCATGTGAGTTTGTGCTCATGGGACCACAAATATCGGTATGAACAAGCTCTAATTGCGTCTTTGCTCTCCACGCCTTCGCCTTCGGAAATGATTCTCGATGTATTTTCCCAAGTGCACATGCCTCACATACGCCACCCTTCTCTTCTATAGTTGGTAGCCCATACACCATATCCTTCTTGCTTAGCAACTTCAAGCTCTCAAAATTCAAATGACCATATCTCTTATGCCACAACCATGAGTCGTCGCCTACACCAACCTTCAAGGCAACACTTCTTTCGGGCTTGAGAGCGAGAGGGAAGTTTCTATTCCTCTCCATCTTCACTACGGCCATCAACTCTCTTTTATTCCCAACCTTATCAAATATTCTACAAGTCGCACCCTCGAAGTGAACCGCATGACCATGCTCAACCAATTGTCCAACACTTAGCAAATTTTGAGCCAAATCCGGCACTAGCAATACGTCATGAATTAGCATTCTTCCCTTCTTTGATGCAACCGCAATCGTGCCTTTCCCCTTCGATTTCACCACCGCACCGTTGCCCATCGTAATTTAGTAGTAGCGGTGCTATCAAGCTTGCAAAAAATCGACTCATCCCCGGTCATGTGGTTGCTACAACCACTATCAACATACACACATCTTCCTTCTTCTCAATGGCCGCTTGGCATGCATAAAATGTGCTTCCATCATTTCTCTCGAGACTCTTCTCTTCGGTGTAGTTTGCTTGCTCATCATTCTTCACCCTACAAAACTTCTCTTTATGGCCATACTTCTTGCAATTGTAGCATTGAACCTTCCCCTTGTTCCAACAATCTTTTTCTATATGGCCCGGCTTCTTGCAAAAGTTGCATAGCTTAGCTTCTCCACTTTGGTAAGTACCTCTACCACCTCCACTACCAAATCTACCCCCAAATCGGCCTCGGCCTCTACCACCACGGAAGGTATTCCCATTGGCCGTCCTTTGGTTGTTATACTCTTTCACATTCACCTTAGATTGAAAGGCGATTTCAAGAACTTGGTCGCCATGCCTATTCAACCTTTCTTCATGTCTCTCAAGAGAGCCCATAAGATCATGCACACTAATAGTAGAGAGGTCTTTCGTCTCTTCAATAACGGCCACAATGTTATCATACTTCGAAGGGAGACTAATCAAGAACTTCTCACACACCGACTTATCACTCAAAGTTTCACCCAAATTTTTTATTTGATTCACAACCTCGATCACCTTAGAGAAATACTCTTGTAGAGTCTCTTTCTCCTTCATTTGCAAATTTTGAAACTCCCTTTTCAAGGTTAAGAGCTTTACCGTTCTAACTTTATCGGTGCCTTGAAACTCCTTTTGCAAAATCTCCCAAGCTTCCTTGGAGGTTTGAGCCCCGATTATTCTCGGAAAAATCTTGTTGGAGATACTTCCTTGAATCAAATAGAGAGCCCTTGCATCCTTCTTTCTATTCTCCTTCTCGTCGGGATCCGAAACCGTAGCCTTCACAACATTTCCTTTCCCATCTTTCTTCTCTTCTATTTTCTCATTTATCACATAACCATCTTCCACAATCTCCCATAAATCTTGTGAAATCAAAAGAGTCTTCATCTTAATACTCCAATAATCATAACTCTCACCATCAAATACGGGTTGCCCACCTTGTGGTGCCCAAACACCTCCTTGGGTAGCCATGGTACCACTTCTCAACTTCAAAATCTATTTTCTTCACCTTCAATGAAAGAAACCCACTTCAAATCTCACCAACACAAGCTCTGATACCATTTATGTTGGCCTTAACATCCCAAAACACTGCTATCTTCTTTATTTCTGGTTTTATTTTTGGATGGAACAGTGAAAATGATGAAATGGGGGCTGCTGTATTTCGTTCACTGCCCTACTCCCCTTTTCCTTTTTTTTGCAATATTAATATTCTAATACAAAGATAACCTTAAGCTATATGTGGGCCTTAGACAAAACCAAACTAAAAACTAAAAGCCCAAAACATTAATTTCAACAAGGGTTTTTCCCGACAAGCTGACCCATAATCTTCTTCGAGTGCTCCTCGAATCCCACCACAGTGTTCGAGCCATCAGACGAATCGACAGAGGAAGAAGGCTTTGCGAGAGGCCGAACAACTACACTTTGATCTCTATCCTTGATCGACGCCATCAACCCTTGATTTATGGACTCGGCCGTTTGAATCAGCTCCTCTATATCTCGACAGAAATTCGATCTTTCGATCTCATCCAATTCGTCATCGTCATCATTGGATTCTCCAATAATACGAAGTCGATCTACTACGAATTTGTCGACTACGTCGTCTGCCTCGATAACAACTTGGCGGATTTGCTCAATCGTAAGGTCGTCGACCGGCGAGGAGTGAAGCTCGAGAGATACTTGCAAGGAGCTGAATTTTTCTTGCAGCGCTTCAATACGAGGTTTGTTTGGAAGAATCTTATTGCAGCGAGGAGTAGGAGAGCGTTGTCCAAAGTACGCATGAGGGTAAGAACAGATGCATAAGCTCCTACTGCCATTTTTTCTTTGAATGAAAAGCAAGCAAGGAAGTATGTGAACTGTGAAATGGTTGCAAGTTCGATTACGAAAATTTCTTGGCAGATGTACTAATTCAACGAGCCTCAGAAGAACAATAAACTACATATTAAACGTCGAATCCAATTCACATGGGTGGCGGAAGGCGTGCCGTGATTGTGCAATGTGCATACAACAATACTATGTTGTGCAATGTGCATACAACAATACCCGATCCCGACCCGATCAGATGCGGGTACCCGTTGATCGGGTACCCGAAACCCGATTGGGTACCCGCAGGTCGCGTTCGGGTATTTTTGAATATTTTTTTTAATTATTTTATAAAATTTAGATAAGCTTAAGTTAAGTCCGCAACAATAAAATAAATTAAACAACATCAATAATATTATTCAAACACTATCAAGTATCAACGATAGAATAAATGCAACACCATAAAAATAATATAATGGAAACAATAAATTCAACATTCTACAAAAGCTATATCAAATTTATCAAGCATTCTAAATAAACAATGAAAATGCCAACGATAATATTGATATAAAAATAATGTTTGATGATAATCTTGAATATGATTATCGTTTTGTTTTCTAGGTTCGGCTTATCTTTTTTTATATCTCTAATATTTTAGATACTCTACATGCAACAATCTCTTTATTAAATAAAAACCATAGATTAACAATTTAGATTTCAAGAATATGGCAACGTTATATCGATATGAATTAATGTGAATTGATATCGATCATGTTAAATAGTATAAATAATGAATTTATATTAATCGTATTTTGCCAGGTATTGCTAGTGGAATAGTTTTCATAAGACCATTAATCATCATTATTAGTTATAAATTATTATGTGTTATAAAAATATTATTGTGATTAATATTTATATTATGATAGTTATGATAATATATTATAGAGAGAAATATTTAGAGAGAGGAAGTGTGAATAATTTCAATACTTTGGTATGTTTTTACAATACACTCAAGGTGCCTATACATAGGCAAAATTTTATGAACCAAGGTCTGTATAAGAATGCAGACAAAGAAATGATTGGCCAAAATGAAAAGATGCAATCGAGGCAGAATTAAAGTCACTTAAAACGAAAAGTTTTCGGACCTGTAGTCCGCATACCAGAAAATGTAAAGTCAGTTGGCTATAAATGGATTTTTGTCAGAAAGAGAAATGAAAATAGTGAAAGTACGAGATACAAAGCACGACTTGCAATCTGGGCGTATGTGGTATAATCGCCTAAGGGAATTTTTAGTGAAAGAAGGGTATAAAAATGATCAAACTTGCCCTTGTTTATTCATGAAAAGATATGAAAATGAGTTTGTCACTATAGCAGTTTACGTTGATGATATCAACATAATTGGAATAGGAGAGTTATCAAAAGCTGTTGATCGCTTGAAAAAGGAGCTCGAAATGAAAGATCTTGGGAAAACGAAATTTTGTCTCGAACTACAAATTGAATATTTAAAGAATGGGATATTTGTACATCAAGAACTTATACGAAAAAGCTACTGAAAAGGTTTTACATGGACAAAGCTCGTCCATTAGAACTCGGATGATTGTTTGATCGTTAGACGTGAATAAAGATCCATTCAGACCACGTGAACATGATGAAGAGCTACTTCGTCCTGAAGTACCATATCTTAGTGCTATTGGAGCGCTAATGTATCTTACGAGTCATGTGCGACCCGATATAGCATTTGCTATAAAATTTATTGACAAGATACAGTTCTCCGCCAACTCGTAGACATTGGAAAGGAATTAAAAGAGTATTTCGATACCTTCAAGGAACAACTGATATGTGATTGTTTTTACTCTAATGAGATGAATGCATATTTAATTGGATATGCGGATGCTGGATTCTTATCCGACCCACGTAACGCTGGATCACAAACTTGGTATTTATTTACGTATGGAGGAATTGCTATTTCATGGCGATCAGTTAAACAAAGTTTAACGGCTACTTCATCTAATCACGCTGAAATATTAGCAATTCATAAAGCTAGCCGAGAATGTATTTGGTTGCGATTGATAATTATGCATATACAACATAATTGTGGGCTATTATCTGAAAAGTTACTTCACGATATTATATGAAGATAATGTGGCATGTATTGCACAACTAGAGGAATGATATATTAAAGGCGATAGAACAAAGCATATTTCTCCAAAAGTATTCTTTAGACACGAGTTGGAAAAAAAATGGGGATATTGATTTACAACAAGTGCGATCTACCGAAAATCTGGCACTTTGTTTACGAAAGCACTTCCCCCAATAATTTTTAGAAAATTGATATGTTCAATTGGCGTTCGAAGATTTCGAGATTTGAAATGATAACATCATCAGGGGGAGCAAATACGTGTTGCACTCTTTTCCCTTCGCTGCGGTTTTTTCCATGTGGTTTTTCCAGTAAAGGTTTTTAATGAGGGAACATATGAAAGCGTAATAACTCTTTTTCCTTCACTGGGTTTTTATCCCATTGGGTTTTTCCTAGTAAGGTTTTAACAAGTCATATTCCTGATATACATCCAAGGAGGAGTATTATGCAATATTGGATCGGATGTATATGGATTGGTTAATAAGGATGGAATAGATGAGATTATAAACTAAATGTGATTATTTTCTAAGAATGTAATATTTTATTTTGTGGTTGTAATTTGATGATCCTCATGCTCATTAATCTCATTCATTTCATGTAGCGCTACGTTAAATGAGAATAAATCGTCAACATTGACTTTATCTCGGGTCCATTTAATTCCATACAAACGAATCGACATAGGAAGAAAGCTTTGCGAGAGGCTGGACATCTACATTTTGATCTCTTTCCTTGATCGACGCCATCAACCCTTGATTTATGGACTCTGCCCTTCGAATCAGTTTCTCTATATCTCGACAGAAAGTCGATCTTTCGATCTCATCCAATTCATCGTCGTCATCATTGGCTCCAATAATACGAAGTCGATCTACTATAAATTTGTCGATTACGTCATCTGCCTCGATAACAACTTGGCGGATTTGCTCAATCGTCGGGTCGTCGATTAGCGAGGAATGAAGCTCGAGAGATTCTTGCAAGGAGCTAAATTTTTCTTGCAGTTTTTCAATTTCAGGTTTGTTTGGAAGAATCTTATTAGAGCGAGGAGGTAAGAGAGCGTTGTACAAAGTACGCATGAGAGCGTTGTGTTTTTTCTTTGTACAAAAATACAGTTGCACAGTGATTTTGCTCCAACACATAAACTTTATTTTTGTTGAGGAATTCGCTGCCTCAGGTTCGCAATCCGCACGTCTATCGAATATGTGTGTGAATTTATCCAAGAAACACGTTCTTGAAGGAGATCGAATCGAAAAACAGAGAGAAAGCGAAACCAGAAAAACACAGAATTTTACGTGGTTCGACCCAAATTTGGTCTACGTCCACGGACCAATCAGAGCTTATTTTACTAATCGAGAAGAAGGGTTTACAAGACTCACATATGCTCTACAACTTTGTCTTTTACACCTCACATAGATTCGCTCTCTATCGAAAGTTACAAACCCTCAAAGTTACCTACTCGAAACTGCTAAGTCTGTTATATATAGAGCAGAAATCTCAGCTGTGTGCTTCAACGGGATTGTATCAGCAGCTTCCGAAGTTGTACCTCGCGCATCTGACTCAACTAATAAAAGCGTCCCAGCAACTTCTCCTTTGAATCTCAGCCATCGGATCTCATCTTCGCGCCAAGATCGGACGGCTACTGCTCATCTCCCGACTCATCACATTTCTTTAGCTGAACTCAGTTCAGCTGTGATGATCTTCAATTTGCTTCGATCATTCAGCCTTGATTTTCAGAGTTTTAAGCTCACAATCATCAACAATTTTCAACATCAATTTTTACTCCAACCCATCAACTCTATTTTCTACACTAAAAATAATATTATATTTAAACATAAATAACATAATTGTAACAAATGCATTCAACAAATGTTATTTTTGGAGTTAATTTTGATGGTCAAGGGGAGATGGAGTCGATCTAAATGACTGTTAAACTCTTTGCGAATATTTTCACTCATTGTTGATAAACGTATTGCATATATTTTCGTCTGTACGGCCTATAATATTATTATAGGTTCATTTTAGGTTTTAAATCATCATTAACAATTTAAATTAAGTTTTCAAATAAAAAATATATTAAAACTTAAAATTCTAGTTTTGTGTTGAAATTGTGTGTACTCTAGATCTAGAATTTGTATGTAGATTAACACAATATTAGTGTTAGATATAGAGTCATATTGGAGCGAACACGTACTCTACTTTTGTGTTTTACACAAAAATCAAGTATCCATTGGAGATGCTCTTATAGAGTACGCACAATTTTCAAGACAAAATAGAGTTTTAGTTTCTATTCATTTAGATTTATTTAATAAAATATTTTATTATATTTAAAATATTTGATATATTCTTATAATAATAAAAGTAAAAATTTCTTTTACTTATTGATATTGGCCTTTTATATTAATAAAATTACACTTCAATAATATGCAAATTTTATAATTATTTAATTTTTAAATTTTAATAACTATAATCTATTAACTTGTTAATTTTATATAATAAACTTTAATATGATAGTAATATATAGGAATTTGTTTTTTAGTGTAAAAATAGAGTTAATGGGTTGGAGTAAAAAATAGTGTAGAAAATAAAGTTTATGAGTTTGAGTAAAAGCACCGTAACAACTTTATTATTGTGTAATATTACCTGTATTATTATTGTTAGAAGAAGAAACGAGGCGAACGAATATTTGTAAGGAAATTCCGAGCTTGTGCGAGCACAATTTCCTTAAGACAGATTCCTCGTGTAGGACTGTCTCCCAGGATACGTCGGAACAGCGTGACTTCTTTCGTGCACTGAAGAAATCACCGGCGAAGTTGAACGAGAATTTTTCGAACTGTCTGAGCGGAATACGTTTATAACTGAGAGCTATTGAATGAATCTTTCGGTACTGGGTTTAGGATTTATTTATAGTCCGCAGATACCCATACGAAGAGGTATGCAGCTTCTGTCCGAACAGACATCTCTGTTCGAACTTGAACAGACAGTAGCCGTTGGCTTTGAAAATTTAAATATATAATTTAAATTCCTGGAACCAAAAAAAATATATTAATATTTCGTTGGACAAAAATTATACAGGCCGGGTTGATCAGGCCCGCCCTTCGTGTGCGCAGGTCGCGCGCTCGCACACAAGTCGGCCGGATTTGCACCCCTCCTGCGTGCGCATGCGAGCGTCATAATTTATGTATAATATTGCCTTACAATTTTAGACTAATAAAATACATCACCATATATAAGGTGCTCCAACTTTCTTGTTCCAACCAATGTGGGACAACAAATTATTTCCCCCTTTTTTATTTATCATCAAGCCAAGCCCAATCTCATTCAAGCCCATCTTAATATATATAACTATAATATATTAAGTCCAACAATTACGCCATGGTTGGAGAAGCTAAGGGTTGATGTGGTATGCAATAGACTAATATTATTTCTGCTGGCCTGCAACCAGTATCGTGATGCTAAAATGGGAGTTTGAAGGAGTGGAAGAACTCAAAGCAACTCCAAAAGCAACACTAAATTTGAACTAAATTGGAAGAAGGAATAGTGGCCCTCTATTTTGAGGAAACTGTTCACCCTCTATCTATCATCTTAGGGCCGTATTCGAATTCACGAAAAAAAATGTCAAGGGCAATAATATAGTGAAATATTTTTTTATAATTTATATTTTTAAAAATTTGATATTACTAGATATTTTAGTTATATAAATTCTATTATGGAGTAATATATGAGAGTTGGTTGGAGTTTAGTGATCTTGTACAGTAACAATATATAGAGAAATGATTGGAGATGGATGGCCTCACAATATTGAACATTGACTAATAAGCTTTTAGTCGTTTATCAAACTTTAGATTAATACATTATATATATATATATATATATATATATTTTAATATTGTGTACCTAAGACTTGTTTAATATATCATATATTTCAGCATTGTGCACCTTTGCTAGATTACCTAAATCCAAATTTGTATGTTGTTTCATTAAGTCAGTGGAATCTGCTCAAGATGCGTATAACTCTTACTTACGTGTGCGTAGAGGTGTTCAAACGGTTTGAAAAATCGTAATCAAACCGTAACCGAACTGTTGGTTAACCGTGGTCAATGGTTACGATTCAAACAGTAACCGAACCGTCATTTGATGAGGTTTAGTTACGGTTTGTAATTTTTCTAACTGTAAACCGGCGGTTATTGCGGCGCCCCTGACTCCTACCGCTCATTCTTACTAATATTTTATGTGACTGCATGTGATATAAATGAAATCAATATACGAAAATGCGTACAAAATTTTTCCTTTTATATAAAGGAAATTCTTCTGTACAGTACAAAATATTCCTAGGACATTAATACATAGGTGAGTGCGCATGCGTGTTCAAAATAATCTATTGGCCCGCCATTCAGGCCGCATCCATGTACACACTGCCACCTCAAAAGTCCTCCGGAAACTTCAAAAATTGGCCTCGCCTTCGTAAAGATCACGTACCGTGATCCTGTGAACCTACAACACATAAATACGTGGAATGAGCTAAAGCTCAGTAAGTGAAAGCCATGCTGCCATGCACGTGTCCTAAATTCGCAAAGGCATCCACGCCAATGCTCCCTAGACCTCATATTTTTCATTGTCTTGTCTTGTCATGTAGGGTCCTCGCTATCTTGCTATGCACCATCATGGAGCTCAAATCCACAAGGGATAAATAAATATAAGTGGAAATACCCACTCAAGGGAGGCTAACCCTAAGGCGCCTTTTCTGTCCCAAGGTGGTTTCATACGCCACGCGGACGCTTCACACTGATAGCCTAATCTGAGGTAGTCGACACTAGAGGTACCCTCTGTGTCGCTAACTCCCTCAGCTCGCACCCTCCATGTTTCACGACCCGCCATGGGCATTAGCCCTAAAATCATGTCGTGCCTTGTACATGTCGTGTCTTGTCGGTAACGCCATACGACATCACCTGGTAGCATAGAAGAGCCGTGACTCAACTGTGAGTCGACATCAGACGCCCATATCGGCGAATCTTTATCGCTCTCAGGCGATCGTATATTATGCACGCTCCCATATCATGCCTTTTGTACTAAACGTGCGTGCATATGATTATGTCATGAATATGCGTGTCATGCCATCATATCATGTAAATAAATCATACATGTCATGTAACGCAAATAATTCACGTAGGAAGTCACGTAATATCATAGAACACATTACACATAATTTCATGCACATATAATTATGTGTTGTAGTTGGGACTTCCACTTACCTGATATCCTTAGCTTATATAATCTTATCGTACTGTAAGTCGCAAATCTTCAAACCCTAAATGTAGGAACATATAAAACTACGGTTTGTTAGTCTAATTTTAATTTCACGAAATTGGCTTAGTTTGAAAATCCTAGTTTTGATTTCTATAAATTTCTACACCTTAAAGTTTCGAACTTGACTTACATTGGAAAATTATCATTTTGAAATTTATGAGAATCTCGATATGACTTTTAATTTTTATTATTCAATTTCGAATGGGCTTTAACATAAGTCTCGAGATGGGTTATAGTTAAATCTCGAGTTTGGTATACGAACTACATCTCGACATGGATTGATAAATTTCGATATTTAAACAAAGATTTTGAGACACCTAGCAAAATATATCTTGACATGAGTTTATGAATCTCGGCATTACTTAAGAATGAATCTCGAGCTTGAGTGTACCTTAGATCTCGACAATTTTTCCAAGATAAACCTCGACATATTGCTAAGATGAATGTCGAGCTTATTAATATAATATACCTAGGCTAAATCTCGATATTACACTTGGATTTCAGTATCAATTTCGACATTTCAATTCCAAACATCTCGATATAAATCTCGAGATGTATGTTGAGTTATAACAACTATTGAGATGCAAAACTTCGATATGTTATAAAACGATTTCGATTCGAGATAAATATCAAAGCAGCATACAATTTCGACATTCAATCTTAAACATTTCGACATTCTTTATATAATACTAACGTGGTTTCGATATCTACTGAATCTGAAAATCATATAAATCATTCGAAACACTTCATAAAATTATCTACCTTTTGATCAAAACCCTTTTCAAGAACAGTTTAAATACCATATGAACTTCAAAATATGCGATTTGAGTACCATATATGGTCTTTAACTAAGGAATTATTTTTACTAGTCCCTGATTTTTAAAACGTAATACTCATAGTTAATATGCTAAGTATGAATTCAAATATATAGATTAGGGTAGAAATTTCATACCTCCTTAGCTTTGTGCGAAATTCAATACAGCTCTTAGTTCTTCTTACTCCAAGTTCTCGATGGTTTATGTTTAATGAATTGGAGTTTTCATCTTTATCCTTAAAGGTGGCGTGTTTGAGTAAACAATTGGTATTTAACAAGTCCTTATCGTTATTCCATTTTTACCTTACTTTTCTTTCTAGCTAAGTTATCAACCCTTATCTCTTCTTTCGAATTCTTTAACTATGCCATGCTCAAAAGATCTCAATTTCAAAGACTTCAAGATCCATCAATTTCAAGCTTTAAAGTTGTCGAGTATCTAAGATTTCGAAATCATCGAGTTGCTCTATAATGTTAATATTTCGACATCCAATTATTCAACTTTTATTCCTTTTTGAGATCCTATCTTTTAATAATACACAATTTCTATTTCGAGATTTAATATGTCGAGTTTAAGGGTTTCGTTAGATTTTAGTTTCAAGGGTTTTGAAATCTTACTAGTCCCATTGTCTTAATTGATATTGAAATCTATTCCTACTAATTCGTGTTTCTCCCAAAATGTGGTATTAATACTTAATACATTAAATCAAATTTTCTAGGTTAGCTTACAATGTATTAGAAACCCTAAAACTAATAACTAACCTAATTAGAAATCTACTTCCTAATTTATACATGTCATGTTGGCATATAACATGAAATCATTTAAGCACATAAAAGTCACAAAACATGTCTCATGCAGTCACATAAGTCATATAATATGTATGCATATTTATTGACCGGCCTACTTACGGGACTCGGGTATTACATCCCCCCCTTAAAAGGGATTTCGCCTCCGAAATCAGGTAGGGAGAAATAGCTCAGGGTAGTGGTTCTCATATCGTCTTCCCGTTCCCACGTAGCTTCTTCCGTGGATTGATTCTGCCATAACACCTTGACTAGTGGAATTTCTTTATTCCGTAATTGTTTCGTGTCGTACATAAGGATTTTCACTGGTTTCTCCTCGTAGCTTAAATCTGGCTTAAGCTGTTGATGAAGGTTTTCAGTGTTCAACACATGACTTGGATCCGCGACGTATTTTCGTAACGTCGATACATGAAAAATAGCATGTACTTGAGCTAGCAAATTCGGTAGTTCCAGTTGATAGGCAACTTCGCCAACTTTTCTGAGGATTCCGAACTGTCCTATGTAACGCGGACTAAGCTTACCTTTCTTTCCGAATCGTTTCACGCCTTTCATTGGGGACACGTTTAAGAACACATAATCCTTTGGTTCACACGCCTTTGGTCCACGTAGCTTTTCTGTCTGCTTTGTGCCGTTTTCATCCGTTCTCGTACCTTTGATATTGCTTTCGTCATTTCTTGCACTAGATCAGGCCCTAGTATTGCTCGTTCTCCGACTTCATTCCAGTGAATTGGGGATCTCATTTGCGTCCGTATAGCGCTTCGTATGGAGCCATTCCGATTGTTGCATAGAAACTATTGTTGTAGGAGAATTCAATCAAAGGGAGATATCGGCTCCAATTTCCTTTAAAGTCGAGCACACAGGCTCTTAGCATGTCTTCTAATGTTTGGATAGTTTGTTCGGACTGCCCATCTGTCGAGGATGGTAGGCAGTACTGAATGATAATTTGGTTCCCATGGCCTTCTGCAAACTCATCCAGAACTTGGATAAGAATCTTGAATCACGATCGAAAATGATCGAAATTGGAACTCCGTGAAGTCGTACTATTTCTTGAATATATAGTTCCGCACATCGTTCCATTGAGAATGTTGAGCTAATCGGCAAGAAGTGAGCAGACTTGGTTAATCGATCAACGATTACCCATATAGCGTCGTGGCCTTTCACAGTCTTAGGCAAGCCAACAACGAAGTCCATGGTAATGTGGTCTCACTTCCATTCAGGTACTGGCAGGGATTGCAAGGTTCATGTCGGTCGTTGATGCTCTGCCTTAATTTGCTGACACGTCAGGCATTGGCTTACAAAGGTTGCGATTTCTCTTTTCATTCCTGGCCACCAGTAGTTGGCTCGTAGATCCCTGTACATTTTCGTTGCTCCTGGGTGGATTGAGTAAATAGTGGTATGGGCTTCTATCATGACAATCTTTCGAAGTTCCGCGTTGTTAGGAACATATAAACGACTTCTATAGTATAAACTTCCGTTGTCTCGTATGATGAAGTCTGAAGATATTTGCTCTATAGGAGTTTATTTGATTTTCAGGTATAATTCATCATTTTCCTGGGCCTTCGTTATCTGCTCCATCAACGTAGGTCGAAGTGTTACTGCTGCTAATCTTGTTTCGATTTCTCCCATTTGTATTAACTCCACTTCGAGTCTTTGTAGCTCCGTGTTCACAGTCTTGCGGCTCAATGCATCCGCGACTACATTTGCTTTTCCCGGATGGTAGCTAATCACGCAGTCATAGTCCTTGACTAACTCGAGCCATCGTCGTTGTCTCATATTTAACTCCTTCTGAGTGAAGAAGTATTTGAGGCTTTTGTGGTCCGTGAAAATTTCGCATCGTTCGTCGTATAAGTAGTGCCTCCAGATCTTGAGAGCAAATACTACAGCGGCAAGCTCTAGGTCATGAGTCGGGTAGTTCTTCTCATAATCCTTTAGCTTTCGGGAAGCATATGCAACTACGTTTCTGTTTTGCATTAGAATGCATCCTACGCCATTCTTGGACGCATCACTATAAACAGAAAATCCTCCAAGTGCCTGTGGGGATAGTTAGCACTGGAGCCGTAGTGAGTCGTCTCTTAAGTTCTTGAAAGCTCTGCTCGCAAGCATCGTCCCATTGAAATGAAGTATTCTTCTTCGATAACTTCGTCAGGGTTGATGCGATTTTGGAGAAATCTTTGATGAACTTCCGATAATATTCGACTAGTCCAAGAAAACTCCGTATTTCTGTCGCGTTGGTTGGTTGAGGCAGTCGTTAATAGCCTCGATCTTGCTGGGGTCAACAAAAATTCCAGCTCCCGAGATAAAGTGTCCAAGAAATGCGACTTGATTAAGCCAGAACTCGCATTTCTTGAATTTCGCATATAACTGCTTTTCTCGTAATATTTCCATGACAATCCTCAAGTGTTGTTCGTGCTCCTCCTTAGTCTTCGAATCGATGAGAATGTCATTGATGAATACGATAACACACTTATCTAGGAATGGCTTGAATACTCGGTTCATCAGGTCCATGAAGGCTGCTGGTGCATTAGTCAGCCCAAAAGGCATGACTAAGAACTCGTAGTGTCCTTAACGGGTACTGAAAGCAGTCTTTGGAATATCCTCTTCCCGAATCTTCAATTGGTGATATCCTGACCTTAGATCTATCTTCGAAAAGACGGTTGCGCCTTGTAACTGGTCGAATAAGTCGTCAATTCGAGGAAGGGGGTATTTGTTCTTGATCATAATCTTGTTCAGCTCCCTATAATCGATGCAGAGTCGCATCGATCCATGTTTCTTCTTAACGAATAAAACTGGTGCTCCCCATGGTGAGAAGCTCAGTGAGTGAACCCTTTTTGCAACAGTTCATCCAGTTGCTCCCTCAATTCCTTCAACTCCGCTGCGAGTCGGTACGGTGCTTTAGAAATCGGTGCAGCTCCTGGCATTAGGTCAATCGTGAATTGAATTTCACGATCCGGCGGAAGTCCGGGTAAGTCTTCAGGGAACACGTCGGGAAAGTCTCGTACTACTGGGACTTCCTCTAACTTTGGAGATACACGTTCCTCGGATGATATCGCAAATATCAGATAAGCTTCACAAATCTATTCCTACTAATTCGTGTTTCTCCCAAAACGTGGTATTAATACTTAATACATTAAATCAAATTTTCTAGGTTAGCTTACAATGTATTAGAAACCCTAAACTAATAACTAACCTAAATTAAAATCTACTTCCTAATTTATACATGTCATGTTGGCATATAACATGAAATTTAAGCACATAAAAGTCACAAAACATGTCTCATGCAGTCACGTAAGTCATATAATATGTATGCATATTTATTGGCGGGCTTACTTACGAGACTCGGGTATTACAGTTATAACCGTATAACCGTCATTCAAATAATAACTAAATATATGACTTTATATTATAATAACCAGTGGTTATTTAATCATCTTAAAATATGTTAATTTATTCAGCAATATTATTTTATTATTTCCACTTTTTTAACAATCATAAAATTGACACAATATAGACGAATATTGAATGATAAACATGATCTTTTTGAAGGAGATGATTAAGACGAGTGTTCGTCAAAGATTTTGCGAAATCGTAGAATGAGCGATAATAGTAGTATTTTCTTTCAAATATAACTAACTTTCTAAGTTACAAAAAAAGTTCTTTTTCATTCTTTATATAAAAATTCAGAGTTCTTTAATGTGTTCCAATTATTACAATGTACAATAAAAATTATTGTTTTACAAAAAAAATGTGAAACCGTAAACCGGCGGTTCAAGCAGTAATCGTAATCGTCTCCCGCCTGTTCAAAACCGTAACTGTAACCGTGGTTACCATGGTTCGGTTACAGTTAGAGATTTTTACTAACCATAAACCAGCGGTTCATAGCCATGAACCGTAACCTTAATCTGATGAACACGTCTATATGTGGGGACCTGCTCCAATTGTTTCGGGTTCTGGCTTTTGCTATTATGTCATTTTTGTGAATGACTTCTCTCGGTTACATGTGGTTCTATCCGTTGAGGCACAATCTGATTTTTATGATGTACTGCTTCAGTTTAGTACATTTGTTGAAAATCAATTTTCTCGTCGTGTTAAGACTTTTTTCATAGTGATGGAGGTACATAGTTCACCAACGACAAAGTGCAGAAATTTTTTCGTGATGTCGGCATTTGTCACATTCAATCTTGTCCTCATACGCCAGCTCAAAATGGACGGGCCGAACGAAAGCATAGACATGTCACTGAAACAGGTCTAGCGATGCTCTTCCATTCTCATACCCGAATGAGTTCTGGGTTGAGGTCTTTAGCAGGGCAGTGTATACAATAAACCGTCTACCTTCTAAAGTGCTAGATGGAAAATCGCCATTTGAGTTGTTATTCTCTACTGCTCCAAATTTTGAGAACCGTAACCGTAACCGGATGAACACGTCTAGGTGTGCGTTCTTGTCTGCCTTTCTCAAATGAGATTTTAGACATAATAAAAAGATCAAAATGTGTGAAATTGTTGGTAACGTTAATAGTCAAAAACGAAAAAAATCAAGAGGCTTCAAGAACCGTAGGTCTGATGCCAAATTTTGTTGGGTTTTTTAACATGAAACAGTTTAGATATAGAGAAGAGTTTTACGGAATGGTCTGATGAAGATACGTCTTACAGTACATCTCAAAAGCCTCTTGCATAGGACATGATGGAACCATATAGAGAGTAATAAATCCTTGTGTACTACTAGGAAATATGACTAAGTCGTTCAAACTAGCCATGATACTTGTTCGACTAAATATTCCAACTTCGGGCGGATTTTGGTCCGTGCATCATAGTCTATCACACAGGCGCTATGCAACTTTTAGGGCTTGAGGGCTTCATTTTCATTGCCGATGTTTGGCCTAACTTTATTTCAAGAACGGGACAACCAACTTTACGTTTTTTTGTTGTTCTATTTCTCTCTTTGTGCTTCACGGTGTCCGATGATGTAAATTACCGTCAATAAGATGAGCCACAAATGTGCAGATTCATGTATGACAAACTCCTTCAAGAGATTGGGAGTGCAAGAGAGAATCGTTTCTGTAAACTTACCAAGACCCAGCAATGTTAGTATAACTGAAATTTCAAATACTCTAGTAAATTGTATGTATCTTTATTACTATTTCATCGATAGAAACATTCAAACTAATGGTGTCCGCGAGGAATAGGTCAAGTTGTCGCCCATTAAATTTCTAGTTGGAGGCAGAATTGCAACCAATAGAATCGAGTCGATTACCACAATATTCTATTCAAGTTTTATTAGAGTACGTTTGAATTCGCGTTTTTGAACAAAATCGCTTGATTTTAAATTATGAATTTTAAAATCGTAATTTCAAATTCAAATCAAGTGTTTTGCAAGCGCCGGGATCTCGAAATTCGAACACAAAATGGAGCTCGAGATCGTGAAGCTCGTCGAGCTTGACATCTAACCTTTTATTAAAGAAATTAAAATTCGAGAAGATATAAAATAATAAGTAATAAAATAGACAAGTTCGTGTGCCGACCTGTGATCGTTGGGGACGGGGACGATTTCGTCCCCGTTTTGCCTCGCGGGGATGGGGACGGGGATTGGATCCCCACCCCAAACCCGCCCCGTTGACAACCCTACTCGTCGAGCTCAAGCTAGCTCACTGAGTTCGCGAGCCGGTGACGAGCACAAGCTGGCTCATCGATCTCTCGAGCTGGCTCGACTCATAGTTCACCCTTAATTATTGTTATTACTATTATTATTATTATGTTATTATTATTAATAAGTATCGAAACATTACGAGTTCGATTTTTGATTTCGAAAACGAGCCATTGTTCATGGATCAAATTCGAGAGACAATGAACAATTAAAGTACCCTCGAATTTGAATGAAATAGAAATCCAAATTTACCTGACTCGAAAAGGATACTCAAAACACAACATTTTTTATAGACCTTGAAGTGGTCCCGGTACGATATGGATGTAAAACACTAAGTATAGACTAGATGTTGGGTAAAATGTCGGGGTAACACTCGACCTAACACTCAGGTGCACAGCGGAATATTTTAAATACTTAGTGACCAAATTGAAATAACACAAGCTGTAAATCTGTGCAGCAAGTTATGAAAACTTGCTGCGTGCCTCAAGGCAAAATTTCACTACAGCAATGGATGCAAAATAACTATCCGAAGATAGTAAAAACAAGCCTAGAAAAACTACGAATCTAAACGATCCAGAAAACTACGAATCGTACGATTCTGAAAACTACGAAGTCCTAAGACTTCTAAAAAAGAAATACTAGGCTTAAAAAGACACTTTGGCTCGCTCAAATTCTCTCAAAGTAAACTCGACAATTTTCGCTCATAGTTCTCAAAAGTTCTCGTCCAAAGGTGTAAAGTTGCAGCTCGAAATCTCCTCATATTTATAGGCCTTGGCTCATCTTGAATTGGTAAAAAGATTCCTTGAATATCTCTTCAAATATCTCATCGACGATCTCACTAAATATAGCATATATTTAGTTCGAATCTTCTCATCTCATTGGTCGATCTCTTATCTCCTGTTTATGGTAGCTGGTTGAATGATTCTCTTTTGATATTCAGATCTTCTAATCTTGGTCGTGGCTTGACTACTTCTCTTTTGATCTTCAAATCTTCTATTTATAGTAATTGCACTTCCTAAATTCGTTCAAGCAGCTCCACGCGTTTTCCACACGGTTTGATCTATTCCCTATCCTTATTTACGTCCTGCATATCAGTAAATAAAGCTACAAAAAGGTTAAACGGTTTTTGGGCATGAAAGATAAAATCGAATATTGACAGACAACAATGTTGGCTGAAATGTTAGCCCAACATTGTCAAAGCTGAGCTAGTCAACATTAACAATCTCCCCCTTTTTATCTTTCTTCCCAAAACCCGTGCAGATTTAAAAGTTCCAAAACTCCCCCTTGAAGGCAAAATCTACTCAACCACAAAAATATTAAAAGATGGTTAGAGCAAACGTAAACAGAATAGCGATTAAACTATTCAAAGTACTACGACAATACTACATAGCCATAACAAGGTCTTAAGTTAAACATCTGCACAATATAAACAGTTCGTACGCAGGCCGACAAACCACATAGTCACACAAGCAACCAGATCAGCATGCACAAAATAACCATAAATTCAGGCATGTAAAAAGAAACGATCTTTAAGTGAATCTGCAAAATAAAAATATCCGGCATGTAAGCAAGCAAACATGTAAACATAGCGGAGAAGCAAATCAGCATGCATATAGCAAAAATAAATAAAATCAGAGAAATAATCAATTATGCATGCAATATAGAAAGGATCAGAGCTTCACTCTCAATGGAGCATGGGGTTTCCTTCTGATGCTTTCTCGGCTGCTTCTCCTTCTTGGTCAGCTTCCCCTGTTTGTTCGGCTCCTTATTCTGCTTCCCCTGAATTTGCTTATCTCCCCCTTTTATCTGCATAACCTTCTCCCCCTTTTGGGAAGAAAGAAAAGACTCAGAGAACTTCTCTGTTAGCCAACTTGCAGATGTTGAGGTAAATGTGGGACTAACATCTGAGCCAACATTCTGAGACTCAAAAACAAGTTAGTTCGCCATAAAGAAATCAAAGATAAATCTAAAAAAAATTGTATGAGAACAGAATGTATAACCCGTGAATTATATCAGAAACTTAGGGGGCAGGGAGTAATATCAACGAGCAACTCAAATTATGAAAATAGGGTTTGTGCGGAATGATTTAAAATCGATTCAAAGTCAAGGCATAAATATGCGAAACAGTTCCAACGGTAAAGGATAAAATGGTCACTCAGCAATAATTTCATCGTGGAATAGGTAAGGCCGAGAAAAAGAACCATTGGACTCAAATAGACTTTAGACAGTTTAGAGGATAAGTTCGAATCAGGTCACAACTGTCTAAACAAGGAGCTCATATGGTATATGGAAGAATCGGTCAAGGAAAAATATAAGAGCAAATCAGATCATGATTCAACCAAAAAACACCAAGTCAAAAGTCATAGTAGAATCGAGCGAGACTAACCGTTTGAGCGACAATGAGGATCACTTGAGCCAAGTGTAACACGCTGTTCTTCGAGAGTTCTAATGCAATTCTGAGAGATATCTAAACTAGACACATGAAACCAACAAATGCTGACCTAAAAACTAATGCACATAAACGAAAGCACAAAATATAGCATGATCAAACTGACAGTCACATATGTTGCCCCAACACAAGACTCAACATTCTACTCTGAAATTCGATACTTTTTTTGTTCAACACCCTAAACTCAATTCCCTTTCATTTTCTGCCCTACTTACCTCATTATAGACTAGTAATATTATGCACAGCCTTTATAAGATCCTTATCATCAAGGTTAGGATTTTTGTCGCAAAGAGTGCATCGTCACCGCGAATGCCGTGCACCTAGGGAAGCTTATTAACTGAACCTGTATCTTGAAAAAGGATCACGAGCAATTTTTTTTCGCTTTTTTTTTTTGTTTTTTTTTGTTTTTTAAATAAGAGGGTCATTTCAGGGAACGTTCTAGGTGAGTCAAATCATTTCACAGAATAACAGAGAGAGTATTAAATCAAATATCAAAGTGGTAACAATCAAGTTCGACTATGCTATGTTGTTCCAAATGTTGGACCAACATTCAGACAGGCTGATGCAAACCTATGGACTTTTTCAGGTCCGAAAACCTTTCAAAATGCAATGCTTTCGTGAAAATGTCAGCTAACAGATGTTTCGTGTCTATATGCTCAATGCGCACTAAATCTTTCTCTACCATATCTCTCAGAAAATGATGTCTTATATCTATATGCTTCGTGCGTAAATGATTGATCGGGTTCCTAGATATATTGATGGCACTAAGGTTATCACAGTATATGAGGACAGATTCGCACTCTAAACCATAGTCACACAACATGCTATTCAACCATATTAATTGCGTACAGCAACTACCCGCCGCAACATACTTAGACTCAAAAGTAGAAAAAGACACACAATTTTGCTTCTTACTATACCATGCAACTAAATTGTTACCTTAGAAGAAACAGCCGCCACTTGTGCTCTTGCGATCATCCTTGTCACCTGCCCAATCAGCATCGCTGTAGCCTACAAGACTCATATTAGTATCTTTAGAGAACCAAAATCCTAGGCTACACGATCTACTAACATAACGAAGAATACGCGTAACGGCATTAGGATAAGAAACCTTAGGCTCAGGCTGATATCTAGCACATACGCATACACTATACATAACGTCGGGTCTACTCGCTGAAAGATATAACAGACTGCCTATCATGGAACTATACGATGTGGGGTCAACATTCTGTCCAACATTACCTTTACTTACCTTCTGAGTTGAACCCATTCATGTTTTTATTACCTTGGCAGTATCTTTCCCAAATTTCTTCATAGTGTTCTTAGCGTACTTCTCCTGAGACATGAAAATAATGTCGTTGCTTTGCTTAATCTGTAGGCCTAAGAAAAATGTTAGTTCACCAATCATACTCATTTTGAAAGTAGAATTCATAGTATGTACGAATTGGTCTATCATAGACTGAGATCATAGCCAAAAACAGTATCTTCTACATAAATCTCGGCTATCAAAATACCAGAACCAACTCTTTTAACAAAGAGTGTTCGATAGGCTTCACCTCGCACGAACCCAAATTCTAGTAGGAACATATTCAACCTACCATACCAAGCTCGAGGAGCCTGCCTTAGACCATAAAGCACTTTCTGCAACTTAAAAACACAATTAGAAAAATGTGGATCTTCAAATCCTTTCGACTGCTCAACATAAATATCTTTATCACATATAGCCATTCAAAAATGCACCATTTCATCACAGAAATCATAGAATAACTGAGTCTCAAACTCTCTATCATGATCAGTCCTAATATGAAAAATGTGGCCACGAAAATCATTCTTGTCCATATCAAAAAAGTTTTTGAAAAAATCGAACAATTCTGATTTTTCCTTAAGAAAGTAAATCTTTGCATATCTAGAGTAATCATCAACAAGCACATAAGCATATCTCCTACCACCCATCTACTTCCATCGGACCCATCAAATCCATGTGAATAAGCTGAAAACAATGAGCAGTTTTAAAATGTTGGGCATCATGTTGGTCAACATTATGGCTAGCATGCACTTGCTTACCCTTCAAACATGACTCACATACAACCTTACCAAACTCCTTAAGTTTCAGAATGCCTCTGATTGCTTCGTGTTTGTTAAGTTGCTCCAGTGTTCGATAGTTGACATGGCCCAGTTATGCCAAAGGATGACATCGTCCTCGGCCTTAGAGAGTTGGCACACATCCTTCACACCAGATTTTTCACTGACTAGATAGCAGTTGTCACTCGATCTTTTTCCTGCCATAACTCGAACACCATTGCTGTTAAAAACCTCACAACATCCCTTATTAAATCTTACCTCAAGATCGCCGTCGCATAGCTGACTTATGCTAATCATATTAGCCACAAGTCAGTCGACGTGTAGGACGTTGCTCAGCTTCGGAAAATCGGGCACGTTCAATCTGCCCCGACCGAGAATCTGCCCTTTAGCACCCCCTTCGAACGTCACAGATCCACTCCTTAAAGGCATGTTCTCACTAAGATATTCTTTGGTACCCGTCATTTGTCGGGAACACCCGCTATCGAAGTACTAAGAACCTGTCACGTAAGCTCGCAAAGAGGTATATACAACATTGCATTTGTGCACGGACTTGGCTACCCAGACTTTCCTAGATGACAAAACAGCATTTGGATTTCCAGAATTTGAAGGTGAGCCAGCCGAGTCTTCTCCATACATATCTTTCAACACTGATTTCTCAATGTTGAGTGAGATGTTGGATGACATTCCAGCCGACATCGATTTCTTGGCAGAAATCTCCCCTTCAACTTCCAGCAGTATGGCTTAATATGACCAGATTGCATGAAATGATATAACATTTAAATTGTCTATCCTTACTGGCAGCATGCTTAGGACCCTTTTTAACAACCAAATTATCACTACTTTCATTCGCAACATGCTCGATTTTCTCCTTAACGAAAACTATCTTAGGTCTATCATGCACAACAGAATCTGAAGCATTATTAGGCAGATAATTAAATCCTAAACCTTGCTTATCAAAAATACCTAAGGATAATACCTCACCAAGGGTCGATTTACCCTTGTTCAACTTCGTGAAAGTTTCATCGGCCTCGTTGACTCGCTTTTGAAGCTTGTCGATCTCCTTGTCCTTTCTTGTCAGCATGACCTCCAATTTGTTCATCTCTTCAAGTTGGCTTTCTATCATCTTCTCGCTTTTCTCATTCTCCTCGGATAGCGCTTTCACGACGGCTTTGAGTTCCGAGTTTTTTGCCTTTTCTTTCGCAACTTCAGCAGACAACAGCTTGAAGGCGTCATTGTTCTGGACTTCATCACAAACATTAGATTCTAAGTCTGCATCATCAGAACTTAAATACCCATCTAAACAGTTTGAGTCATCATAATCGAAAATGATATATTTCTCAGATGTTGAGTCAGATGTTGGCTCAACATCAGTTACCGCATTAAACCCAATATGATGATCTTCGTCTTCTTCCTTGTCAGAGAAGGATAGGATGGTTACTGATGATTGCATGGACACCTTAGGGCATTGTTCTTCATCTTCATCGTCGGAAAGATCGACCCAAAGTTATTTCCCACGCTTGCGAAGGGTGTTCGCGCATTCATTGGCACAATGACCCCAGCCCGTGCAAGCATGGCATCTAACTGAATCCCAGTCGACATTCTTTTTTCTGCCAGTATCGTGTTTGAAGTATGGAGGAGCAGACGAAGGTTCTACTTTGGCATTCTGGCCCTTCCTGAATGTTGGGCCAACATTCTGCTCGACATTCTTCTTCTGAATGAACTTTGCAAATTTCTTCACGAGCATAGCCATATCCTCATCATTGTCATGGTCAACTTCAGTTTGCACCTTGGATGAATGACTGACTAGAGCAATGCTTTGGCCGCGTGAAGCTCTCTTTTGGACTTCGAGGTTGGTCTCATAGTTCTTCATTATATTCATCAACGTGTTGAATTCCAGCGTGCCCAGATCATGTGCTACCTCAACGGCTGCTACCTTCACATTAAACTTTTCAGTTAGCGTACGTAAAGCTTTAGAAACTAGTACCTTATTAGCAATCGGATCTCCGAGGCTAGCACATTCGCTTGAAATTGTCAGAATCTTCCCGAAGTATGTGGTAATATCCTCATCATCCTTCATTCTGAGGTTTTTGAATTGGTTGAGGAGATACCGAAGTTTGGTTTCCATCACACTTGCATCGCCTTCGCAGTACCTCTGAAGTAGATCCCACGCATTCTTCGTCGTCGAACAATTCTAAATGATCTTGAACATGAAGATATCAACTGATGAGAAGATGGCGTTAAGTGCTTTATCGTTGAACTCGGCCGAGTTCTTCTCAGGGATTGTGCATTCATTGATCGGCTTGTCAATAACTTCGCCGTCAGCATCTGGAGGAGATCGAGGTGGAGCGTATCCGTTAAGCAAAGCTTCCCACACTCGCACATCTATGGATTTGATGCATTGTCGCACGCGAACCTTCCAATACGCATAGTTGGAGCCGTCTAACACTGGGACTTTACCGATGTAATTTGAACTCGTAACATCCATAGTAGATAAATCTTTGTGCTTAGTAACGTCAAGCGTAGGTTCTGATACCACTTTGAAGTGGTCCCGGTACTATATGGATGTAAAACACTAAGTATAGACTAGATGTTGGGTAAAATGTCGGGGTAACACTCGACCTAACACTCAGGTGCACAGCGGAATATTTTAAATACTTAGTGACGAAATTGAAATAACACAAGGTGTAAATATGTGCAGGAAGTTATCAAAAATTTCTGCGTGCCTCAAGGCAAAATTCCACTACAGCAATGGATGCAAAATAACTATCCGAAGATAGTAAAAACAAGCCTAGAAAAACTACGAATCTAAACGATCCTGAAAACTACGAATCTTACGATTCTGAAAACTACGAAGTCCTAAGACATCTGAAAAAGAAATACTAGGCTTAAAAAGACACTTTGGCTCGCTCAAATTCTCTCAAAGTAAACTCGACAATTTTCGCTCATAGCTCTCAAAAGTTCTCGTCCAAAGGTGTAAAGTTGCAGCTCGAAATCTCCTCATATTTATTGGCCTTGGCTCATCTTGAATTGGTAAAAAGATCCATTGAATATCTCTTCAAATATCTCATCGAAGATCTCACTAAATATAGCATATATTTAGTTCGAATCTTCTCATCTCATTGGTCGATCTCTTATCTCCTATTTATGGTAGCTGGTTGAATGATTCTCTTTTGATATTCAGATCTTCTAATCTTGGCGTGGCTTGACTACTTCTCTTTTGATCTTCAAATATTCTATTTGTAGTAATTGCACTTCTTAAATTCGTTCAAGCAGCTCCACGCATTTTCCACACGGTTTGATCTATTCCCTATCCTTATTTACGTCCTGCATATCAGTAAATAAAGCTACAAAAAAGGTTAAACGGTTTTTGGGCATGAAAGCAATGTTGGCTGAAATGTTAGCCCAACATTGTCAAAGCTGAGCTAGTCAACATTAACAGACCTAGAGTCTCGTTTTGACTCTGAGCTGCAGCTACTGGCTACTGCCCCCAACGGAGACGCATGGACTGTGATTGAAAGAGTCCATTCGCACTTGTCTCTTCCCTCGATCAAAGGAGGATGCCAAAACTTATGAAACAATGAAAATACTTCGAAAAACCAATTAATACGAGCGCCGTAAAAAATAAGCAAATTTGGAGGACACCAACTACGAATTACCTAGTCCAATCGACGTGTTTTGGAGTCGTGAGACATTCGAAACGGACAGCCCATTGCACCCAGACATAACGGGTGGAAAGCTCATTGGCCCATTTGTGGGGATGGAGAAGAGAAAGCTTGTCTGAACTAATCTGCCACGACCTCTTGATGATCGCTAAGGATCTGCAAAAAAAAAAAGTTAATTGTGGGCAATTTTGTAAAAATCGCTAGGCGCTAGTCGGGCGGCCGAGGGGGGCCTAGCGCCTAGGCGATCTAGGCGGGGATTAGGCAGTTTATAGGCGACACGTAGACGGTAGACTCGTTTTTTATTGTTTTAATTTATATACTAATATACCAAAGTAAATATATATTTAATTTATTCATCTAAAGTATGTTTGGTTCCACCGAATAATCCAACGCCTAGCCAAAAATCGCCGCGGATGGCTCTGCCTAGCGCCTAGGCGCCGCCTAGGCCGAGTTTTTACAACAGAGATTGTGGGTGGTGTTTTTGTCAATATAGAACTTCAATTACACGCAGCTGCAGTGTGATGTGTGAAACAGGAGTGATCACAGGGGTAAGAATATGCTTACCTTGGCAATAGTAGGAGAATGTCTTCGAGAAGGGTGAACAAAACGTCTGTTCGTGGTCTCTTTTGTTTCCAGAGTTATTGACAGCTGAAAATGGGAGGCAATCATGACCAACTATTTAACCTTTCACTAATTTGCACATACATTGACAATGATGCATGTGTACCTCAAGGCATCTCCGAGCCCCTCCTTCGTGTAAGAAAGTTAAGGTTCCACCAATCTGTGACTTGGAGGAAAAAACTAAAACAAAAAACTAGTAATGAGAGAACTATAACTAATCTGAAAAAGTGTGTTTCACGTTCACCATTCACTGAAAAAATAAGTTGACTCGGGGTTCTTAGGTGAGAATCTTAGTAGAACTTGGTCGTCCAGTCTGATATTGTACGATCTGCCTCACAGAACCCCTACTACTGCAGAAAATTTTGCGAGAAAATTAGCCATATCGAACAAGCGCTCAATCAAATACTAGAAAACGAGGGCAAGTTCATGTCTAAACTCTAGATTTGAGATGAATTTGATTCAACGGGAAAGTGGAGAAAAAAAACTGACGAGAAACAACTACCCAGTGGTATTTCACAAAACAGAATGAAATGCCTAACCAGTGCCGAGATATGATGTACGGACGACAATCAATCATTCTATATCATTTCCGTTTAATGGTCTCACAAATATCATCTCATTTCCACACCCTCATACACAACCAGCAAGATATTCCCTAAAAATGCGTAGTGCCTCTAGATTCAAAAATTACGAATATGTCAAATCGTTATATAGTTCTATCGGCTTGAAAACGTTTAATTTACAGTTTACACCTAAAAGAAAGGTGGGGGGAAATGCCTTTTTCTATAGCAGAAGCACGTTCTTAAAAAAGCGACGACGCACCAATCAGTGCATGAGGAATATCGACACGACGATCGTATGAGTTGTGGTATGAGTTTGATGAACATTGCTTCGTTAAGCTGTTGAAACTAGCTTTACGCACATCACACACCATAGGGCTCGTATGAGTTGTCGATTCGAGAACAAATGAGGACTGAGCATACTTGATGTGAACCAGTCCAATCATAAGCAAGCTAAGTTGAAGATTCAAATACCGATCGAGCCCATAACAAGATTTCGAGCAAAGAAGTTCAAGGAAAAATTTAGCACGCTCATATTGAAGGTTGTAAAGAAGATAAGAACATGTTCATAGCAACTCGGAATAAAGAAGGTCATAATATAATTTTCAAGAACTTGATCGGAAAGAAACGACAATTTCAGAAAGTTTAGGGACTAAATTGCAATTACCGAAGAATTGAAGGACCAAAATGCAATTTTCATCCTTGGGCCAGATCTAAATAAGATTGCAAGATTTTATATTCAAATTAAATAGATATTTATTTAGTAAGATTCTCCTAGATTTTCAGCTAAATATCTGTTAGTTTGTTATTTGCATTTGTATATTTGGCCGTATGATAGTAGTATAAATAGGTCCTGTTTCTCATTAGACAAGACGAACTTTTGATATAAATATTTTTGAGTTTCATTATTGAATCTCTCCGAGTCTTTGTTACTCTTTCGTTCGACGTTCGAACATCGTCAATCTATTACAAAAGCAGTGCGCTGTGAGAATAGATCTAAGACCTATCATACGGTTTTACACATCCGTTCATGGCGTCTTTCAATCCATTAAGTGTTTCCTACGTGGCATCGACGTTGTGCGACTTTGGGGTTCGGGGTCGGTCTCGGGTGAAATAGATTGGGGTTCTTTATCAAAACTGAATCCTCTCTTGCACATCCCCTTTTTATTTCGCCAAAGGGTTCTCTCTTTCCTACAAAATGAGCCATGAAGCCTTTTTATAGGCCAAACACATCTTGGCTCCATAATTCCTCCGATTTGAGTTGCCTAATGAGAGGAGAGGGACTGAAGGCATATTCTTCTTGTTTCACACATGACAAAAGATGCCTTTCTAAGGAATCTCTGACACCTAAGAGATTCCTTTTCATGTGCTTGATCTTCGTCTGTATGTGGGTTGGTGGACTTGGTAGGTGGCTAGCCTGGCCAAGCATCCATCCCTTAGCTCGTCCGCACTTGGCAATGCCTGGCGCGCTCGCTACGTGCTTTGAGTAAATGCCGCCCGATGCTCAAGTGCGTGGTGCCAGCCTTTCGTGCGCGCAGGTGCCGCACGATGCTGCCGAGCGCGCCCATGCTAGCCAACGTTGCCAACATCAAAATCTCGTAATCCAACAAAGTGCCCATATGGGCTGCGCGTGATGCTGCGCGCAGAGTGCTGAAGGTGCGCGCTGCCTAGGTGCCACGCGCACCGACAAGGCCAATGTGCCTACTCCAAGTTCGGTCGAGTCCATCAAGCTCGACCAAGTGGCGATAACTCCTATAATTTGGCTAACACCAAATGACCACTCTATAAAAGATCCTTTATGCAAGTTGTGAAATTTCGTTATTTGGCCTTATTGGGACTGTTGAGGATTGCGAGCCGGAAACCCACCGGAGCCGCCGGAACGGCCGGAGAAAGTGGCTGGATGAAGCTGGTCGAAGCAGAGCTGGAAAGACTGAAGAGGAGCTGAAGATTGGCCGCGACGTACAGACACAGTCGGATCATCTTGGCGCGATCGGAGGGCTGAGGTTTAAAGCCTGGAGATTAGACACTGAGCGTTATATGGCTCGCGAAAGGATCGACGGCCCAGATCAGAAGTAACGAGTTGCGAGTTCGACTAGCTATCTTTCCGAGCTTATATCTTCTTGTAGAGTGAAAACCACGGTGAGGTGTAAACATGAGAGTTGTAGACGAGATAGGGCTCTGTAACTTTCGTGTTGGTGGTTAATGGAAATGAAGCTCGGTTGATCCGTGGACGTAAGCTGAAGTTCAGCCGAACCACGTTAAAATCTGTTTTCCAGAGTGTGTGCATTTCTGTGTTGTTTCGATCCGTTTCAGCTTGCAAGTGATCGAATCGACCCATGAGGGTTAAGTACACATAAAGAACATCCAAATACGAGTCTAACGGCGGTCCTCGATCAACAAATGGTGCGGTGAGCGTGGAGAACGGAGCTGTTTTCCCGGGAGTGACCGCAAGAGGCTCGATTTGGGGATTCTCGTTGGTTCAAGCGTTTTTGGACCAAGGAGGCTGCGGCTCAAGTTCGTTTCGGTTGTGAAGAGGCTTGAGGAGGCTCGGATGCAGGTGGTGGTGTCGCAGGCTGCCACGGGAAGCGCATCGGAGGGTGAAACCATGGCGGAAACGCGAGAAGAGCTTGCGGGAAATCTGTCGGATGATTTGGTGACGATTCGGGGCGTTTTGCGGTTCGGGAGAGGTGTTGCGGGGATCCAAGGTGAACGAGGTTGGACATGGAGTTCAGGAGGAGCCTCGTGTGGATCGGGAGGGCTGGAGAACGGCCGGAGCAACGCGAGAACCGCGGGAGAACGGATCAACGCCAGTGACAGGGCAAGCTGGTTTTCGTCCGGGTTTGGAGGCTTGATTTTCGGGTCTTAGTGGGTTGTCCGGTGGAGGCAACCGGTCCTACACAAAGTAGGGAATGTGGCGGCTCGAGTGGTGGTCGAGGGAAGCCACGGGGACCTAGTCTTGAGGTGGAGCAAGGCCGAGCAAGTGCCTTGGTTGGAGCAGTTTTCTGACAGAAACTGCTCGGAGTCAGGGGCGGATCTACGTTGTGGCCCGGGGGGGCCACGGCCCCCGCGAAGATTTTCGAAACTATTAGTATTGTATATATAGCATACTGTTTTTTACGTACAAATTAAGTAAATACACAAAATAATTCCGAAATCGCTGTTAGCTCGGTGGTTTGCTAACTTTTGTTCAGTATTGAGGTGCGCGTGGAGGTCCTTGGTTCGATTCTTGTAGCTGACTACTTTAACTATTTTTATTTTAATTCTTTATCGATTCAGTGTCCTGACATTCCAGTTTTCTTTAACTATTTATTAGTTCTATATTTTATTATTTGAGTGTTATTTAATTGATAAAATTTCCTTGACATATATTGGTTAATTAAACCTTTAATTTAATTCTCTTTTGATCTTTTCTAATTGTTTTCATAATTCTTAAATTGGGGCTACTACATCAATTTTGTCTGTTTACATTTTATTTTATATTTACAATTTTCTACTTATTTATCCATATTATTTACTGATAAAAATAAATTAACACAATAACATCTATAGACGAAAAAATAATTTCTATAAAGTAAAACTTACGTCATTTTGATAATTTAAATTGTTAAATATTCGCTATAATAACATTAAATTTGTATTAAGAATAAATATTTAATGTACTATTCTACTATGTAATCCCCAACTTTATTATATACACGTTGGCCCCCCCAAACTAAAATTTCTAGATCCGCCCCTGCTCGGAGTTGCGATGTTTGGAGCTCGATTGTGATGGTTTCGGGCTTGAGGTGGAGGCCGCTCTACCTCGACTAGAGAGTATTCTCACGCCACAAGAGCAGGTGAGCTCGGAGGTGGAAGAGATGCGGTGGCCGGGGTTTGGGCTGCGATAAGGACTCCGAGAGTAGGTGGAGGTTTGGGGCGGATTTCGGGCTTGAGGTGGAGGCCGCTCTACCTCGACTAGAGAGTATTCTCAGGCCACAAGAGCAGGTGAGCTCGGACGAAAGTTCAACAGAAAAATTCTTTCTACATCAGAATTTTTTCTTGTGAGGTTTGGGGCGGATTTCCTGGCGAGTTTGGGCTGCGATAAGGACTCCGAGAGTTGGGATTGCGAGTTTGCCGTTTCGAGGTGGAGTTTGTTGAGGATTGCGAGCCGGAAACTCACCGGAGCCGCCGGGAACGGCCGGAGAAAGTGGCCGGATGAAGCTGGTCGAAGCAGAGCTGGAAAGACTGAAGAGAAGCTGAAGATTGGCCGCGACGTACAGACATCGTCGGATCATCTTGGCGCGATCGGAGGGCTGAGGTTTAAAGCCTGGAGATTAAACGCTGAGCGTTAGATGGCGCGCGAAAGGATCGACCGCCCAGATCAGAAGTAACGAGTTGATGCGGATGATTAATAATGGCCCTTGGATCAAAAATCGGACGGTGAAGATAAGAATCGCCATTTCACTTAAAGAGTCACATGCAACTCTTGCTGGGTCACGCATAAATGCATGGATGACGTGGCGTGATCTGCTGCGTGGGATTGGAATAAGATGGACGGCTCTGATTGATCGCAGCATGCTCATTTCATGTTTTTCAGCTGTATAAATAACAGAGTTGCGAGTTTGACTAGCTATCTTTCCGAGCTTATATCTTCTTGTACAGTGAAAACCACGATGAGGTGTAAACACGAGAGTTGTAGACGAGATAGGGCTCTGTAACTTTCGTGTTGGTGGTTAATGGAAATGAAGCTCGGTTGATCCGTGGATGTAGGCTGAAGTTCATCCGAACCACGTTAAAATCTGTTATCCAGAGTGTGCGTTTCTGTGTTGTTTCGATCCGTTTCAGCTCGCAAGTGATCGAATCGATCCACGAGGGTTACATACACATAAAGAAAGTCCAAATACAAGTCTAACGGCGGTTCTCGATCAACAGGGATCGGCCCACATAGGAGGAGAGTTAGCCCATATAAGAGATGGCTTCCATCCTAAAACCAATTGGTGATAGGTGAAATGGCTCATCTACTTCCAATCAAACTCTCCTCAATTACCTGATGTGGGACACGTGTGGGTTATTAGGGTTTCTAGTTCTTAACGATAGTTGTCTCGAATGATCATGGATTTTACGAAGTGTGATTTTCCAATGAGATTTCTGTCTACGAACGAGAACTATATTTCTGTCTATTAAATTTCTCACGTATTCTATTGCAAGATCTTCCATGTTTATACCTCCCAACTCAACAGCTTCGTAATTCCCTCTGCTCCCCCTCATATTCATGAAGCATACTGGGCGAAGATGAATGAGCATATAATGTAATCAAATCCAATAATTCCTAGAATAAATAATTATCACTTTGTTGTAAAAATTATATATTGTATATACAAAAGTCTGCAAAGAAGTACAAATTTTATTACATTTGTTTTTGAGTTACATTACAAGTGAAAGTATAATGCCTTTATAATGTCACACAGCTAAATGCCAATAAGAATTATCTGATTGCATTCATCACTAAGTATGACCATTGTTCTCTTATTTAATTGCCTGGCTTCATTAAGATACGCAATTGAGGAGATGAGCCCGTGATGCATTGTTCTCTTGTAGGCATGAGCGGTTGAGATGGATGCAACGTGCTGAAGATTTGTTGTAGGCATCTAATATATTATCAGCGTGGATTAGGGATATTTAGTCTGTATTTATAGTATAGATTTGTATATATCTTTAGCATAAATAAGTTGCGATAATCAAGGAGATAATATCTTCTTTGTACACTATATATACGCCGGTATTGTTAATGAATACAATAAGCTTTTCCAAACACGTACTATTTCTCGTTATTTTAACATGGGATCAGAGCAAGGTTCTCTGTGATCGTTTTGTCGTCATGGCGGACTCCGGAGAAAGCAATAAGGTGGTCGTAGGCAGTGATGAGACAGTGTGACGCAAGATAATCTCGCCGTATGATCTGACTGCCAACGACAGTCTTGGAAACATCATCACTCAAGTTCAATTAAAGGGTGGAAGCAATTATGACGAATGGTCTCGGTCCTTGAAGAGGGCTTTGCACGCGGGAAAGAAGTTTGGATTCGTGGATGGAAGATACAACAACCGGCTGAGGAATTGTCGAATTTCGACGATCGGTGGCCTATCAATTCCCTGTTGGTCTCATGGATTATGAATACGATATAGACATCCTTTCAATCGACGATTACGCACATGGAGATTGCAAAAGATCTGTGGTTGGACATCAGGGAGAGGCTTTCCATCGCCAATGGACCACGTATTCAGCAACTCAAGGGAGAATTGAAGCCCATTGCAAACAAAGGGGATCGAACATTGTCGCCTCTACGGACGCTTGAAATAGATATGGGAGGATCTCGACGCTTATGACCGTGTTCCAACTTTGTGCGGCCTCTTCGTGTGCAATCTTGCTGTTGAGGCGAATATGAGGCATGAAGAGGAGAACCCAGCAATTCCAGTTGGGACTTGACGAAAGTGTGTATGGACGACTCGATCCAACATCCTTGCGCATGATCCTTTGCCTTATTTGAACAAGGTGTACTCCACCATTGTACAAGCGGAGAGGATGGGTCTGATGTTGCAGAAGAAGGAAGTCACTAGTGACATGATGAGTTTTGCGGCACAGGCTGGGAGCGTCATGAGATCCGGCGATGTGGCTTTTTTTGCGATGTCGGCTGGCAACAAGTCGAAGGGCCGCGGAACTCCTCGAGACAAAATATGGTGTGTTCTCACTGTAACCGGACTGGGCACAATGTCCATACCTGCTACCAGCTGATTAGTTATTCGGAGGAAAGGGGCGAGCGCTCACGTGGGTCCGGAGAACGAGGACGTGGACGTTCTGGTGCATCTACTTCTAGGCATGATGGTGGCAATACTCTTGGAGTTTCTGCACAAACAGCAACTGCACACACCGTACGGTCGCTGGATGGGACGAGTTCGTCAGATTCGGCACATGCTGTAACAGGATTGAATCAAGAGCAGTGGACTACCTTGCTGTCGTTATTCAATTCGGCCAAATGAATCCTCCGAGAAGTTGTCTGGTAAGCATTAATGTCAACAATGGATGTATGACTCTGGCGCCACTACTCATATGACAGGGTCACTTCTTCACTTCACCACCGTTAAAGAAATAAATGGTGTGCCGGTTCAATTACCAATATGTCAGAGGGTAGTCGCCACTAAAGCTGGAACTGTGGCTCTTAATCACAATATGACATTGCGAGATATGCTTTATGTGCCCATTTTATTGTGTCATTTAATTTTCTATCTCTCAGCCTTTGAAGGACTCCGCTTGTGTTGCTCACTTTACTCACGACTCATGTGTTATACAAGACCCCACGTCAAGGATGCTGATTGGAGTGGGTAAGCATTGAGAGAGCCTGTACTTCTTCCGAGACACAGAGACTGTGGCGGCTGTGACGACGAAGAAGGCATCCTCATTAGACGTGTGGCATCAGCGATTAGGGCATCCGTCCTCTAAGGTTCTAGAGTTGTTTCCACATATTGGGCCTAGTAAGGATAATAGTATGAATAATGCATGCGACATTTGTTTTGTAGCCAAATAGGGTCAAGACGTTTTTCCTATTAGTACTTCTAACATTAATGAATTATTTGGTTTGGTTCACTGTGATTTATGGGGGCCATATCGTGTTCTCATGTTCTCCGGAGCTCGTTATTTTTTTATAATAGTCGACGATTTTTCACGTGGCACATGGATTTTTTGTTGGTTGACGAAAAGGAAGTGTTCTCGACTTTGCGTAATTTCTTCTCGATGGTGGAACAACAATTCAGGAAGTCGATAAAGATTGTGCAAAGCGGTAATGGGACATAGTACGCGAGGATTTATGCATGACGACGTATTTTCGCACACGAGGCATCGTACGCGAAACATCCTGCGTTGGGACTCCACAACAAAATGGTGAGTAGAACGTAAGCATCGACATATCTTGAACGTTGCCCGTGCTATGCGTTTCCAAGCTCAGCTACTCGTTCAGTTCTGGGGAGAATGCATCTTAACTGTCGGATATCTTATTTGTCGTACTCCATCGAGTATTTTGCTCGGCAAGACGCCCTGTGAAATTTTATACGGCAAGCCGCCTTCTCTCTTTCATTTGCATGTCTCCGACTTCTTATGCTACGTACATAACCAACATCGCAACGGTGACAAATTCTCCAGTCATAGCCGCAAATGTGTGTTTGTAGGATACCCGTATGGTAAAAAGGGTTGGCGTGTCTATGATGAGGAAATTGGAAACTTTCTTGTGTCTCTGGGCATTGCGGTTTTTGAATCAGAATTTCCTTATTCTAAACTGGATTCGGATGAAGTAAATCCCTCAATCCTTAATTCTGAGGTAGTTCCCGATGACCATGATGATAAGCTCGAAGCTCTGGTATCATCTCAAAATGGACAAGGATCATCATCTATTCATCGGTAACGCTCCTGATGTAATTCATAGTAATGACACTTCTGTAGACATGGGTATACACGATAATAATGTAGAGGAAGAATTTTGGGACGTGGGCATCGAGCTAAAGTCTGGTCTACTCGTCTTCGTGACTTTGTTGCTCGCACCATTAATGCTTCTAGCCCCTCTCACAGCTCGCCCTCCTCCTCAGCTTCCTCAGGTCCGTTATATTCTATACATGATTGATATGATTCTTTTTTCCCATGACATCGAGCATTTCTGGCGAGTGTAACTGTAGGTATTGAGCCCCGAACATTTGCGGAAGCAAACCAGGATGTTCGATGGCAAACTGTCATGCGCCAAGACATTCAAGCCCTCGAAGACAATGGTACGTGGACAATCGAGTCGCTTCCCTATGGCAAATGCGCCATTGGATGCAAATGGGTGCTCAAGATCAAGTATCATTCATCAAATGGATGTGCACAATGCCTTCCTTCACGGGGACCTCGAAGAAGAGGTTATGAAGTTGCCCCCTGGTCTTTCTACTGCAGGCTCAGACAAGGTGTGTCATCTTCGTCGTTCTCTTTATGGCTTGCGACAAGCGCATCGTTGTTGGTTCGCCAAACTGGTCGGCGCATTGTGGGAGTACGGGTTTCAACAATCTCTCTCCGACTATTCCCTCTATACTCTACAACATGGTTCTCTTTAGCTTAGTATTTTGATTTACGTCGATGATCTCATTATTTCTGGCATGATGACAATGCAATACAGAGTTTCAAAGACTATTTGAGTCGTTGCTTCCATATGAAGGATATTGGAGGCCTTAAGTATTTCTTGGGGATCGAGGTGGCACGAAATTCCTCGGGTCTTTTTCTTTTCGAACGAAAATATGCATTGGATATCATTGCCAAAGTCGGTTTATTAGGTGGCAAACCTGTTAGTTTTCCGATGGAACAGACTCATAGACTCTCGTTGGTTGCCGACGACACGCATTCGGATCCCATGCGCTGCCGTCGTCTTGTTGGGCGTTTGATCTACCTCGCAGTCACACTACCTGAGTTGTCTTACTTTGTTCATGTGCTTACTCAGTTTATGCAGAAATCGATGCAATCACATTGGCATGCTGCTCTTCGAGTTGTCCGTTATCTGAAAAGAAATCCTGGTCAAGGAATCCATCTTCATGCTGATTGTGATTACAACTCTCTGCTTGGTGTGAAAAGAAATCCTGGTCAAGGTTGTCCTTTGACACTCCGCTCCCACACTAGATGATTCATCAATTGGGTCTGTCGCCTGTTTCTTGGAAGACCAAGAAGCAAAAAACTATTGCGCGATCGTCAGCTGAGGCTGAGTATCGTTCTATGGCATCTACTATTTGCGAACTGAAATGTGAAAGGCTTGCTCTTATGCCTCAGTGTTTCTCACTCTCAACCTATTTGTCTCTATTGGACAGTCAGACAGCATACACATTGCCGCCAATCCAGTTTTTCATGAGCGCACGAAGCATATTGAGGTAGATTGTCATTCCGTGCTCGACGAGATCGGCAATGGTATTGTTCTTCTGTGTTATGTTTCTACACATGTCCAGCTTGCTGACATTTTCTCTAGGCATTGGGACAACAGCATTCAATTTTTAATTAGCAAGTTGGGCATCCGCGAGCACGCTCCAACTTGAGGGGAGGTATCAGCGCGGATTAGGCATAGATTTAGTCTTTATTTACAGTATAGATTTGTATATATCCTTAGCATAAATAGGTTGCGATAATCAAGGAGACAATATCTTCTTTGTACACTATATATACGCTGGTATAGTTAATGTTTACGATAAGCTTTCCAAACACGTATTATTTCTCGTTATTTTGTCATATAGTAATAATACACATCATAATAATTCATCATCAAAACATCCACATCTACACTTATATATACCGTTGGCATAAACTATTCATATATATGAAGGAAAATATACTATAGTTCTACGACTCACCATAAGTAGCAAAAAATAATGCAATTCTCTGAAACCACAACCATGTAGTCAGCTTTGCCGGACCAGATCATCTGTCCCATTGCGTGTACCCATCAATTATATTGTTGAAATTGAAATTTTAACATTTTATAATTAAAATAAAAGATATTTAATGTTAGAGAGATGAGAGATTCACATGTAAGGAGAGAAAACAATTATGGACCCCATATGCACATGTTAAAATATAAATTTGTTTCGCCTTTATCTATTTGGACTCCTATATTATTTTCCCCTAACACCTGAACCTAAAATCATAAAACTTGGCACAAACCATAAACCCTAACCCAAACCCTAAATCCTAAACCCTACACCCTAAACCATCCTAAACCATAAATCATAACCATAAACATGAACCCTAAATCCTTAACCTTGAATCCGAACCCTAAACCTTGAACTCGAAACCCTAAAGCCTAAACTCTAAGGATAAAATACCTCCAACAATTAATACTTTTCGTATGATCCTTAGTAATAATAAGTAGAAAATAACAAAAAAATTAAGCAAAAAAATTATGTTTTAGCATGTGATCTCATTTAGACGTGAATCTCACATCTTTTTAATATTGTATTTATCTTATTTTAGTTGTAAATTGTTACAATTTCCATATAAGCAAAATATATTAGTTGGTAGATATAATGGGACATCTAAGGTGACAGAAGATCTCATTCAAAACTTTGTTGTCGGCATCTATGAGAGTATGATGCTTAGAGTTTAGACGACTAGGGTCCAAAAATTCGAACACTGGTGACGAATGAAGATATCTATCATCATAAATATTTATACATTAATAATTTTAATTTAATTATTAACTTGTAATGATGTGATTTTCAATGAAAAATAAAATACCTCATGATTAGCTTCCTTAACTTAGAATATCATCAATCCTGGGGAGAAAATCTTAACTGGTCCCCTATGTTTACCACACGGACCAATTTTGTCCCCGATATTTCACATGAACCAATGCAGTCCTCGATGTTATCTATTTTGAACCAAATGGTCATGCCGGTAGATTTCTGTCAATTTTGAATTGAAAAACTGACAGGTGTTGATACGTGATTGGCAAGACTTAAAAAATCACAAGTTAACATTAAAAAATGAAAAAAAAAATCAACAAAAAAAGAGAAAATTTAAAAAATATTTAAAAAATTCTAATAAATTAAAACAAAAAATAATATAAAATAAATAAAAAGTAGTAAATTAAATCAATAAAATAAATTAAGAAAAAATAAAGGAGAGAAATGGTAAAAAAAATAAATAATAAATAAAAAATATAAACAAAAATGAAAAATATGATTATTTATTAATACTAAAATAAGTGAAAATGAAATAAGGATAAAAACGCCACTCGAAGTTTACGAGAATCCCCAACCCCGTCCCTACCAAGTTAACGAGGATGCAATCGTCCCATTATCGACCATTATGTCCTCATTAGCTTGGCATGGACGGGGTCAGGGATTTTCGTAAACTTTTCGTTTATTTATGTTTTATAAATTTTAATAAATAAAAATATTTTTGTTTTCTTTTTAAGTTTAAATTTTATTAATTATTTTTAGTTTTAATCTCCTCCCTGTTTTAGTTATATTTAATGTATTTTTATTTTCTCTTTATTTATTTTAATTATAATTTATTATTGTAATAACTTTACTTCTCTCTTAATTTTTATTTGATTTTAATTGATTATTATTTTATTTTTTATTCTCTCTTTGTTTTATTTTATTCTCTTTTTTTATTTTTAACTTTTATTTGAAGTTTTCCTTTTTGTGTTTTGAATTTTTCTACATTTTTAATGTCAATTTATGCTTTTTAAAGTCATGTCAGTCGCATGTAGACACGCGTCAATTTTCCATCCAAATTGATGAAGTCTAACGGCAGGACCAATTTGGTTCAAATCGGGGACTAAATTGGTCCACACAAAACAACGGTGACGAAATTGGTCTATGTGGTAAACATCGGATGCCATTAGGGATTTTCTCCCTCAATTGTGTACTTTATGTTTGGAAATAGTTCTTGGTGAATAAATCCTCCACTTAATTAGGGTGTGCTTGGTTCATGGAAAGTAGTAGGGAAAAGAAAAGGAACAGGAAAATTGTTTTCGTGTTTGATTGATCGGAGAAATACGTAAGGAAAGAAAAGAAAACTAATTTCCAAACCAAATGGTGCGGAAAACCAAACAAAAACTTATGAAAATCATTTTCTCCCGCGTTTTCTTTTCCACCCTATTTTCCTCAAACCAAACATACTGTAAAAAACGTTTTATTGCAAGCGTTCGGCGTTAAAAAACAAATTGAAGCTGTCATTTCCTCCACACGTATTCAAATCAGATGTGAATCTCCTTATCTGCATTTTCACTGGAAATGGTCGGTTGTTGGTTCTGCGTATGATTTTCTTACTTGGAAGTCTATCTTTCCCCATTAACTTGTATTGAAAAAAACTAAATAACTATCTTACATAGTTATTTATGCGCAGTTGTATATCCCATTTTGAAGAGAATCACATAAAAGAAAAACATCTGCCAAACTTCTCGTCCATAGTAATTTAAAAAAAAAAAGCTAAAAATAAAGAGAATCACTCCTCTTCCTCTTTGTCGTCTTCATCTTCGTCTTCAATCAGATCATCGATATCAACATGAAGGAGATCGTTTCCATTGTTCTCTAGGTCTTCTGCTATCTGCTTCATCGAGTCGTAAATACACTTGCTACAATCGCGCACTCGTACGCTTAATAGCGTATTTATATCTCCTACGTCAGACGGAAATTCCACCAGATTGTGAAGTGAAACAAGCTCAAGCGTCTCGAGAACTTGAAAGTGACTAGACTCTGATCTCCAAATAACAAGATTCAAATAATGAACCCTTAAGCATTTCAATCTCGGGAACTGTCCATCGACGGTACACCACTCGTCACCAACAAGCGCATTAAAGCTCAATTGGAGCACTTCAAGATTCGGAAGGGAACCAATCATGGCCATGTCTTCCCAACTAATTCTTCCATCCCTCAAACTTAACCTCTTCAGCGACTGCGGGAATGAGATGCTCTTTATGTCCAGAGGAATAAACATGCAAGGTACAAACAAAGATTGAAGATTGCGAAGAAGTGCGAGATTGTTGAGGCAATAATACGACCAGTTTATTTGCTCTCTTAAGCCAGGCCTACCGTAAATCAATGCTAGTTTGACTAGATTAGGCAATCTTCTAACGACCTCCTCCGTACACCTGAAATCACGTATACCTGTAAGCGTATGCATATGTTGCAAGACAGCCATGTCGTTCGTATCCACTGGGTCAGGCAACACACCGGTAACTGCACGAACGTGTCTTAACTGCGGCATTTCCCATATTTTCGATAATAGCAACTTATTTATGCTGCCGTATAAGATGTTATGCAATACTTGTAAATTCCAAAGTAGACATATAAGAAATGGAGATACTAGTACGGTGAGATCAGGACGAAAACTATGTGATTGTCCTATGAAAAGGGACCTTAGTTTCGTGACTTGAGGAGGAATATCAAGGGTATAACCGTCTATCTCATCTATTAACTTGACGAACCTTGATCCGTGAAGTCGTGGATACTTTGCGCTACACACATCGCACACCTTATTATGGCTCGTCTGAGACGTCGATCGAGAACCAACGACCACCGTGCAGAGCTGAATCCTCTTAAACGCCACCTCGACCTTACCACATAAGAAGCACGCATTTTGGATGTGATCGTTTGGGATTACTTGTACGGTTGGCACGCTCAAAAGCCGCTCCTTGTAAGTTTCTTTGATGCATATTTGCCTCATAAGGTCATGGATTCCGCAAATCTTGAATTTTCTGCAATTTCCCGGTTTACGAACGAGAACCATATTTCTTCCGACTAAATCTTCCAAGTATTCCATTGCAACATCTTCCATGTTTCGACCTTTCTCATGCCTAACGATTCCCTCTGCTACCCACGATTCGATGAGTCGATTGACCTTTATGTCGCTATCTTCAGGAAAAACACCCATATAAAGGAAGCATGGCTTAAGATGAATGGGCAAATGATCGTAACTCACAGATAATATACTCAAGCACTTCTCCTCGAGTTCAGACTCAACAAATGAGTCAATTTTCTCGGAAAAGAGCTCCCAGTATTCGAGCGTTCCGTTTGATTTTGCCATGAGTCCTCCCATTACGACGAGTGCGAGGGGAAGTCCTCCGCACTTTTTCGCAATTTTCTTTCCGACTTCCTCCAATTCTGCACTGCAACGAGATTTCTCACGGAACAATGTCCAGCTTTTGTCCTCGTCGAGCAAACCGATCGAATAGCAGTTGTCGGGAGGCGCTAAGGAGTTAGCCAAATCCGATAGCCTCGTAGTTATCACAATTCGGCTTCTATTGCTGTTGCTCGGAAAGAACCGCCTTAAACCATTCCAAGCTTCGACACTCCAAATATCATCCATAACGATCAAGTACCTCTTGCCGAATAACTTTTGGTACAGACGAGTTCCCAAATCCCCATTGCCGCTTTCAATAACTCCCTTCTTTTCGAGGTCCAAAACAAGTTTTTGAACATCGTATTCTTGGGATATCGTGAGCCAAATGCGCACATCAAAGTGTTCATTTACAAATTTACTGTCAAATACATGTCGGGCAAGAGTTGTCTTGCCAACACCTCCCATTCCTACAACTGGGATGATTTGAAGGTTAGGGTTTTTCCCGACGAGCTGACCCATGATCTTTTCCGAGTGCTCCTCAAATCCCACCACAGTATTTGAGCCATCATCGACGTAGGAAGACTTTGTGAGAGGCCGAGCAACTACACTGTGATCTCTTTCCTTGATCGTCGCCATCAATCCTTGATTTATGGACTCTGTCCTTCCAATCAGCACTTCTGTATCTCGACAGAAAGAGGATCTTTCGATCTCATCCAATTCATCGTCGTCATCATTGGCTCCAATAATACAAAGTCGATCTACTATAAATTTGTCGATTACGTCGTCTGCCTCGATAACAACTTGGCGGATTTGCTCAATCGTCGGGTAGTCGATTAGCTAGGAATGAAGCTCGAGAGATTCTTGCAAGGAGCTGAATTTTTCTTGCAGCGCTTCAATACGAAGTTTGTTTGGAAGAATCTTATTAGAGCGAGGAGGTAAGAGAGCGTTGTCCAAAGTACGCATGAGGGTAAGAACCGATGCGTAACCTCCTACTGCCATTTTTTCTCTGAATCAAACAAGGAAGGAAATATGTGAACTGTGAAATGTGTTAGAAGTTGTTTTAGGATTTAAATATTGTGTTTTATTAGTGTCAGTTTACTAGTGGATAAACACTAGTAGTTAATTAGGGATAAGGACTAGTAGTTTTACATTTGTGATGTATGATTGTATTAAATAGAAGAATGCTTACGTGAATTAGTATACAAGTGTTTTTCCATCATATCTCTGTCAATTCTCCTTCATACAAAAATCAACAATTGGTATCAGAGCGTTCATCTTAAGGAACCTGTGAAGATCATGGAAGCCGAAACAAATTTCTCGACGATTGCTCCGGCGGTGTTCGATGGCGAAAACTACCAGCACTGGGCAGTACGTATGCAGACGTATTTGGAGGCTCTCGATCTCTGGGAAGCGGTGGAAGTAGACTACGAAATTCCCGAACTTCCCAACAATCCCACGATGGCTCAACTAAAAGCGCACAAAGAGAAGAAGACAAGGAAATCGAAGGCGAAGGCATGTTTGTTTGCCGCAGTTTCGTCCACCATTTTCTCTCGGATAATGTCTCTAAAATCCGCAAAAGAGATATGGGACTATCTGAAGAAGGAATATGAAGGTGATGAACGAATCAAAGGAATGCAGATCTTGAATCTTATAAGAGAATTCGAACTCCAACGAATGGAGGATTCTCAGATGATCAAGGAGTATTCTGACAAACTGCTTGCGATCGCTAATAAGGTGAGACTTTACGGTTCTGAATTAACTGATTCGAGAATTGTCGAAAAAATTCTCGTTACAGTTCCTGAAAGATACGAGGCAACCATCATTACCTTGGAAAATACCAAGGATATGTCAAAAATTCCTTTGTCCGAGTTACTTAGTGCCATGCAAGCACAAGAGCAACGGAGAATGATGAGAGAAAACACACCAATCGAAGGAGCGTTGGCAGCGAAGGCGCATTTCACGTCGAAAGCTAACTGGAAGAAGAAGAATTACGAAGGCGACGTTCTAGCGACAGAACACGATAATGTCCAAAGCGGGTACGAAAATCAGAAAAAATTGTATCCACCTTGCGAACATTGCGGGAAGAAGGGTCACCCACCGTTTAGATGTTGGAGAAGGCCCGACGCCGAGTGCACTATATGCCATAAAAAAGGGCACGAGCGTGTGATCTGTAGAAACAAAAATCAGCAGCAACACGAAGTCGCAAAAGCTGTTGATACTCAGCCGACTGATCGAGAGGAGGAGGATTATCTTTTTGCTGCTACGTATGTCTCGAGCGTAGACGCATGCGACGAATGGCTCATCGACAGTGGATGTACTAATCACATGACGTATAATAAGGCGCTGTTTCGAGATCTGAGCAGCAACACCACTTCGAAGATTCGAGTTGGCGATGGCAAATATATACCGGTTCACGGAAGAGGGACCGTTGCAATTTCTACCACTTCAGGTACGAAGTTAATCTCTGATGTGTTATATGTTCCTGATATTCATCAAAATCTATTGAGTATCGGACAACTTATGGAGAAAGGCTTCAAAGTTCACTTCGAGGATTACTACTGCATGATTAAAAATGCAAGCGGCCACGATATAGTCAAAGTGAAAATGAGAGGGCGAAGCTTTTGTCTAAATCCGTCGAAGGAGGAGTTGATTGCCTCAACTGACAAACAGAATACAAAAGAATCTGCTGCTCCTACTAGTGAAGTATATGGCAAGCAGGTTTATTCAGACGAGCCGTTGAATGATGAAAATTCAGGTATGAAATCTGAAAAAGCTACTTTGGAAAATTATGTCTCTAGCAAGTCTGATCAGACCAATGTTGTGAAGCTGAAGAAGAAACAATGCAAGAAGCTGAATTACCAACAGTTCTGCAAAGATCGCATGCAAGAATATTATGATGCGAAGGCTGGTCCATCTCATGAGGAGGAAAATGAGCAGAACATGAAATTCTTGTATTCGAGTCATTTTCGGCCGCCTAATCTGAGTTTCAGAACAGATTAAGAAGATTGAAGATCCTAAAACAAGGAGGAGTGTTAGAAGTTGTTTTAGGATTTAAATATTGTGTTTTATTAGTGTCAGTTTACTAGTGGATAAACACTAGTAGTTAATTAGGGATAAGGACTAGTAGTTTTACATTTGTGATGTAGGATTGTATTAAATAGAAGAATGCTTACGTGAATTAGTATACAAGTGTTTTTCCATCATATCTCTGTCAATTCCCCTTCATACAAAAATCAACAATGGAATGCAAGTTCAAACTTCAAACCACGAGAACTTCATGGCAATGTAATTAATAAACTATGTATTGAACATCGAATCCAATTCACATGGGTGACGTAACGCGTGCTGTGATTGTGCATAGAATAATATTATTGCTGCAGTCCCCCAAACACTCACAAGTAACGACGCTCCATTACAACAATACTATATTGAACAGGTGACTAAGCTGTTATTCGTTTAACAACCTTTAGATTAATACATTGTATATTTTTTAATCCTGTGTACCTAACTTTAGTTTAATATATCATACATTTCAATATCGTGCACCAACTCTAGATTACTATATTGTATATTTTAGTATTGTGTACCTAAATCTAGATTAGTATATTGTTTCATTTAATCAATGCAATCTGCTCAAGATGCGGATAACTCTTACGGGGTACGTTCCTGTCTGCCTTCCTCAATTAAGGGATAATTGTTAATTTGGTCCCTCAGTTATAGGTCTACATCAGTTTTAGTCCCTAAAAACCACGCGTCATCAATATATGTCCCTCAGTTTGTAATCCCTTTTCTTAGATCGAATAAAAAGTGCTCTGTTTGACCAGTGGAGTAGGCTAAAAGTGAGGCCGAACAAACGTAAATATGTGCATTTGCTGTTTTTCTTTTCGTCTGGTTTTCCGATTCGATTCACTTCAAGACCCAAATTCTTGGGCTGATAATCAATCACGAACAAAAATTCGCTCAATCAGGAACCCAAAGCAGCTGATTTCCCAACAGAAAAAATGGTATGAAGTTGATTTTTAAGTTATATTTTTCTTGATATATGATGTTTCCATAATTAAGTTGAGAAATCGAAGACTAACTCGAATGCGACGTATTGTGCGGTGCTCTGTGACCATTTTATTCACTAGACAAATAACGATACAACTTCAAGTTAATTACATGATTGAGAAAATTAGTCAAATATACTTGTACTAATTAGTACCATCAATCCTTAAAATTCTTGGTCAATGATATAGGTATTAGTATATCGATGCCCAGCTAAGAGAGCATGGGCTACATTACATCTCTAGCGGAACAGTTGGATTGTCAAATGGGTTTGGATCGGTACCCGGCCCAACCCGTTTACCCTCGTCCCTTCTCCATGTTTCTAAATCGAATATAACTGAATGACCCGAATCAGTTGCGGGTCGAACGACTCATTGTCCGAAATCGAAATGCGAGAGCTTTCGAATACGATGACCCAACTTTAAGTTTCTCTTGAATGTAATTTAGAAACCTAACAAAGGTCCCAACTTTTTTGTCCTAATATCAGTTTGGGTGACGAAATAAGTTCAAGATTTTCCATTTTTTCGCAAGAGATTATAAGCTCAAAATCAAGATTTTGCGTAATTAATCAATCAAATTCTGAGTATTGCAAGTTGGATGGGGAAAAAAAGTGATATCGGTTACTACAGTTGAGCGGGTTGCGGAGCCGAGTGAATTTTCAGTTGAGTAATATATAGTTTTGAGGCTAGCTAGAGTTATAGGGATGTCTAAACTGAAAGTGATAAGTTATAGGAAATTAAATTTCTTTTTCTACTCTCCTCCAAAAGGAAAGTAAAGTTTCACACCAGAGTAACATACGACAATTAACCACGAAAATATGATTTCAATCCAGAAATAACATACGCAGGCAGCATGTAACAATAGTTTGGGGGCAGCAGCTACAAGTACAGAACGTCATCATAAAAAGAAAACATATGACAATTTTCTCGTCCGACGGTAATTAAAAAAAAAAAAGGCTAACGGAAATTCTCAGTAATATGAACATGGAGATCGTTTCCATTGTTCTTTTGCTCTTCCGCAATCTGCTTCACGGACTCGTGGATGCACTTACTACACCTCCACACTCGTATGCTTAATAGCGTATTTATGTCTCCAATGTCTAACGGAAATTCCTTCGTCCACTCAAGTGCAACAAGATCAAGCTCCTCGAGAACAGGAAAGTGACTAGACTCCGTTCTCCAAGTAACAAAACGCGTATAATGAACTCTTAAGCATTTCAATTTCGGGAACTGTCCTTCGACCGTGCACCACTCATTACCAAAACACGCATGTTCATCCAATTTGAGCACTTCAAGATTCGGAAGCGAACCAACTATGGCCATGTCTTTCCAACTAAGACTTCCATCCCTCAAACTTAATTTCTTCAGCGACTGCGGGAATGAGATGCTCTTCATGTCCAAAGGACTTAACATGCCGCAATGTACAAACAACGATTGCAGATTGCGAAGAAGTGCGAGATTGTTGAAGCAACAGTACGACCAGTTTTTTTGTTCTCCTTCAAAGGACCTAGTGTCATATTTCAATGCTAGTTTGACTAGATTAGGCAGTCTTCTAACGACCTCCTCTGTACACCTGAAATCACGTATACCTGTGAGCGTATGCATATGTTGCAAGACAGCCATGTCGTCCGTGTCCACTGGATCGGGCAACACACACGTCCTATTTGCACGAACGTATCTTAACTGTGGCATGTCCCACAGCGAGGTATTTGCACCGTGGAATAGGGTGTCACTGTCATGCAATCCTTGTAAATTCCATAGTAGATAGATAGGAAATGGAGGTGGATCTCCTACGGAAAGGGACCTTAGTTTCGTGGCTTGTATGGTTGGCACGCTCAGAAATCGCTCCTTTTGAGTTTCTTTTATGCACAGTTGCCTCATAAGGTCGTGCATTCCGCAGACTTTGAATTTCCTGCGATATCCCAGTTTGCGAACGAGAACCATATTTCTGCCTATTAAATCTTCCAAGTATTCCATTGCAACATCTTCCATGTTTCGACCTTTCTCCGGCCTAACGATTCCCTCTACTACCCACGATTCGATGAGTCGATTGACCTTTATGTCGCTGTCTTCGGGGAAAACCCCCATATAAAGGAAGCACGGCTTGAGATGAATGGGCAAATGATCGTAGCTCACTGACAATATACTCAAGCATTTCTCCTCCATTTCAGACTCAACAAATGAGTCCATTTTATTGGCAACTTCCTCCCAGTATTCAAGCGTTCCGTTTGATTTCGCCATGAGTCGTCCCATTACGACGAGTGCGAGAGGAAGTCCTCCGCACTTTTTCGCGATTTTCTTTCCGATAACCTCCAATTCTACACTGCAACGAGATTTCTCACGGAACAATGTCCAGCTTTTGTCCTCGTCCAGCAAACCGATCGAATAGCAGTTGTCGGGAGGAGCTAAGGAGTTAGCCACGTTGGATAGCCTCGTAGTTATCACGATTCGGCTTCTATTGCTGTTGCTCGGAAAGAACTGCCTAAAACCATTCCAAGCTTCGACACTCCAAACATCATCCATAACTATTAAGTACCTCCTACCGAATAATTTTTGGTACAAACCAGTTCCTAAATCACCATCATCGCCATCGATAACCTCATTTCGTTTGAGGTCCAAAAGAATTTCCTGAACATCGTATACTTGCGACATCGTGAGCCAAATGCGCACATCAAAGTGTTCTTTTATTAATTTACTGTCGAAGATGTGTCGAGCAAGAGTCGTCTTACCAATACCTCCCATTCCTACAACTGGGATGATTTGAAGATTTGTGTTTGTGCCGACGAGCTGACCCATGATCTTCTTCGAGTGCTCCTCGAATCCCACCACAGTGTTCGAGCCATCAGACGAATCGACATAGGAAGAAGGAGTTGCGAGAGGCCGTACAACTACACCTTGATATCTTTCCTTGATCGACGCCGTCAACCCTTTATTTATGGACTCTGCCCTTTGAATCAGCTCCTCTATATCTCGACAGAAAGACGATCTTTCGATCTCGTCCAATTCATCATCATCATTGGATTCTACGACAATACGAAGTCGATATACTACGAATTTGTGGATTATGTCGTCAGCCTCGACCACGACTTGGCGGATTTGCTCAATCGTTGGGTCGTCGACCAGCGAGGAATGAAGCTCGAGAGATTCTTGCAAGGAGCTGAACTTTTCTTGCAGCGCTTCAATACGAGGTTTGTTTGGAAGAATCTTATTGCACCGAGGAGGTAAGAGAGCGTTGTCCAAAGTACGCATGAGGGTAAGAACCGATGCGTAAGCTCCTACTGCCATTTTTTCTCTGAATCAAACAAGGAAATATGTGAACTGTGAAATGGAATGCAAGTACGATAATTTGTGGGCAAAATGTAATAATTCAACGAGCCTCGAACTAACAATAAACTATATATTAAACATCTAGTCCAATTCACATGGATGACGAAAGGCGTGCTGTGATTGTGCATAGATTAATATTGTTGCTGCAGGCCCGTAACCACTCACAAGTCACGACGCTCCATAAAACAATACTATATTGAACATTGATTAAGATGAACAATAAACTATGTAATAATTTCTTGGCATATGCAATAACTCAGCGAGCCTCAGCTGAACAATAAACTATGTTATTTACATGGGTGGCATAAGGATTGGGAGTGGTTGTGTATAGATTAATATTATTGCTGCAGGCCCGCGACGCTCCGTACAACAATACTATATTGAACAGATGACTAAGCTTTTAGTCGTTTACCAAACTTTAGATTAATATTCATTGTAAATTTTAATATTGTGTACCTAACTCTAGATTCAAATATTATAGAGTAAATAGCATATAACCCCATTGTGGTTTTAAACCTTTTAACATAATCCCCCTATGCTTTATAAATAGCATGTAATCCCCCTATGCCTTATTTTTATTTGCACACTCTCCCCTTCCGGTCAGATTAGGTCTAACAGGCCGATAAAAATTAAATTTCAGTTATACCCGTGAATACTTAACACCAGAGGATTTCACTTTAAACGACAACAATTCCCGCTCAATCAAACACAGTTCACTCATACCAAATTCAAACCCTAAGTTTCAGCTCAATTCGACTCGAATCCGCTCAACCCAGCTCAAACCCTAAAGTTTCAGACATAATCTCCTCCATTCCTGCAATTCCTCAAACCCTAAATGGATCATTCGTACTGTAGCTTGTATCTGTGGATCGACGGTAGGATTGAATGGATTCCACAGGTCAGATATTTTGGGGGAATAAGGGTAGTAATTAGGTTGGTCGATAAGGATACGTTTTTCTTGGTACATTGAACGAATTTTAGAGGCGCGCTGGTGGTAAATCATCCTGTCTCAATTCTACTACAGCTTGCCTGGTGAGGAATTGGATACAGGTCTGCGGGTGATAAAAAAACAACCAAGATATAAGGGATTTGATCAATGAACACAGGAATCATACAATTGTTCACATTTTTGTAGAAGAATTGGGTACTTTTGTTGAAGCTAGAGACAGTGAAGGTAGGTTAATTTCTGACCGAGCCAAGAGGTGCCCCTCCTTACTTATCCCCTACCCGAGGGTCTTTCTGAGTTTCCTGCTGTTGATCAGAATGCTTGTACTGAAGAGGATGGGAGAAATGCAGGGTCTGAGCAGAATGAAGGGTCTAAGCAAGATGAAGGGTCTGAGCAAGATGAAGATGAACAGGATGGGACAGATGCAGAGTCCGAGCAGAATGAAGATGAACAAGACGAGACAGATGCAGAGTCCGAGCAGAATGAAGATGAACAGGAGGGGTTACATGCAATTTCTGAGCAGAATAAAAGATCTGAGTAGAATGAAGATGAACATGATGGGGCTAATGAAGGGTCTGAGCATAATGCAGAGGGTGTAAATGACAATTTTTGGGATTCTACGGATGTTGATGAGGAGGCAGAAGGTGAGTCTGATGCAGAGGCTTTTGATTCAGATGATGAAGACTATGCATTTGATAACTGCTTAGAGGAAGACTTGTGTGAAGATGATTATGACAATTTGGAGAAAGAGATGGCAGAATCGGATGAGGAAAGGGCAGCAGAAGCTCCTGCTCATCCAGAGTGGGATGAGTCACCTGACATGTCTGATTGTGAGTTACCTGTGGGGCATAGATTTCCAAACAGAGCAACCTTCAAGTCAGCCTTAAAGGACTGGGCAGTTAGAAAGGGGTTGTTCTTGGAGGTTGCATGCTTCCGCAGTTATGAGAGGCATTGAACACTCTAGAACTCACAACTGCTCTCATCAGACCAACAATTCTCGGGCAGATTATAAGTATCTTGGAAAGAGGATTATGAGTTATGTGAAGGACAACCAAACTGAAGATCTATTGTCACTTCAGAGGAAAATCAGGAGGGGTGTGAAGGTCGATGTTAGTACATTCAAGGTTTATAGAGCTAAAAGGTATGCTGTGGAGTTGCTAAATGGAGATGTCAAAGAGCAGTATAACAGACTCTATGACTATTGTGCCACGGATGTCAAGTATAATCCTCTCAGTTCTTGAATTCTGCATGTGAGCAGGGAAGAAAATCCACCTGTTCTGAAGAGATTTTACTATTGTTTGAGGCCAATGATTAATGACTTCAAAGCTGGTTGCAGGCCAATGATGGGGTTGAATGGTTGTTTCTTGAAGGGGGTGTTCAAAGAGCAGTTGTTGAGTGTTGTTGCAATGGATGAGAACATCCTTTGACTTGAGCTTTTGTTGAGATTGAGAAAGGGGAAACATGGGAGTCGTTTGTACATATACTGTTGAGGGATATTGGTGATGAGCTTATTTGTAATGGGCTTTCAGGAAGCCCAAGTACAATATATCAACATGTGGTATATGTACTAAAAACCTAACACACATTGAGTGGGTCTTGTGTGTGAAAATTATAGTGAGATAATTTTTCAAGAAAAACTCCAACCCTCTCAAGAACAAACGCGCGCACAACACCCCATGGATTCAACTCTTCCATATCAAAATCGTGGTAAAACTTTCTGAATCTTTGTATTGTTGGATAAACTAGGATTTACATAGACCAAACTATTTATTGGTTTTCCTATTTTGTATAATTTATTTAAAACAAAATATTTTTATTTATTTTTAAACCGGACCGAGATCGGACCGGATTTTTGACCGGTCCGGTCTTCAAAACTATGGATGGGCACCATATCGAATCTCATAAAATTACAATATCAAAACACTTCCTATAAAGTTAAAAGTTTTCAGGTGACCTAATCGTTCAATAGTTTCGACAAATAGAGTCAAACAGTAAGTAAAAAATTTTAACGGTATTTATGGACATCTCCAATCATTCCTCTATATATAGAGTTGAATCAGTACAATTCCTCCAGATTTACAGTTTAAACAGTGCTGTCAAACTCCAACCATTTCCTCTCTATATAATATTTTTTATTACTTAATTAAGTAAATCATTGAAAATTATTAAAATAAACAACAAACCTGTATTCTCAAGTAAAAAATTAAGATACAGAATTTTAACTATAACAAGACAGTTTAATTATTCATCCATTATTAATTTATTTATATTTACAGCGCACAATAATATAATCGTTAAAAAAGTATTATTAGTTAAAAAATAAATTTTAATTTTCCTAATAAATAAAAGCCATCTTCTCTCTCCTAAAGTACTATTCATCATCTTCCTCACCCTTCCAGAAAAAAAAAATCGATGAACACCCAAATAACTTAAAACCTTAATTAATCAAAACTAAATAACAGAAAACAAATTGAAAAGAAGAAAAGAATGGCGATAGAGGATGAACCCAATATTAAATCCCCAAATTAACTTCAATTACGGAATAAAAGAAAATCAAAAAAATAAAAATAAACAGATAGCGGGTGAACAGTGCCCCGCTTCACGTAGCAGGACACTGTTCACTCCTCTGGGTTTGGGGTGGCGTTTGCAGTTCCGTTGGAGCGGAACTCCAACGCTATTGTTGGCGTCCAACGCCCTGTTTACAGGGCCGTTGGAGATGCTCTAAGAAAGACGCAATAGGATTCCTACAATCACTAGAATGCCAAGTGAGAGGAACACATACACCCAATGTGTGCCGAAGAATAGCGCCTAGAAAGGTCACAATACACCCAATGAGGCTCGCCTTTGTCGTGCCTGATTAGTCCTTAGAGAGAGAGAGAGAGAGAGAGAGAGAGAGAGAGCGAGAGAGGTTGTACATATTAATTTTCCAGCTTGCGATATAAGGATTACGATACGGAAAATGGTTTTGTTTTTACCATTTTTGCTAGGTGCGAATCCACAATGGATTCAAAGAGAAAAGCTTTTCGTTTCGACTCTGAGCTGCAGCTACTTGCCCCCAATGGAGGCGCATGGACTGTAATTGGAAGATTCCACTCGCACTTGTCTCTTCCTTCGATCAAAAGAGGATGCTCAAAACTGATGAAACAAATGAAAATACATCGAGAAACATATTATTGCGAGCGCTGGTAAAAATAAACAAATGGGAGATGAGATGTAATTTTGTCATATGCACTTAGTGGTGGTCCGTTGCACTTTGACTAGGGACATTTCTTCTAGAAAATATGCCATGGAATTCGAAACGAAGAGCACTTAGTTTGAGTTAAAAGAAAATGGAGGACGCCAACTAGGAATTACCTAGTCCAGTCGATGTGTTTTCGAGTCGTAAAAAATTCGAAACGAAGAGCCCATTTGTTGAAGACATTAAAGAGGAAATAGATCAAAGTGCTAAATCAGTTGATCTCAGAAAAGGGAAGTTCGTCAATTACAGAAGGAAATGAGCCCAAATCAAGAAGAAGATATGGACTTTGCTGATATTAGGGATAACGGCTATAATGTCAATTCTATAACTAGTTCATATCCATTCATAGCCTATATAATACGCCAATCTTGTACCAAAACGTGTTGCAATAGAAACAAGTTACAATTCATTCATATTAGAAATTCATCATGGTATCAGAGCAGTCGATATAATCACGCTCAGAAAATCTAAAACCTTGTTATCCTCAAAAGAAAGTCACACTGGCAAAAGGAAATAAAATCCCAATCAACGGAATAGGGATTTCCGAGTTATTCTCAAAAGAATTAACAAACGTTTTATATATTCCAAATTTAACTACAAATCTCTTGTCTGTTGATAAATTAATCAAAGATCTAAATTGTAATATTAACTTCTCACATGATAAAGTAATATTTCAGGACCCCATATCTCTGAAGACGATTGGTGACGCCAGTAAATGGACTATACATTGTCAAGAAATCTAATAAAGCTCTCCAAATCTCTAACGATGATAGCCAACTTCTGCACAAAAGATTCGGACATCCTTCTGATAGAGTTCTAAATAAAATTTTTCCGTTTTTGGCTCAAAAGGCAAAAGCTGCTTGGTTAAAGGAGGGAGACCAGAATACCAAATATTTTCATGCATTAATCAAGCAAAGAGTATACCAAAATAGAATTATCTCAGTGACAAATGAAGATGGGGGGATACTGGAGGATCCTAGAGCAATTGTCTCCCACTTTGTTGAATATTATAACAACATTTTGGGTACAGCAGGGAGGAACCTGACTGAGATTGATGAGCTTGCCATTGCTCAGGGAAATACCCTATCTATAAAAGATCAGTTTAGACTCATAGCTCCCTTCTCTAGGAAGGATGTTAAAGATGCTTTGTTCTCTATTCATAGTGGAAAAGCCCCGGGTCCTGATGGGTACAACAGTGAATTCTTTAAATTAGCTTGGCCTATTGTTGGGGAGGATTTGATCGAGGCTGTACTGGAGTTCTTCAGGGAGGGCAGATTAGTCAAAAGTTTCAATAACACGACCCTTACTCTTGTTCCGAAAGTTGCTCAACCTAACACTGCCCGGGATTATAGACCTATGCTTGTTGCAACACGATATATAAATGTGTATCCAAACTCATGTGTACCAGACTAAGGACAGTTCTACCTAAGATTATACATGATAATCAAGGGGCGTTTGTGGTTGGCAGATCCATTGGCCACAACATACTGCTTAGCCAAGAATTGCTAAGATTATACAATAGAGGGGATGCTTCAGCTAGATGCATGATGAAGATAGATCTAAGGAAAGCTTATGACTCGGTAGAATGGGCATTCCTCCTTAATCTCCTAGCCAAACTGACGTTCCCAGTCAAGTTTATTGTGTGGGTGAAGGAGTGTATCACAACAGTTACTTATAAATTGGCTTTTAATGGGTGTCTTGAAGGGAACATACGAGGGGCACGATGGTTGAGACAAGGTGATCCTATCTCTCCACTGCTCTTTGTCTTGATCATGGAATACTTAACTAGAAGCTTGCTTCTGGCGTCCAAACAGCAGGGATTTCGGTTTCACCCTCTCTGCAAGAAGGTTAACTTGGTAAGTATGTGCTTTGCGGATGACTTACTTATAGTCTGCAAGGCACAACAGGAATCTCTCGCATTGATCAAAGCTAGCTTGGACCATTTTCAGAAGGCCTCTGGACTGATTGCTAACCCTCTAAAATCTAGCATATGCATTGCTGGGACCACTACAGCTGCCAAACAAAAACTACTTGAATTAACAGGATATAAAGAAGGGACATTCCCTATGAGGTACCTTGAAGTTCCAATATCTCCTACAAAGTGGAGCAGGAGTGAATGTGAGGCCTTGGTTGAGAGAATTGTGAAAAGAATCACTTGCTGGACCTCGAGGAACCTTTCATATGCGGGTAGGTGTTGCTTAATCAACTCTATCCTGCTGTCCTTACATAGCTATTGGGGCACATTGTTCTTGCTGCCTCGGAGCGTGGTAAAGAGGGTTGATCAAAAGTGTAGAGAGTTCTTGTGGGGAAAAGGAATAGGTGGCAGGATCAAAGCGTTGGTAGCATGGGATACTGTTTGTTTGAAGAAACAATGGGGAGGTTTAAACATCAAAGACTGTGGGACATGGAATTATGCGGGAATTGGTAAGCAGATTTGGGATATTTCTAGCAAAAAAGACAATTTGTGAATCTAGTGGCTTCACAGCGTCTACTTAAAAGGGGCTGACTTTTGGGGGTAGTAGTGCTCTGGTGATATTAGCTGGCAATGGAAACAGCTTACAAAGGTTAGGGGAATATTTCAGAGTGGGTATAATGAGGGAAAATGGGTAGCAGCTCCAGATGGGACTTACACCATTGCTTCAGGTTACACATGTGTAACGACCCGCAATCTACTATTATTTTCATACGCTCACTTACGTGACTAAATAAAATATATAATATATTACATAGGAAACATCGATAGAATTTTTCGATTTTACAAAACACACCATACCCAACTATTTTACAATACAAACGTTGTTCAAATTTTACATACAATACAAACGTATTTTACAAAAACACACATAATTAAACGTAATGCCCGCCGCACAGGTCGCATCCATGTACACACCACCCTCAAAAGTCACCGGAAGTTCCAGAAGGACCAGCCTCGTCATCTAAATCTTTACGTACTGGATTCGCTACGTCTACAACACATAAAACATGGGATGAGCTATAAAGCTCAGTAAGTGAAAATATGCATGTATGCACGTGTCCCAAAATAGCAACGGCATCCGCGCTAATGCTTTCTAATACTATCCTCACATCATACTCATTCATTTCTCATTTTCATCAGGGCCCATAGCTACCTACTAACCGCACCATCATATCATGAGCTCAAATCCTCTTTGGATAAAAATACGATAGTGGCCCACACTGGCTAGGATAAAATTAGGGTCTATCTCCAATCTTATCATTCACCAGGTCGCCCCTCTATCAAATTACTTTCCTGGCACTATAGTTATACTACGTGCCTTCCCAATACCTAAATAATTTAGGTAAATATACTCGACGGTTTTACCCCCGTCATGGTGCCTTTGTAGAAATAGCTATATTCTCATCTATTTCCATTACATATAACTCGCTTTCCACTCGAGTAATATAATGCACGCTCATTCCTCAAAACTCAATATGACTCGTGCGTGCACATGATCATGATGCATAAATAATGCAACAATAAACATTCCAAACAATCGCATATAACAGATAATTCACATACCACGTATTCATCGAAGCAATTAGTCACGTAGTAATACATACATCAATCAATTTATGTGTTGTAGGTGAAATTCCCACTTACCTGATATCCTTAGCTTATCGCACGGTTAAATCGCTAACCTTCGAATCCTAATTATAAAAACATATAAAATTATAGTTCGTTAACTTACTTACGATTTCGTGAAATTGACTTAATTTAGAAAACCCTAATTTCAGCTTTTATAAATTTCAAAACCCTAAAATTTAAAACTTTACCTAAACTGAAAAATACTATTTATATAAATCTCGGCATGAATTAAAATATATCTCGACATTAAATAGATCTCAACATGTATGTACAAATAAATCTCGAAACAATAAAAATAATCTCGACATTCCATGATAATCTCGACATTTTATATCAACATCATATCGACATTTATATGTATATACATCTCGATATTCATTATTTGATAGCTTTCGACATTTTCCTAACAACATTCGACATTTCATAACAATCTCCATATCCTATGTCGATATTTATATATATATCGAAACCTTTTCACCTAAACCCTTCGACATTCCATTCAAACTACAATAACATGTCGACATTTTAAAATATTCTAAAGACACTTATCGACATCTTGTCCCAAACTCCCACACAAAATCTCAAAACAAATCCTACACACACATGTCGACATTTCTTTCTAATTCCTTCTCGACATCTTCAAGACAATTATCAAGATCCCACACAACAAATATCGAACTCCTCTTATACAAGCACTCGACATCTTCTTCGAAATTTCACATGAGTATATCGACATCTTTAGTAACTTATCTCGACATTTTATTCAAATAACAATCGACATTTCATATATCTCGACATTTTCATATACTCGAACCAACTACATATAAGCATTCGAAATCCTTACCAAACACCATTTAAATCTAAACCTTTAAAATCTTTCGATCAAAACCTCATCTATCAAGAACACTTTAAATTTCATCTCAACTCTTAAAACCTTTCGATCAAAACTCATTTTCTCAAGAACACTATAAACATTATGAAAACCCTAAAACTCGAAACCCATATAAAAGACGATTTTATGCAACTTCCAAATTAACATAACCTAAAATATAATCATAGTTAAAACATAAAAATTAAGGTAAGAAGTTTATACCTACTCCAAACTCAATTTCGACTTCAGCTTGTTCCAACTTTTCTTTCTCTCCCAATTCTAAGTTCTCGTCAACTATCCAAAATAATATTTATCTTTCTATCTTAATTTATCAATTTGAGTGCAACAATAGATAAATGACAAAAGACATTAACCTAACCCTCATCTTCATTTTACTTTTCTTATTAGCTAAATTGTCTGAGTCATGTGAAATTAATATGTCCTAATCCCTACATATGATGCTTAATATATTATTATCTTAAGTTTAAGTTGCTTTCTACTTTCACTTTAGTTTCAATTGTTTGGACTTATCTAAATCTTTCTAATTAAATCTCGAATCAATCTCACAAATCTCACTATCGATTTCCCAATCAACATGTATCTATATAAGATGTCGATATATATATATTACCTTGTAGAGAAGATGTCGATATATATATAATGTCGAACTAAGCTTCTAACTTCCTAAGGATTTCAAAAATATTTCCATTCGACTTTTCAATATCACCATATCGAGATCTTGTTTCAAGTTCATCAACCTATCTCGACATTTTTTTTCGAGACCATCCTTCGACATTTATTAAAAATCTCGAAATCTCCTTACACAAGCTTATCGACACCACAACATATAAATACTTCGACATTTTTAATAACTCATCTCGAATTTCCATATCAAAATCCTTATAGATATCGACATCACCTCATATCACATCTCGACATCTTCCAAAAAGAAACCCTAAATTTCTAAATTATCATATTTTGAAATTATCTTACCCACACAACCTAATTTCAAAATTCCTCAAACTTGATATCTAACTTCCAAATAATGTTAGGTATCATGTAGGCACAAAATTGAAGAAATACTAAACATTAAATCATATAGCCACATAATATGCATGCAAATTTATTGGCCAACTTACGCACGGGACCCGGGTATTACATTCTCCCCCCCTTAAAGAGGATTTCGCCCTCGAAATCAGATTAGTTGAAACAATTCTGGGTACCGACTTCTCATATCATCTTCACGTTCCCACGTAGCTTCTTCAGTTAACTGATTCTGCCATAACACTTTTACTAACGGAATCTCTTTATTTCGAAGTCTCTTTACTTCATACATCAAAATCTCCACCGGCTTCTCTTCATAACTTAAATCTGGCTTAAGCTGTTGATATAGAAATTCATTTCTCAAGACATGATTCGGGTCAGCGACATATTTTCGCAATGTCGATACATGGAAAACATCATGAACTTGTGCCAATGAGGATGGTAGTTCCAGTTGGTAGGCTACTTCACCAACTCTTCTAATTATTCTAAAAGGTTCAATGTATCTTGGGCTCAATTTACCCTTTCGCCCAAACCGTTTCACGCCTTTCATTGGAGATACTTTGATAAATACCCAATCATCTATTTCAAATTCCAACGGTCTGCGTCTTTGGTCTGCATAACTCTTTTGTCGACTTTGAGCCGTTTGCATTCTTTCTCGTATTTTTGCGATTGCCTCAGTCATCTCCTGAACCATGTCAGGTCCTAACATCGCACGTTCACCAACTTCATCCCAATGTATGGGAGATCGACATTTTCGTCCATATAAAGCTTCATAGGGTGCCATCCCAATAGTTGCATGATAACTATTGTTATAAGAAAACTCGATCAGTGGCAAATAATTGCTCCAATTTCTTTTAAAATCCAAAACACATGCTTGTAACATGTCTTCCAAAGTTTGGATAGTTCGTTCTGACTGCCCATCAGTCTGAGGATGATAAGCCGTACTGAAAGACAACTTGGTTCCCATTGCTTTCTGCAGACTCTTCCAAAAGTTTGATAAGAATCACGAATCTCGATCCGAAATAATTGATAATGGAATTCCGTGGAGTCGAACAATTTCTTGTATATATATTTCTGCGTATCGCTCCAGGGAAAATATCGAACTTATGGGTAGAAAATGAGCAGACTTAGTCAATCGATCGACTATAACCCAAATAGCATCATAACCCTTTACAGTCTTTGGTAGGCCAACAATGAAATCCATTGTAATATGATCCCACTTCCACTCAGGTATTGGCAAAGGCTGTAATGTCCCTGCCGGTCGTTGATGTTCCGCTTTTATTTGTTGACATGTCAGACATTGACTTACAAACACCGCAATGTCTCTTTTCATTCCCGGCCACCAATAATTTATTCGAAGATCTCGATACATTTTTGTAGCTCCTGGATGTACTGAGTATGCCGTCACATGTGCTTCCGTCATTACTATTCTTCGAATTTTCGCATCATCAGGTACATATAACCGGTCCTTGTAATATAAACTTCCATCTTCTTGTACTTTGAAATCAGTTGAAGTTTGATTCGTCTGCGTGTCTTTGATTTTCAAATATAACTCATCATTTTCTTGCACTCGTTTGATTTGTTCCAGTATCGTAGGTTGTAGAGTTAATGCTGCCAACTTTGCTTCGACTTCTCCCAATTGCACTACCTCCACTTCCAACAATTGTAACTCTGCGCTTACCGCTTTTCGACTTAATGCACCAGCCACCACATTTGCTTTGCCTGGATGATAACTAATTACACAATCATAGTCTTTAACAAATTCTAACCACCTTCTTTGCCTCATATTTAATTCCTTCTGAGTGAAGAAATATTTCAAGCTCTTGTGGTCCGTGAAAATTTCGCATCGTTCCCCATATAAATAATGCCTCCAAATTTTTAGAGCAAAAACCACAGCAGCGAGCTCTAAGTCATGAGTCGGATAATTCTTTTCATACTCCTTCAATTGCCGAGAAGCATATGCAATTACTTTTCCATGTTGCATCAATACACATCCCAGACCATTTCTTGACGCATCGCTATAAACTGAAAATCCTCCAGTCCCTGATGGTATTGTAAGAACTGGAGCTGAAGTGAGTCTCTTCTTTAACTCTTGAAAACTTTGCTCGCACTCCTTACTCCAATGGAATGAAACATTCTTCCTTGTTAACTTAGTCATATTGACGCAATCTTTGAGAAATCCTTAATAAACTTTCTGTAGTATCCAGCTAAGCCAAGAAAACTCCGTACTTCTGTCACATTGGTTGGTTGAGGCCAATTGTTGATAGCTTCAATTTTGCTAGGATCCACCGAAATTCCTTCTCCAGAAACAATGTGGCCCAAAAATGCGACTTGACTCAACCAGAACTCACATTTCTTGAATTTGGCATATAATTTATTTTCTCGTAATATCTCAAGAACTATCCTCAAATGTTGCTCATGTTCTTCCTTCGTCTTCGAGTAAATAAGAATGTCATCAATGAACACAATGACAAACTTGTCCAAAAATTGTTTGAACACTCGATTCATTAGATTCATAAATGCCGCTGGCGCATTAGTTACCCCGAAAGGCATAACTAAAAATTCGTAATGTCCATATCTGGTCCTGAACGCCGTCTTCAGAATGTCTTCTTTTCGAACCTTCAATTGATGATATCCCGATCGTAGATCTATTTTTGAAAACACCGTTGCGCCTTGAAGTTGATCAAATAAATCATCTATTCTTGGTAATGGATATTTGTTCTTGATTGTGATCTTGTTCAGCTCCCTGTAGTCGATACATAGTCGCATCGACCCATCCTTTTTTCGCACGAACAGAACTGGCGCTCCCCAAGGAGAAAAACTGGGTTGAATAAATCCTTTCTGTAAAAGATCGTCCAACTGTTCTCTTAACTATTTCAATTCAGTTGGCGCTAACCGATAGGGAGTTCTTGAGATTGGAGCAGACCCCGGTATTAAGTCAATCGTAAATTCAATTTCCCGATCTGGTGGTAGTCCTGGTAAATCCTCAGGAAAAACATCCGGAAAATCTCGAACCACTGGTACATTCTCTAATCTCAGAGATGAACGTTCCTCTGATTTTACTGCAAAGACTAAATAAGCTTTGCATCCCACCTTGATCAAACGTTGTACTTTTGTCGCTGAAATTCTAGAAACATTTCTTTCTTTGTTGGTTCCCACAAAAATGAAAGGCTCATTCTCTTCTATTTTAAACGTAACTGTCTTGCGATTACAGTCAATGACAGCTCCGTATCTCGAGAGCCAGTCCATTCCAAGAATCACTTCGTAGTCGTTCATCGGAATAACTATTAAATCAACGGACAATTCTCTTCCGTTAACTAATACAGGACAATTCCGTAAAACCAAATTGGTTCGCATCGCAACTCCATGTAGAACAGTCACATTATATTGACAATCAGACAGGGTAGGTGTAATCCCGAGTCTCGTCACATATTTAGTGGATGCAAATGAATGCGTGGCTCCTGAATCCACTAAAATGCATGTCGGAAGTTTGTGAATAAGTAGAATACCTGCCACCACGGACGGATTAGCTTTTGCTTCCTCTGTAGTCAAAGTATACACGCGTGCTGGCACAGTTGGTGGTTTCGCTTGAGCCATAGCTTGTTTTCCTGGTGTCTTCTCTGAACATGATCTTGCATAATGCCCCGTCTTTCCGCATTTGTAACAGATAGCATTCTGTGAAAAACAGATCCCCGAATGATGTCGTCCACATCTTGGGCAAGCTGGCATTGGAACTGGGGGTCTCCATTGATTAGGATTTTGTTGCTGAAGTGGTCCAGGCCTATTCTGAAAATTTGGCTTCCCACCTTTTGGAAAGAATTGTCGTTTCTGATTACCCCAGTCCACTTTGCTCCTTGCACAAACTTTCGCTTTGCCTCTTGAGCACGAATAATTCTTATCTCAGCTTGTTCTGCAACCATCGCCCGTTCAGCTACATGTGCATATGAGGCTCCTTGTAATCCGGCCATATTCACGTCACGATACAACTCCGGCTTTAAACCCTCAAGGAATCGTTCAACCTTCAGAGCATCAGTACTCACCATGTGTATCGCGAACCTTGACAGTTGTTCAAATTTTCTGATATATTCCGCCACAGTCATCGCCCCTTGTTTGAGATTTATAAACTCATTCAGGCGTTGGGCTCGCACAGGTGCAGTAAAGTATTTATTTCGGAACAGTTCCTTGAAACGTTCCCAACTCATGTTGATTGGATCCTCGATCGCCAAAATAGTGTCCCACCAATGCCCTGCACTTCCTCGCAGTAGAAATGCAGCACACAGAACTTTCTCATTCTCAGGAATTCTGCTATATTGAAACATACTCTCTAATGTTCTGAGCCAATCCTCAGCAGATGTTGGGTCAATAGCATCCTCAAAAGTCGGTGGGTTCAGTTTACGAAATCTTTCTCCCACTGCTTCAACCCTATCAGCCTGAGAGATTCCATTGTTTCTTGTCCCCTCAGAGTTTTGCTGTTGAATCAATTCTCGAATCTGTTGAGACTGCTGGCGTACTAATTCGGTAAGCTGAAGGATAGCCGAATCACGATTGTCGATCGGGTTTACATTTTCGCCTTCATGATTATTTCCTCTGCTGCCTTCACCTCTGGTTCTAACCATGTTGTCTCTTATACCCTAACAGTCCCTTAGGCCAATAAATTACACAATGCAAGGAATTCATAATATCACATAACTTACAATCAAGGCTGTCTTCCGCGCTTTTGAGTGTGTGTACATGGATAGTCTACAGAAACTGCAACCGAAGCTCTGATACCAACCTGTAACGACCCGCAATCTACTATTATTTTCATACGCTCACTTACGTGACTAAATAAAATATATAATATATTACATAGGAAACATCGATAGAATTTTTCGATTTTACAAAACACACCATACCCAACTATTTTACAATACAAACGTTGTTCAAATTTTACATACAATACAAACGTATTTTACAAAAACACACATAATTAAACGTAATGCCCGCCGCACAGGTCGCATCCATGTACACACCACCCTCAAAAGTCACCGGAAGTTCCAGAAGGACCAGCCTCGTCATCTAAATGTTTACGTACTGGATTCGCTACGTCTACAACACATAAAACATGGGATGAGCTATAAAGCTCAGTAAGTGAAAATATGCATGTATGCACGTGTCCCAAAATAGCAACGGCATCCGCGCCAATGCTTTCTAATACTATCCTCACATCATACTCATTCATTTCTAATTTTCATCAGGGCCCATAGCTACCTACTAACCGCACCATCATATCATGAGCTCAAATCCTCTTTGGATAAAAATACGATAGTGGCCCACACTGGCTAGGATAAAATTAGGGTTTATCTCCAATCTTATCATTCACCAGGTCGCCCCTCTATCAAATTACTTTCCTGGCACTATAGTTATACTACGTGCCTTCCCAATACCTAAATAATTTAGGTAAATATACTCGACGGTTTTACCCCCGTCATGGTGCCTTTATAGAAATAGCTATATTCTCATCTATTTCCATTACATATAACTCGCTTTCCACTCGAGTAATATAATGCACGCTCATTCCTCAAAACTCAATATGACTCGTGCGTGCACATGATCATGATGCATAAATAATGCAACAATAAACATTCCAAACAATCGCATATAACAGATAATTCACATACCACGTATTCATCGAAGCAATTAGTCACGTAGTAATACACACATCAATCAATTTATGTGTTGTAGGTGAAATTCCCACTTACCTGATATCCTTAGCTTATCGCACGGTTAAATCGCTAACCTTCGAATCCTAATTATAAAAACATATAAAATTATAGTTCGTTAACTTAATTACGATTTCGTGAAATTGACTTAATTTAGAAAACCCTAATTTCAGCTTTTATAAATTTCAAAACCCTAAAATTTAAAACTTTACCTAAACTGAAAAATACTATTTATATAAATCTCGGCATGAATTAAAATATATCTCGACATTAAATAGATCTCAACATGTATGTACAAATAAATCTCGAAACAATAAAAATAATCTCGACATTCCATGATAATCTCGACATTTTATATCATCATCATATCGACATTTATATGTATATACATCTCGATATTCATTATTTGATAGCTTTCGACATTTTCCTAACAACATTCGACATTTCATAACAATCTCCATATCCTATGTCGATATTTATATATATATCGAAACCTTTTCACCTAAACCCTTCGACATTCCATTCAAACTACAATAACATGTCGACATTTTAAAATATTCTAAAGACACTTATCGACATCTTGTCCCAAACTCCCACACAAAATCTCAAAACAAATCCTACACACACATGTCGACATTTCTTTCTAATTCCTTCTCGACATCTTCAAGACAATTATCAAGATCCCACACAACAAATATCGAACTCCTCTTATACAAGCACTCGACATCTTCTTCGAAATTTCACATGAGTATATCAACATCTTTAGTAACTTATCTCGACATTTTATTCAAATAACAATCGACATTTCATATATCTCGACATTTTCATATACTCGAACCAACTACATATAAGCATTCGAAATCCTTACCAAACACCATTTAATTCTAAACCTTTAAAATCTTTCGATCAAAACCTCATCTATCAAGAACACTTTAAATTTCATCTCAACTCTTAAAACCTTTCGATCAAAACTCATTTTCTCAAGAACACTATAAACATTATGAAAACCCTAAAACTCGAAACCCATATGAAACACGATTTTATGCAACTTCCAAATTAACATAACCTAAAATATAATCATAGTTAAAACATAAAAATTAAGGTAAGAAGTTTATACCTACTCCAAACTCAATTTCGACTTCAGCTTGTTCCAACTTTTCTTTCTCTCCCAATTCTAAGTTCTCGTCAACTATCCAAAAGAATATTTATCTTTCTATCTTAATTTATCAATTTGAGTGCAACAATAGATAAATGACAAAAGACATTAACCTAACCCACATCTTCATTTTACTTTTCTTATTAGCTAAATTGTCGAGTCATGTGAAATTAATATGTCCTAATCCCTACATATGATGCTTAATATATTATTATCTTAAGTTTAAGTTGCTTTCTACTTTCACTTTAGTTTCAATTGTTTGAACTTATCTAAATCTTTCTAATTAAATCTCGAATCCATCTCACAAATCTCACTATCGATTTCCCAATCAACATGTATCTATATAAGATGTCGATATATATATATATTACCTTGTAGAGAAGATGTCGATATATATATAATGTCGAACTAAGCTTCTAACTTCCTAAGGATTTCAAAAATATTTCCATTCGACTTTTCAATATCACCATATCGAGATCTTGTTTCAAGTTCATCAACCTATCTCGACATTTTTTTTCGAGACCATCCTTCGACATTTATTAAAAATCTCGAAATCTCCTTACACAAGCTTATCGACACCACAACATATAAATACTTCGACATTTTTAATAACTCATCTCGAATTTCCATATCAAAATCCTTATAGATATCGACATCACCTCATATCACATCTCGACATCTTCCAAAAAGAAACCCTAAATTTCTAAATTATCATATTTTGAAATTATCTTACCCACACAACCTAATTTCAAAATTCCTCAAACTTGATATCTAACTTCCAAATAATGTTAGGTATCATGTAGGCACAAAATTGAATAAATACTAAACATTAAATCATATAGCCACATAATATGCATGCAAATTTATTGGTCAACTTACGCACGGGACCCGGGTATTACACATGGCTTAAGGGGAACAGAGACAGGGTTGTATTGGCGAAGGCTGTATGGAACCGTTGGAGTCTCCCTAAGCATGCGTTCATCATGTAGCTCATTATGCAGAAAAGGTTACTCACAAGGGATCGACTACTCCAATGGGGAGTGTGTCCCTGATACTCGATGTCTTCTCTGTTTGCAGAGGGATGAATGTTTGAACCACCTACTGTTCGAGTGTTCCTACAGCACTGTGGTCATGGGTGAGGTAACCAAGTGGCTGAAAATGGGTAGCTTGGAGACATAGGATAGCTGGGTGAGAAAGCTTGCCAAACTAGGGAAGGAAAAGAGTGTAATCTCCAAGGTGCAACTTGCGGGTGTTGCGACGATTGCGTATAGCTTGTGGAAGGAGAGGAACGCTAGATTGCATGGTTCGGGAGGAAGGGATGCTTTGGACCTGGTTCTGCTGATCAACAAGGACTGCAAGACGCAAGTAAGAGGGATGCGGTTTAAGAGGATGACCCAAAGGGATGAACAATTTCTCCGTGAGCTGCTATGTAATTAGCAAGTAGATGGTCTGATCGTGATGTGTAAAAACTCGTTCAGTATGGTAATGAAAATCCTTCATACCAAAAAAAAAAATCCGTTTAAGTTTTAATAATTGTGAAACATGTAAACCTGCTAAGCAAACAAGGTTGCCTTTTCCCACATCTTTTAATAAAACTGAAGGAATTTTTGATTTAATTCATTCTGACGTTTGGGGTCCTGCACCCGTCGAATCTTATAATTATTTTAAATATTTTGTTACATATATTGATGATTTTAGCAAAACAACATGGTTGTACTTACTTAAACAAAAATCTGAAGTTTTTAATTGCTCTCAAGAATTCCTTAATCTAGTAGAAAATCAATACAACGCCAAAATTAAAATCTTTCGATCTGATAATGCCACTGAATACATTAATCGTAATTTCTCAGAGCTATTTTAAAAAAAAGGAATTAACCACATGTATCAATACACCAGAACAAAATGGTGTATCTGAAAGAAAAAATCGACACTTGCTTGAAATAACAAGAGCACTTTTATTTCAAAACAACGTACCAAAATTTTTTTGGTCAGATGCAATACTCACTGCCACTTATTTGATTAATCGGCTACCAACTCCATTACTAAAAATAAAAGCCCTGTTCCGTCCTTCAAAATAAAGAAATAAACTCAAACCATCTTCGCATATTCGGATGAAAATGCTTTGTACACATTCCGAGAAAGGATAAATTAGACCAGAACTCAATAAAAGCTATATTCTTCGGATATTCTTCCACAAAAAAGGGTTATAAATGCTACGACCCTATACATAAAAAAACTATATATATCTCGAGATGTTGTTTTTCTGGAGAATGAACCATATTTCTCCAAGAATCCAAGTTGTGAATGCCAAATACTAGATAATATACCACTACCCGAAGTAACACCATTGAGTCAAGAAAATAACTTGCATGCAGTCAATGAACTAAACCCACAATCAAATGAAGACGAAACTGAAACACCAGATCCAGAACCCCCTTTAGGGGGAGATATGGATGAACCACAAATTATTCGAAGATCCACAAGACAAACTAGACCACCTTCACATCTAAGGGATTTTATAACAAATCAAGTATCATATCCGATACAAAACTATGTATCTTATAACAAAATCTCACCACAATACTTAACTTACCTTAGTAAAATATCAGAAGAGCGAGAACCGTTCAATTTTCACGAAGCCAAAACTCAACCCACTTGGCAAAAGGCTATGACAGAAGAATTAGAGGCTTTAGAGAAAATCATACGTGGGACATCATTCAACTACCAAAAAATAAAAAACCAGTTGGGTGCTAATGGGTCTATAAAATTAAATATAATAGCGATGGATCTGTGGAACGATACAAAGCTAGACTGGTGGCTAAAGGTTTTACGCAAACCTATGGAATCGATTTCAAAGAAACATTTGCACCAGTAGCAAAGATGAACACGGTCAGAATCCTTCTTTCTATAGCAGTAAACTCCAATTGGAAACTAACGCATATGGATGTAAAAAATGCATTCCTACAAGGTGACCTGGAGGAAGAAATATACATGAAATTACGGCTAGGTCACGAACTCCAAACTAATTCAAAACTAGTATGCAAGTTAAACAAGTCCATTTATGGACTTAAACAATCATCGAGGGTTTGATACGCAAAATTAAGTCATGCACTGACAAAATACAATTTTTGCAAAAAAAAGTACGGCAGATTCATCCTTATTTATTAAAAGACAAAATAAAAACATAACCATAATTCTAGTATATGTAGACGACATTTTAATTACAGGATGAAGAAATTAAAAGGGTGAAAATATCTTAAACAACAATTTGATATTAAAGATTTAGGACCACTCAAATATTTTTTTAGGGATCGAAATAGCACATTCCAAAAAGGGACTATTCCTTTCTCAAAGAAAATATACACTAGATCTTCTCAAAGAAACTGGAAAACTTGCACCAAAACCATCAATGACACCTATGGATATTAACAAAAAACTTAATCACGAAGATGGGCAACCAGAAAAAGATATAAAAGGATTCTAGCGTCTGGTTGGGAAATTTATATACCTCACTGCCACTCGGCCTGACATATCATATGCTGTTAGTGTTGTCAGTCAATTCATGCAGGCTCCTAGGTCAACACATTTGGAAGCAATCGATCGAATCCTAGGATGTTTGAAAAGAACACCAGGCCGAGGGATCTAGAAGAATTTTTCATTAGAAATATCGGGATATGCTGATGCAGACTGGGCAGGCAGCTTTGACCGCAGATCGACAACCGGCTACTGCATGTTCGTAGGAGGGAACCTCGTTACCTGGAGAAGCAAAAAACAGAGTATAGTAGCGAAATCAAGTGCTTCAGAGTATCAAGCCATGGCATCAGCATCGTGCGAGCTAGTTTGGATCAAACAAATATTAACGGACTTGCATATCAACCATAAAAGACCGATGCAACTATTATGTGATAACCAAGAAGCACGACACATTGCCATGAATCCAGTCTTCCACGAGCGAACAAAACACATCGAAGTTGATTGTCACTTCATCAGACAGAAGATTCAGGAAGGAACAATAGAAACTCCATTTGTCAGGAGCGAAAGCCAATTGACGTACATATTCACTAAAGCACTTGATTACCCTAGCTTCGAGAATATTTCTAGCAAGTTGCGCCTCATAAATTTATTCGAGTCCAACTTGAGGGGGAGTGTTGAAGACATTAAAGAGGAAAGAGATCAAAGTGCTAAATCAGTTGATCTCAGAAAAGGGAAGTTCGTCAATTACAGAAGGAAATGAGCCAAAATCAAGAAGAAGATATGGACTTCGCTGAAATTAGGGATAACGGCTATAATGCCAATTCTATAACTAGTTCATATCCATTCATAGCCTATATAATACGCCAATCTTGTACCAAAACGTGTATGCAATAGAAACAAGTTACAATTCATTCATATTAGAATTTCATCACCATTGCACGGAGACATAACGGGTGGAAAAGCTCATTGGACCATTTACTGGAATGGAGAAGAGAAAGCTTGTCTGAATTAAATCACTATGGATCTGCAAAATTGGAAAAAAAAAAAAAAAAAAGGAAATAAAGTGTGTGTGTGTGTGTGTGTGTGTGTGTTTGTCAAGATAGAATTAACAAGCAGGCATTATTCAACTAGTTTGGTTGGCCCAACCTCTGAAATAGATAGCTCACGGTGCCTTTAAATTATTAGTAATGCAAAGAGGAAAGAACTTTAATTACACACAGCTGTGGTGGGGCCTGTGAAACAGAAGTGATCACGGGGTAAGAATATGCTTACCTTGGTAATAGTAGGAGAATGTCTTCGAGAAGGGTGAACGACACGTCTGTTCATGGTCTCTTTTGTTTCCAGTGTTATTGACAGCTGAAAATGGGAGGCAATTTGAAGCAAAACTACATATCATTAGGTAGCACATTATTTAATTAAACTTTCACTAATCTGCATATACCATTGGCAATGATGCATGCGTACCTCAAGACATCTCCTAGCCCCTCCTTCGTGTAAGAAAGTTAGTGCTCGTTTGGTTGATAGGTTTATATGTAGGAGGGTTTAAATAAGTAAGAGTTTATATAAAACAAATTAATGGGTATAAATAAAATGTGTATTTGGTTAGTGGGTTTATATGATATGTATGTGTTTGGATAAACATGTGTTTAATAAATGGGTATTCGATAAAAGTACATTTATACCCTCAATTACATGATATTATACACAAAAATCATCAACAATGACACAATCTTTAAAAATGATTCCTCTCACCTATTTGAACCTTCTGCCAATTAAATGACGAGAAATAAAAATTATCAACAAATAAATTAGAGACGGTATGCGGTTTGAAAGATTGCTTCGTTTCTGCTAATAAATTATCAACAATAAATAAGAGACGATGTTTCTGCCATTAAAAGCGATTAAATGACGACAAATAAATTATCAAATTATCAACAAAGCCATTACAAGGAAGCGTCTGCCAATAGCTTAGTTTCTCTCGCCTATTTGAACTTGAAGATTGTTGTAGTGTAGCATGCAACTTCTGATTCCTCTGTTAAAAAGCAAAAAAAGAAATCGTGTTGTAACTTCCCTCTGCCATTGAAAATTAGCGACGGTGCGGTGTGCAAGAAGTTTCATGTCGTGTGTTCTATTGAGGCTTGAGGGATATTAATGTAACTTAATCAGTGGGTTTTCACTAACCCACCTCAAGGCTGGGTTTATCTAAACCTTCTCGTGTGGGTTTAAACTTATTTTATATAAACCCATGGTTTATATATATCTATGAATTCAAACATATCAATATATTGTAAACCCACGTTTAAAACATCTAAACACTACAACCAAACAAGGGCTTTAAGGTTCCACCAATCTGTGAATTGGAGGAAAAAGTAAAACAAAAGGAAACTGGCAATAAAGGGAGAGTTATAACTACTCCAAATTGTGTGTTTCACCATGTCACTGAAAAAATAAGTTGACTTGGGGTTCTCAGGTGAAAATCTTAGTAGAACTTGGCCATCCAGACAGATATTGTATGATCTCCCTCTCAGAAACCCTTCTGCTGCAGAAAATTAATATTATTATTTTTTTTACTTTTTTTTAAATCTTAAAATTTTATTTATCATTTTTTAATTTTAATCTGCTCTCCCTATTTATTTTTATTTTCTATTATATTTTTTTCTTTGTTTAATTTATTATTTTTAATATATTTTCATTCTCTCTTTCTTTTTTATTTGATTTTAATTTAGTTTTTTTAAATTTTCTTTTTCATTCTTTGTTTAATTTATTTGTAATTTTCTCTATTTTTTTAATTTCTTACTCTATTTTTTATTTTTTTTCTTTTTTAATTGTTTTCCATTTTTTAATGTTAGTTTATGATTTTTTAAGTCTGACAAATCCCATGTCGACACGTGTCAACTTCCATCCAAATTAACGGCTATTTAACAGCGGGGACCAATAGGGTTCAAATTCGATAACACTGGTCCTCGCAAAACATCTGGGGACTAAATTGGTCCATATGGTAAATAATGGAGACTATTTTGGGTTTTTGCCCAAAATAATACCATAAAACCAATAACGTATATACAACTGCCAACTGAAATTAAGTATATATGAAAAATATTAGCAATTACAAATTTCAATTCAATTAGAACTATTTCCCATCGAAGTCTGACTAGTATTCAATTGGAACAATTAACCCTTACATAATCGAAGTCGGAGCTAAGCCGAAAAAATCCATACTAAGTGAAATATGCATGACGAATCACACGTTAAAATTAGATCGATCCTCGGCTAACTCCGAAAGAAGGCTCAAAATCGATTCCTTAGCATCGCAAACCTTGCCGACGACACTACTTTTTTCGAGAACGGCCTTCATAATTCGAGTGTAGAGCCTCTCGAGCTGTGGTATGCCATAACCGTTAGTACGCTCCACGAATAGATTCTTGATGAAATTTTTCCGACTTGAAATCTCAGCTTCTAACATCGTCGTATCTTCTGCTCGAGAATCAGATGTTTCGGGCATTTGAGGGATTACGTCAATTTCTGGGTCGTTTTGGGGCGGTTTGGGGGGAACAGAGTTGGGTATCGTTTCCACTTCTGCTGCTTCAGAAACTTATGGCAGACGAAGAAGACGAATCAATAACAGTAGAATTTCAGAGAAGTATTCTTAACGAAGAATCGAAAAGAATGATTTATCCCATACCAGCGTTAGAAGCATCGCTTTGCTTATTTGCCCTTTGGACTGCTTCTTGGCTATGGTCTACATCAGCCTCGGGCAACATCAAAGGACCTTCATCTTCAATCTTGTCGCATAGTGCAACTAGAGAAGGGTCCATCTGGGACAGCATTCCGTGTACCTTTGGAGAGAGAGAGAGAGAGAGAGAGAGAGAGAGAGAGAGAGAGAGAGAGAGAGAGAGAGAGAGGCAGGGAGGGGGGGAGGGAGGGAGAGAGAGAGAGAGAGAGAGAGAGAGAGAGGGAGAGAGAGAGAGAGAGAGAGAGAGAGAGAGAGAGAGAGAGAGAGAGAGAGAGAGAGATAAGCTTCAAAAAGATTGACTAATGAATGGATCAATGATCAGTAGATGAACTTACGACGTCTCGGAGCTCATAAGCTCTACTAACGATTCTTGCGCCATTGTAATCATCTCCGTTGTATTTCTGAGAAGAAATTAAAGTGTCAGCATCATGTATATGACTATGATCACCCTAAACGAAGAATTAGTTTAGAGATGATTAAAAGGGTCCGATGAACGAAATATATTTAAAGGTACAAAATGGTTCAGAATAATCTACCTTGGCATTACTCAGAATTAGGTCAACGTCCTCCAAGAAAGGTTTGCAAGTAACGTATTTTCCACTGTCGACGTGCTGTAATAAAGTAGCCATGTCCATAGGATTCTGAATGATGGCACGATAGTTTGGGGCATCTTCATCTGAGACGGGAAAATGGAAGGCACTAAAGCGCTTATCATACAGAATCCTGCACCAAAGGATAGAAAAGTAAGCCATGTCCTTAAACTGGGCAAAATGCAGCTGTGAAAAAAAGAATTAAACTCAAAGACACTGTCTAATTCCTCACGACCGTCAAACTACAAGAATAGTGCCACATATCAGCTGCAACTGTTCATTAATATATGCAGTAGCCTCTGATTTCATCAGTTATCAATGAAAACCTGTAATATGTAAGCAGAGATTTAAATACTTAATATTTGATTGACAGTATCTCACCGGTTGCAAACATCACGTAGACACATGCGCATTCGGCGAAGCGCATGCCCTTGAGCTTCAGCTTTGGCTTTCAACTCAGAGGCCTTTGGTCCAGTTTCTACTTTTGGAGCCTTTGGGAGTTCAGTAAGGCCATCTGATTGAGATGCCTTGACCACATTTTCCGACTGAATAGACAGAGCAGATTCCATAAGACGGTCAAAAAACAGAGAGATGTCCTCCGTCGATGGTGGGCTCACACGTAAACTGTCAAAGAAAAGTGGAAGGGCAAGGTTATTATTAGCATACATCAATACGAGTCAACGAAAATGATAATAGCCTTATAGTAGCAAAACAGCCTCAAGGATAATAAAATTTACGATGAGACGAAACAACTAACGCCTTTTTAAGAAGGAAATTAAAATGAACTGATACACAGATAGCACCCTAAACGGTAATGACAGAACATTTGGAAGGAATAAATCTAGTTCAAAGATAAACATGGAAGGGTTCCAATCATGCATTTGCAATAACTTCCAGCGCTATAACAAGGTAGATTAGAGTATAAGGCAGGAAATATATGTAGGTCTTAGCAAAAATGCAAAAGAGAGAATTAGTGGATTACACGTCACGATCTGAGAAGATCGTGGACGAATTATCAGGAATCTCATCAAGGGACATAGAGGATGTCCCTAAGACCAAAATGGGAAGATCAGACGGCATTTCTTCCAACAGAGTCCTGAGAACAGCCCTGAGTTGGTCGTGGGCCTAAAACGACAGAAGAAAATGAACAGTGCCAAAGAGAACAACAGAAAATGAACATCCATAAACCGAAAATTTAAGTGTACACCAGTAGTACTGACTAAAAATCAACTTACTGAAGGAAGTACTTGAAATGTATTTAAGAAAAGGTTGTAAAACTCACACTCTCCCACCAGAGATGAAACTGAGGCAAGTACAAGATTGACGGTGTGACTCTCCTGGCTTCGGTAAAAACATGAACTAATGCTTCCTCAGCTGTTTTGGCACCCGGATCAGAAAGAAGAGACGGTAATGCAAGAGAATGGACAGGAAACTTTTCTAGTTCATGTAAAACTGCAGGCCCAACATGATCCTGCAATACACACACACACACTTACAGTAAAAGACTTGGTGACAGAATGTGATATTTCAGATCACAAGAAAAAGAATAATTACCAGTCCAGAACCATCACTGCCATAGATCAGCAGCCTAGGACGATAAACAAGAGTAATCATAGAACCCCATGAGAGCATCGAAAGCCTTTCCGACGAAGAAGTAGAAGGGAAGATGCCTGAAATAACTCTCATGGCAGCCTCCAAGTGCCGCTGCAGACACGGTGCAACGACGGGTGTCAACGGTTTGGAGTTCACGATTGATCCTCTATGGGCGGCAGGAGTTATTGTAGTCATGGCCTCCACGAAGTGACATTTCTCCACTTTTATTTCATCGATGTTTATCAAAAATTTATCATCGCTGGTATACACTTGAGGATACCTTTCACGAAAAGCACGTATAGCAGCTTCAGTACACAAAGCTTTCAAATCAGCACCACAATATCCAACGCAACTAGCAGCAAGTTCCTGTTTCAGCTCCTTCGATGGAGGTTGCTTCCACTTGCGAGTGTGTATATCCAATATTTCGGCACGTGCTTCACAGCCAGGCAAGGGAAAGTTGAACTCGCGGTCAAATCTCCCAGGACGTCTCAAAGCTCCATCAATAGCATCCACCCTATTGGTGGCTCCAATCAATACAACTTGTCCACGAGAATCAAGGCCATCCATTAAGGCGAGTAGAGTCGACACGATAGAATTATGAATCTGCTCCTGCTTGCTCGATCTGACAGGAGCAAGCCCATCGATCTCATCGAAGAAGATAATTGAAGGCTGGTTCTTCTGAGCTTCTTCAAACAGAAGCTTCAGCTGTCGTTCGGCTTCTCCAACCCATTTGCTCAGCACATCAGCACCTTTTCGCATGTAGAAGCTCACTTTCTGCCCAGCCTTGGAAGCAGCACAAGCCAGCGCTCTTGCTATCAGTGTCTTTCCCGTGCCAGGTGGCCCACATAACAGAACTCCTCTAGGCGGTGTGATACTGTAGCTAGCGAAGAAGTCAGGATATAAAAGGGGAAAAAACACCATCTCCTTCAGGGCATCAATGTATTCAGATAGACCACCAATATCATCGAAACTCACATTCTCGTCGATTTGTACGGGTTGAATGTCAGCGCCTCCTTTGGAGCTTGGACCAGCGGTTTGAATACCACTGGTCAAGTTAGCTACTGTTTCACCTTGATGATTCCAACCAGATCCAGCAGCATTCAAGCCCAACGACGTAGGCATGTCAAGTCCCCCAAGCAACCAAGGCATCCCCGATCTGTTGCTACCAGTGTTATCAATTTTCCGCCATGGCGCCGCCATGGCGGTATGGCGGGGCGGATTTTGCCCAATCCGCCATGATACAACCGCCATTTGGCGGGCATCAAATGGCGCCGCCATGGCGGCCGCCATTACCGTGGCGGAGGTGGCGGCCATGGCGGAATATGGCGGCCATGGCGGAAGTTAAGTGTTTTTGCCCTGTTTTAGGGTTTTTAGGTTTTGTTTTTGTATTTCTGTATGTAAGTAATGGAGTTTTTGAGGGTTGGATTGGAGCACGGGAGATGGGGAAGACGACGATGATTAGGAGAGAGAATGTTTTCTTTCTTTTTTTAATTCTGTTTTTCTTATATTTTTTTCCTTATTTTATGTTTTATCGTAAATGTTAATTTTCAGTTGTTTTAAGGAACTTTCTTTTATATATATATATATATATTTTGGTTATTTTTATGCTTTCAATTACATTTTCATAATTTTACTTAATTATACATTAAATTAATATTATCATATGTTACAGGTTTTTTTTATAATTAGATTCTTCATTTACCTTGAATAATTCAAAATTTAGAAAATTAGATAAAAACTAAAAGTTTAGTGTTTTGCCCTGTTCTAACTTCATACATGAAGATTTTTACTAGTTTTTAATATCATATATTTCTTAAATTAGTAAATAAATAGCATATCCTACTATTAATTTGGATGGTATGATATACTTAACCTCATATTTATATCAATAAGGCACAAATTTATATTTTTAGGTCATTAAAATTTTCTATATTGTTTTATATGTTTTATATGAATATGTTTCTAATTATACTATTATTTAATAAAATTAGTGGAACGTTCGTTACCGTTCCGCGAAAATGCATTAGAACGAGAACGCTCGTCCCGCTCCTGTGTCGTTCCCGTTATGGCGAACCATGACTTCGTATTTTTTTAGTTTTCATGCGTATGCTCATTGAACCTCTTGAAGTTTATTTGTTATTTTGTGAAACTAGTGTCTTGTTAAATCAATATTTGGAATGTTCTTAAAGTATTTTTTACTTTGCTATATATAAAATTACATATATTTTTTGTCCGCCATGGCTTCCGCCATTTTCCGCAACGCCATCCGCCATAGGAATATGGCGGGTTTTTGGCTTTCCGCCATGACCCGCCATCCGCCATCGATAACACTGGTTGCTACCTCTTCCCCATGGTAATGAATGACCTTGATCGAGCTCATCGACTAGAAGTGAATCATCTGAGTCCTCACCACGTGCCATGCGATGGCGTCTATGAACCCGTGACCCACCTCTTCTTCCTTCTCGGACAATTTTTGTTCCCATTCCCTGATGAAATACTCGACGAGGAGATCTTGGCCTTTGTCTACGCTCCTCAATAGCGTTCCGGCGTATATCTGCACGGTTGCGCAGGTCGTACCTTCGTCTACCTTCTTGCTCTTCAGCTTCTTCATCTTCGTCGTCTTCTTCTTCTTCTTCATCAGCTTCTTCATTGTCTTTACCAGCAACTTCACCCTCATACCCATCTTCAGGATCATTTTCTTCTACATCATTTGCATTTTCTGGCTTATCATCGTCGCCGTCGTTCTCTTCAGATGTACTTTGCGCATCACCATCCTCCTCCTCCTCCTCTTCCTCGTCAGAGTCCAAACTCAAACTCTCTTGAGAACCTTCTTTTGAATGCTGAGTGCGGAGTCCGTCACGACGAGGTCTCAACCCTTCACGGCGAGGAGCTGATTCGTCTTGGCTTACACCGCCGCTGTTGTTTATTCTCTTTCGAGGATTTCGGTACTTAGGTGCCTGAAAATTAGAGTTGCACGTGAACCATTTTGCAAAATGTAGACTAAGACTGATGTTTGAGATATCTGATTGCATCCTAAAAGAACTATTAGCACATCATAAGCCTTACCATTAAGTCATCATCCTCTGACCCAGAACTATCAACGTAGTCGTCTAGGTTGACGGGGACCTTCCTCTTCCTCTTAGAGCGCCGAAGATTGGAGGCCAGTGACTGTAGCATGAAGGCAACATCACATAGTTAAAATGCATTTTGCTGTAAACTCCATTATCTAAATGAGGAGACAAACCTGTAGCAAACAAATAGTTCATCAATAATGGTAAAACATACTGAGCAAAAGACGACGCATAAATACATTAAAAAAAGGTGGAATACCAGATTAGACTAAGCAACATGATGTCGACCACCATACAACCCATGAAAAGGAAAGTTAAAATACCTTTCCATTTGACTTCGTTATTTTACGACCAGGACGCAACATCTTTGCGATGTGAGTAGCTGCAGTTCTTGTCTTGGGCTTCTTTCTCTTTGGGATGATAGCAGAAGAATAATACAAATATTTCCGATCATAGAACTTCGGCCGACCCCTAAGCCGATCACTGGATCGCAGTGGCCTTGAATCAGGCTCATCACCCTCAGAAGTTATCCTAGGATACATTGAAATGGGCTAATTTTTCCCCATGACTATCAGATAATAAGGAGCTGGAAAAATATAACAAGTAATATATCAGTAAATAATTAAAAATGCTCACTAAAATAGCACCTAATAAAAAAAATCAATCAACCAGTTGGAACAGACAAGGTTCAAAACATCATTGGAAAGAGCTCACCGATAGCAAAACAGTCATCGATTCTGGAAATGACAAAAATAAAAAGCATAATGGTACTTACAGAAACCAAATAGGAAACAAGCTTATATTGTGAAAAAAATATTATGGAGGAAGCTCCGAGAATTGTCATGCTTTTGTGTTTTGCATTGTGTCCATCAAGAAACAGAAAAAATTGCGCATTACAAATGAATTCATAATAACTAAAGATGAATAGCTAAAATGCAAAAAATCTTCATCGCTGATTTCATCCTCATATCTGTGCATCCGAGGTTCCCATTGCAATATAATGCAAAAGAAACAAATTGATTCCCTATTGCCCAGCGAACTGAAATAGACATTCATAATCATGATGCAAAGTGCAGTGTTCATTGATCACGTGCCTTTCCAATACAGAGAAACAGAGAAGCAATGGGATTTCTCAAGTTTTACCCATATTTAACATTCTTATCATGGAAAGATCAACAATTTAAAATGTTCCCCTAGTCATACAATAGTCCACTGCCCACATAGCAATAAAAAATACAAAGGGACAGCACCAAACACAACACAATCCAGAATATTACAGAGAAACAAAAATTTCCTGAACGTCATCATTTCAACTAAGGTGAGCATAACAGTGAAATCTACATGCCATACATTGCACATCTCGTAAACGCATAAATCTGCTTAAAGTCAATCGAAAAAAAAAAGCAAATTAATAGCATTCTGGCCCAAATTTCAGCTCTTTACCAGTCAAGCAAACGAATACACAGGCGGAAAAGTTTATAAATGATACAAAAGATAATGAAACCGTTCTGGTTTAATGATTAAAAAAAAAACTATGTTAGGACCCAAACACAGGAACAAATGCTAGGGTTACAATTGATAAATCTGCATGCATCACGAAATCAGAACATCAAAGGATAAAAAAACTGGAAAACACGCAGCAGAAAGACTGGCAACACATGCCATGGAACAAGAAACTACCGAAGACTGACGATAGGAAACATCGAACAAACACCGAAAAGCAAGAAATCGATCAAAAGCAGCTCATCAAATCGAAAAAAAAAAAAAAAAACATTACCCTTTTCTTACCTGCGCAGATGATTTTTCAATTATGACAGTGATAGAGAGCGTCGAGTGAGAAACGAAGGAAACTGAAGAAAGGGCTCAAAAATATACATGAAGTGGAGACAACACACAAGGTTTATTTTTTTCTCTTTTCTTTCTCTTTTTTTGTTCCGCTTTGTATTGTAATTCTTTCACCCTTCCTTTGTGGGCCATTATGAGCCTCGCGTTTTGGGCTATATATTTTTAATTAGGGCCCACATACTGTGTTTGGGTTCAGGTGTATCTTTTTGGCCCAATAATGTACTATTTCTCTCTCTCTCTCTCTCTCTCTCTCTCTCTCTCTCTCTCTCGATATGTTCAATTCAACGGACAAAAAGCACATCTTCAGCTTTAGGCGACACTAGTCATTCTCTACGAAACTCTGTCCTTTTTAGTTCCGAATTAGGGCTTGACAATGTCGACGGTGCCTTCGGCGACCAACTCTGCTTCATCATCCTCGCAATATACGTACACCGCTTCTGCAAGCGCCGCCACGACCTCCTATTTTCCGACGCCGTTCCATCTACAGCAAGCGACGCCGTCGGCTGCTTACATTGGAGCCGCGCCTCCGCCTCCTGCTGTTGCGACAGTTCCGTTGCCCGTTTATCCATCTCCTTTTTCGTTACCTCAATATCAGCAGGCGCAGGTGAGGATTCCGATCGTTGATTTTCGTGTTGCTTCAGCTGATTTTTTCCCTGCAAGTTTGTGAATTTGGAGTAGTAGGCTGCAATTGATGCGGAATGATGTCGATAACTTGGAGAACATATGAATTTTTTGGAATTTTGAATCAGGGGATCTAGGATAGGTGTTCTTGTTCTGAATGGTTTTCATGGAGACTGTTTCGATTTCTTTTTAGTAGAGATGGCATTAGAAATTTTTGAGTAGGAGCTATATGATGTAGTAGTTAGTTCCTGTAGAAAAATACAAGATTGGTGGTTTCATGAAACATAATTGATGCCGTTGGAGGGTTTTATTGAAGTAAACCTTTAACATAGAGAATGGTGTTTCTGGGACTGATTTAGGGGAATGAATGAAACTTGTAATGCTAACTAACTGCAACATTTGTTTTGATCTGCCCTCGATACTGGTCTTTTTATGTATGGTTCAGAGACTGATGGAATATTCAACCTTTAATCTTATATATTAGTGACCTTCCAACTCTGTCATCATATTTGTGGAAATTGTGGATTTCATCATTAAATGCATTGATTTTCTGCTCAATTCCTCCCAGATATTTCTCTCTGATGATATTTTCTAATGTGCACAGGCACAACAGTTATTCCAGAGGGATGCACAGACAATAACGCCGGAAGCTCTTGAAAGTGTGAAGGCTGCACTTGCAAGCAGTGATGTGGAGCACAAAGCAGAGACCAAGAAGAGGGCAATTCCACGTAAAGCCGCTGGTCAGGCTTGGGAGGATCCAACACTTGCTGAATGGCCTGAAAGTATGATTCCGTCGCCCTGATATGTTTATCCAATCTCCTATGTACTCTTTGATGAGAAACACTTTTCTACTCAATTAATGTTTGTTTATCGCTATTGTAGCATGTTAGTGCTGTCCTTGTTTAGACATTAAGATACGCCTCTGTTGTCGGGATTTGGCTAGTTCCTTTTAGTCTTTTCTTTTATTATTTGGTAATTTTGCACTCATTTACTTTACTGAAGGTAGTAGGATTCTATGTAGGATATGTCAGTTGGACCTATTAGTATTGCTATCACCCATATTAATAACATTTTTCGATTTCAGATTCCTCTCCTTGTACATTGATAATCTGGATTTCTGAATGTGATCACTCAAATAGCTGGGCATGATTGTGCTCTTATTTTCTTTTCTCTGATCTGTGCAGATGATCACCGCTTGTTCTGTGGTGATCTTGGAAATGAGGTGAATGATGATGTTTTGTCTAAAGCATTTGCGAGATTTCCTTCTTTTAACATGGCCAGGGTAAGTTCCTCTGCAAACATCCTATAGATCAGTTTCTTTGGTGGGAATTAATTTGTCCAAAATTCTTGAGATGTCCCTATGAGTATTTGCATGTCTTCAGATGTCTTTGTTTGACGTGCATGGAGCCCCAATTGACTCATATTCTTAAGGTAGAATTGTTTCCTTGTTTGTGATTTTCACAATGCATAGGCATGAACACTGCTGGGTGAACAAGTCTGATTACATGCATTATCAACTGCCATGATTAAGTGGTATCGAGAATAGATACAGCGATCGTGAATGAAAATCTTATGTTTACATCAGAAGCATAACATTATTGTGCAAAAATGCCGAAAAAGGGCCCTCGCAATTCCATCGAAAAAGCTTAGCATTATACATGTTGGTTGCCACTTTTCACTCTTTCAATGTCGTCATATGCTTCTCGTAATTGTAAGATTCTGCTGATAATTATTCACTGCATCACATCGCAACTATGTTGTGACCCTATACCTCACGTTTCTGTCGACGGATTTTTCTTTTTTAATTCGATTAGGTCGTAAGAGATAAAAGAACTGGGAAAACCAGGGGCTACGGCTTTATTAGCTTTGCCAATCCATCAGATTTAGTGGCAGCAATCAAGGAGATGAATGGTAAGCATCTGTTCCCTTTTCTTCAACATTATGCTCTGTTTAGTAGCCAAAGCCTTTGAGCAACCTTAAAGCCACATAATCTCTTCATCTATAGCATTTTAAACTCAAATTCTTACCATAATCTACACACTGACATTGATTCTTGTCTCTTGACTTTGATTCTCTCAGGTAAATACGTTGGAAACCGTCCTATCAAACTTCGTAAGAGCACGTGGAAGGAAAGGACCGATCAAGAAGCTCTACAAAGGCAAAAGGTTAGCTATTATGATGCTTCTTTTGTTCCTTTTTGACTCCTTTGGTTGTGATTCTTGGACATCAACTGCCTTTTTTTTTGTGTTTGTTTTTACTCTCTTCGTTTTACTTTCTTTTGCAGTATCAATCTAACAAGAAGAGCAAGCTACCAAAGAAAAGTGTGTTGCACAAATAATAGCTTATAACCTGAACTGTGTCCGCCGTAAAACTGATTCTGTTATTTTACTGCTTTGCTCGACATTGTATGTTAATTTAGAACTCCAATATCTATGAGAATCATATCATACTTTGATATGTGAGGCAAGCCTAGTAAGAAAACAACGCAGGTGTTTCAAGAACTAAAATTAATAATAATATAATCTATATTTCATTATCGGATTACTGTAAACAATCTACAGAGAAACCGAATGTTATAATTCGGTAAAATTCAACGAATAAACAAATAATACAAAACTCACCAATCAACGAATAAGGTAACCATCATCATCATCATCATCATCATCATCATCATCATCATTCATCAGCAGAAACTCCACAAACGAACGTCAGTGATCTCTTCATCCTCCATCATTGTCATCAATGGATTGAAGAACACACCATTAATCATCTCTATATACTTCGGCGATTCAACTCTGCACCACTTAGCAGCTTCCTCGTAATTCTCCGACAAATCACAACAATCATCAGAACATCTTTCACTGGCTCTTTCTTCTAATGAGGAGATAGCTGTAACAACACTATCAGAAGATGACGTCGACGTCGACGGTGACTCTGGGCTTTCAACAGAACTAACGTTTTCCGCCGCCGCCGCTGCAATTTTCTGGATGGTCTTCGGCGGAAGGATGCCGTCCGAATTAGGGTTTCCTCCGACATTAATTTTCGAGTTTGGGAAATTTAGATTTGCAGGCGAGCCTTTGAGGCAGATAAGCGCGGCGTCGTAAGCCCTAGCAGCAGCTTCGGCGGTGGAGTAAGAACCTAACCAAATCCTCGCCTTCTTTTGGTTCCTATTCGGAGCTCTGATCTCTGAAACCCATGAACCCCAGCTTCTCATTCTTACACCTTTGTACTTCTTTCTATTGCATAAAGATGATGAAGTCTTTGACGATGATAAGTTTAGCTTGTTCTTGTTTTTAGACTCTGTGCTCATCACCATTATTGTTGGGGAAGGAGGAAAAGCACAAAGAACACAAATTTAGGACTTAAAGCTAAGATGAAGATATCAAGCGTGATTGGAGATTGCGTTTCTTGGTGTGGATGAGGAAATTGGAAGCATGTGTTGTGGTATATTTATAGATGGCATGTGAGAGTTATTACATTGTTACGGGAAAAAGAAAAGGAAGAAAGAAACAAAGCATTTTTTAGTGCTAATTAAGTTTTATGTCACAAAATATATTTTAAGTTACGTTTCATGCTCCTATCAGAAAATTTTTATTGTTAAGGATTCGATTTTTTTTTAGAAAATTTGGAGATAAGGACCTAAAATTTATGCAAGTTGATGTGGACTAAAATAGATGGGCCCGAGAAATTAATAAATAAAGGCCCAGTAGGCCCATTTTATTGGGCCTGAGGGGACCTCCGACAGACCTGGGGGAACTAACAACAGGAGCTGAAGGAACTAGGGACCTGAGGAACTACCTGACAGACAAACAAAGCTTCCCTGATACGCAACCAGTAAAAAGATCTTGTAGAAAGGGGGATCCAATGAAAAAATGTCACGTGTCTGATGGAGAGAGGGCGGCACCCCTGCAAAAGCGGCGACCACTGTTCACTATAGAAAGCTATCTGCAAACTGTCAAAGGCTCTTTGACAGACGGCCTGTCATCCTGAGCATCACACGGTCCCAGAAGGTCTTATCACCAGGGATCTCGAGAGGGACCTCCAGGCAATATCCAGGAGCTAGGATGTACCTTCATGTAATACCCAAGAGCCTTTTCTCCTATAAAAAGGGGACTTCGTCATTTTCACCATCGATTCTCCTGGCAACGCTTCTTAACACTTATAATATTCTCTCTCTACATTTTTTACGTCCCACTAGCTATTTTATTAGGTGTTCTTGATATAAAGAAGAGAAAGTGAGCTGCTTGAGTGTGTAATCTTCAAAGTATAGTGAAAACAGTTCCCGAGCGCCCGTGGACGTAGGATCTACAAAGATCCGAACCACGTAACCCTTGTGTTATTTTCGTTTACGTCTTCAAGCAGGTCCCCCGTGTTCCAAACACCTTCAAACAGGTCCCAGCGTCCCAGACACATCTCAGCATGTTCCATACAGGTCTCCCAATGTCCCAAACAGGTCCCCGAACACGTCCCGACTTCCACAATACGTCCCAATACCACAAATACGTCCCCCACAAGTCCTAAACACGTCCCCCTCAGTCTCTCTTTCAATAAGCACCTTACGCACATAACTTTATCGATTCTCCGGCTATATAAATTTCTTTACCCACACATAAAAATATCATTGATTGGGTTTGCCCCATATATCACAAGTGTTATACAGTGTATATGAACTGGTATCGGACTATCGTTTTGTGTTATAACAGAACGATGAAATGATACTGCAGAACGATGAATTGGTACTGTAGAACCATGAAGTGGTACTGTAGGTCCATGAAGTGTTGTACAGGTCCATAAAGTGGTACTGAAAAACAATTAAGTGTATCGGGTCCTTACAACTAAAAATTTTCTGACAGTGGCCTGAACCTAGATGAAACTTTATTGAGGCCGACATCAAATTACCCCCTTTTTTCCCAAAATAACCTAATGTGACAAACAAATGAATGACATATAATTTTATCATAGGCTATTTTATGTGATAAGAAATGAAAATACTAATACATCATGGAGACTTTTTATTTGTCATTTTTCTATAGTACATTTCATAGTACTACTCTATCTAAGCTATTTCCAACTTATAATGACAGCTTTCAATGAACTAATCCACCTGGGTATATCTTGAATATAACAATTAAATAAGTCTATTATAAAATAAATTGACATAAATTAACATTGGCGGAAAAGTAACAAAGAACAAAAGACAGCTGGAGCTTTTCTGTACTGCATGAAAATCTGAAAACGCGTTACGTGTATGTATGTGACCTTTTTTTATAAAGAATTTATATATTATATTTTCAATTAGAAGATGGTCTCTAAATCAGAATGATTTGCAGATTATAAGCAAATGACGCTAGCATTGTATTGATTTTTTTTTATACCGTTACATATAATTATTTTACATACATTATCTTCTGTCATGTATGAGTAAGGTAGTATTTTCTTGCTCCGTGACGAAAGCCTTAAACACAAAGAAGCTAAAAGTATGTGGGTTTGTAAGATATATTTATTTTCTTCTTCACTTCAGAATGAAATTCGCCCCACGAATCGAAATCCCAATAAAATTGTCTAAGCTTAATGATTCAAACTAGTATTCTTGCACACTCAGAATCAAATGAACGTGTTATAGTATCATAATATGATGACTTAAGAAGGAAAATTTATTTATTATTATATTTAAACGTAAGAATTATAATTAACTAAAAATTGTAAGTTAATAATTTACTGCAAATATTGAGTGAAGTTAGTGGGTGATTTTCTTTTTATTTTATTTAAATATTTTATTATTAAAACTAGATTGACGGACTAATTGGATGGTTTATAGAAAGCTCTGACACTTAATAAAATAGCATAGATGTCCGCATGAAATCATCTGTCCCACAAATTATGTCTCCATTTATGTCCCAAAATGTCAGGTCCATTGAAGTTTAAATCATGTGGTACATAAATTTTCTTTTTTATTTATTAATTATTCTAATCCTATATTCCACCAAATCATAAAATCATCGTTATTTAATGTGATTTATATGATAAAATAAATAAACGCATTCAATGTATGCCTTGTTTTATGATGACTAATATGATATCCATATTATATATTTTTTGATAGTCATAAGAATCATTTTTATAGTGAAACATGAAATGAGACATTATTGTGTTACGGATAATTTCAAACGATAGATCCAAAACATAGAAGTTGCATGGTGATGAAAGAAATAGATATGGAAACCTAGTTTTCTTTCATCCTCTCATATATGTTGAATGTATGTGTGAACATTTTTTTCATGTAGTTTGGTTGGAGGAGCTCAAAGCCCAACAACAATTATGATGTAACCGAATGGCAGTGGACCATTTACAAGCACAAATAATATGTTTTTATTTTTTGCGTTCATTCAAAATAGAAACGGGCCGCGTTCTATTGCAACCTGATCTTTCTCCACATTAAAATGCTCATACTTTCGGATCTTTGTTCCTTATTTTTCTTTCACACAAGTATTTTTAGCACAGTGTGAAATAAAAGAAAATTAGTGGATGATTATAATAAGTGATATACTACAAACAAATAGTCAAAGGTAGTTATTATGAGATTAAGCCATATGATTTAATAAACTTTTTAACTTTTAATCTATTATATTTTTCGTTAGTTTTATACTTTTTAATTTTATAATTTATATATACATAATAAAATTTAAATTATAATTTCATTATTATTTTAAATTAAAGTAAATTTAATATTATATATGTATATATGTACACGCATTTAAGTGTTGAAAGCGTACTAGTGGTCATTAATGTATAAGACATCTGATTGGTCGATCGGCAGAGCAACAACCCTTGACTTCAATAATTATCTTGTCATGAAAATAATAATAAAATACCAATGTTTAATGATAAGAAGAAGACAAAAAAACACGTTTCTCCTTCCGAAATAAAAAACACGTTTCAAACAAAAATCAGATATAAAATATCTTCATACACGCATTATTGCGCTGGAAACAGTTCTGCTCGTTTAATTATTTACAGATAGATTTATTTTGTTATTGTTATTTTTCGACTTAGTCGGTGGGAGTTAGTACTCTACTATATTTTTAGAAAAAAAAAATAAACAAAATCCGTACCCAAACTGATGGGTACCACAATAATCGATTACCCTTTTGTTGCAAGTTGTGGTAAGAAATTACCATATTATATTAAATCACAAAATCCGTACCCAAACTGATGGGTACCACAATACTATTTGTTTATGTGTTTACAGTGATTATAATTATTTGATGGACTATAACCTCCATTATTGATATTTGTCTAAATTTTAGACTTTTTCAACATTGTAATGCTGAAATGTTATTTGAATGTACGAATTCTGGTTTTATCATTATCGTTCTATGTAGCAGGTAAGTTCTGTAGCAAAAAATAAACTGAAATTCAACATTAGATAAAAAATAAATTATAGTTTTAAATCGGTAACACTGATTAGTCCACTGAATTCAGTCATTTGTCATGCTGATAAACTATTATTTCTGATACAGAGAAAAACAAACATTTAACTGCGATCCAATATATAAGCTGAGGGGTTGACTATTAAATAATGAGGCAAATGAAATATGAAATGCAAGGGGGTTGACTATTTAATAATGCAAGAATGCCATAAGAGTTATTCGGTAATGGTGAGTAATAATAAATACAATCCTTAGCACGCCAAAGACGACCATTGAGATTTAAAATTTGGTATGCTTGGCTGTCTTAATGGTTTGGATATGCATTTAGCCAAATTAGACCCCTAACTAAAAGTAGATTTATTCTAATGTTTCCAAAATAAAACCTAACGAATTCGTTCGATTTTCGACTTCAGATCTTTTACGACGTCCTAAAATTAACTTGCTTCTCATCTATCTAAGGGAAGGGAAGAATATAAACACTAAGTAACTTTCTCAGCTTTCGAAATAGTTCATAAGAATTAGAGGTGCATATGGAAATCGAATTCATTCTCCATCTATTCTCGGATTAATTAATAGTCAATAATTACATCAACCACGTAATTCACTATATAAACATATTCCAAATTCATTCAACGTACCTCGGTAGTTAGGGAGATTAGATAATCTAATTAATCTATCCATGTCAATGAACGTACCATTTAAAATATTTTACGCTTTTTCTATACATGACTGGCGTTCCTTCAAGATGACTTCTTTTTTTTAATTCAACATGCATATTTCCAAAATATTTATTCAACTTAGGCCTCTCATAGAACCTGAGCTCTTCCTATATATACTAGCTACACAAAGCGAACTCTCACAACACTAAGAAGCTTCACTAGTGTAATAATAACATCCAAGAAAACCCAAGTCAACATATCCAAACACAACCATGGAACTAAACCCAACCCTAATCGGAACCCTAATCGTCGCCTTTTCCTTTGTCCTCCTCCTATCGAAACGAACCCTAAAAAACAATTCCAAAAACGCCCTCAAACCCCCGCCCCAAGCCCGCGGTTCGAAGCCCTTCATAGGCCACCTTCAGCTGCTGAGCGGCACGGCCCACGCCGACCTACCGCACTTCAAGCTAGCCGCCCTAGCCGACGAGCTCGGGCCCATCTTCACCGTCAAGCTCGGCGTGAACCACGTTTTGGTCGTCAGCAACTGGAAACTCATCAAGGAACTGTGCACCACGCACGACGTGGCGATCTCAAACCGCCCAAAAGTTAGGGCTTTCAAGCACCTGAGCTACAACTTCTCGATGTTCGGGTCGGCACCGTACGGTCCCTACTGGCGGGAGGTTCGCAAGCTCATCTCCATGAAGCTGCTATCGAGCCGCCGGCTCGAGAACATGAGCCACGTCACCATGTCCGAGATCAAGGGCTCGGTGAGCGACCTGTACGCAAAGTGGAAGGGCGAGCAGAAGGATTCCTCGGGGCGGGTTCTAGTGGACATGAAGAATTGGTTCGGGGACATGGATCTGAACATCATACTTAAGATGATGGTGGGCAAGAGGTTCTACGATGGCGGGCCCGGGGCCGAGGAAGGGAGGAGGAGGAGGAAGGTTATGAGGGATTGGTTTCATTACACTGGTGTTTTCGTGCCCGGGGACGCTTTGCCCTACCTCGCGTGGATGGACATTGGGGGGCACGAGAAGAAGATGAAGGCGATCGCCACGGATTTGGACAAGATCATGGGAGAGTGGTTGGAGGAGCACAAGGCGAACGCGGGGAAGAAGAAGGAGTACGAGGATTTCATGGACGTGTTGTTGGAGGAACTGGCGAAGGGGAGCCTCCAGGCCGACGGATACGACTACGATATCGTCATCAAGGCGACGTGCATCGTGAGCTTTCTTTCTTTCTTTCTTTTTTATTATCTGCTTAAGGGTGCGTCTGGTATGTGGAATTAGATTCGAAGGAAAAAAATGAAAAGCGTAGCGGTACGATGCGCGAAAGATTAACGTAAAGTGGTTCGATATAAAATTTCAATTTTACGACCTCTTTTTTTCAGCTTCTAATTGCGGGTGCGACCGACACGACTGCGGTGATGCTAGAATGGGGCCTCTCCCTCCTCCTGAACCACCCCACGTCATGAAACGTCTCCAAGAAGAGCTCGACACCGTGATCGGAAAGTCCCGACGGGCCCACGAGTCCGACATCCCGAAGCTAACCTACCTCCAAGCCGTGGTCAAGGAGACCTTCCGTCTCTACCCTGCGGGCCCACTTGGCGGGCTTCGGGAATTCACCAAGGACGTGAACGTGGGAGGTTACCACGTCCCCAAAGGCACGTGGCTCATAATGAACGTGTGGAAGGTTCAGAGGGACGCCACCGTATGGGGCCCGGACGTGAACGAGTTCAAGCCCGAGAGGTTCCTCGAGGGGGCCCACAAGGACCTGAACGTCCTCGGGCAGGACTTCGAATTGATACCTTTCGGTGCGGGCCGAAGGATATGCCCCGGGTCGAATTTCGGGCTTCAGATGCTTCAGCTCGTGTTTGCGAGCGTTTTGCATGCTTTCGATTTTAGGACGGTGGGCGACGAGAAGATCGACATGACTGAGAGTATCGGGATGACGAATAGTAAGGGTTCGCCGCTCGACGTGCTTGTTTCCCCGAGGCTTTCGCCGGAGCTTTATTAGGATTTGTTGTGGATGGTGGTGGGCGGCGGTGTTATATATTACATATTGCGACTTATTGTGTGGTGTGTCTTCGCGTGGTCTTATGAATCTGTGCGCTTTGAAAGTCTTTCTCAAGTTGTTTTCTGATATTTTGTAATAAAAAATGAAGTTTACCGAGTAATGATTTGAATAATATTAGTGACATCTATACATAAATATCTACTTAGACTAAATTTTTTACAGATAGGAACTCATGTCAGAAATTTTTACAGATAAGTACCCGATTTAATGTTTACCAGTTTCTTCAGTCTCGCCGTACCTTCCTGTGTGTAAGGCGTACCATAACACATTGATATAGGATACCTAAATATGTTTGTACGACATACCTTATGTGCTGGCGTGCCTAAATGTACTAATACGGCGTACCATTTTCTCAACGTATAACGTATCAGAATACGTTGACATATGGTGCCTAAATGTGTTGTATGGCGTACCTACGACGGATCGGGTACGTATCTGCAAAAAATTTATTCTATTAGGTACCTACATATAAAAAAATCTGACAGGGTACTAAATTACAAGTTTTTTCCAAATGGATATTTACGTATAAAGACCCCACCATATTATGTAAGTGTGCTACATTAGTGGCATCAAAAAGTTTATAGTTTTGATAGGTGCCAGTGATTAGGGCTGGAGAAATATACCGAAATACCGATATATCGTCCTTATCCTATCGAAACGTACCGAAAATATAAAAAAACTTCGGTATACCGAAGTCTTCGGTACGGTAATGGTATGAAAATTTTAAAATTTAGGTATACCGATTATACCGAAATACTAAAATTTTTAATATGATATATATATACACACACACCTACATATATTATAAAAAATTATAAAATAGATAAAATTATTATAAGGATCTTAATAAATTTTTTTAGCCCATAATATTAACTATACCCAACTTTCTAAGATTATTGAGGCCCTTTTACTTACATTAAAAAAAACAAAAGGAAATACAAAATAGCCGTTTCGTTTTAATTAATCTGTATATAATGTTGTATTTGTGGTTATGTAAAGTTCTTTGTCTTAGTAAGGAGACTGACTAAAATATGTAAATTATTTAAGATTATTTTATGAATTAAAAATCTTTTTATTTTAGAAATTTGGTATTAATAATTCATCTTATTGGGGGCCTAAGGAGTTTCTATTGACTATGTTTATGTGTTTGACTTAGTCTAAAGACCAAAACAAACGCGGCAGTGTGCTTACAGTGATTATAATTATTTGATGGACACCTCCACCATTGATATTTGTCTAAATTTTAAACTTTTTCAACATTGTAATGCTGAAATGTCATTTGAATGTACGAATTCTGGTTTTATCATTATCGTTCTATGTAGCAGGTAAGTTCTGTAGCAAAAAATAAACTGAAATTCAACATTTAGATAAAAAAATAAATTATAGTTTTAAATCGGTAACACTGATTAGTCCACTGAATTCAGTCATTTGTCATGCTGATAAACTATTATTTCTGATACAGAGAAAAACAAACATTTAATTGCGATCCAAGATATAAGCTGAGGGGTTGGCTATTAAATAATGAGGCAAATGAAATATGAAATGCAAGGGGGTTGACTATTTAATAATGCAAGAATGCCATAAGAGTTATTCGGTAATGGTGAGTAATAATAAATACAATCCTTAGCACGCCAAAGACGACCATTGAGATTTAAAATTTGGTATGCTTGGCTGTCTTAATGGTTTGGATATGCATTTAGCCAAATTAGACCCCTAACTAAAAGTAGATTTATTCTAATGTTTCCAAAATAAAACCTAACGAATTCGTTCGATTTTCGACTTCAGATCTTTTACGACGTCCTAAAATTAACTTGCTTCTCATCTATCTAAGGGAAGGGAAGAATATAAACACTAAAATATCAGTAACTTTCTCAGCTTTCGAAATAGTTCATAAGAATTAGAGGTGCATATGGAAATCGAATTCATTCTCCATCTATTCTCGGATTGATTAATAGTCAATAATTACATCAACCACGTAATTCACTATATAAACATATTCCAAATTCATTCAACGTACCTCGGTAGTTAGGGAGATTAGATAATCTAATTAATCTATCCATGTCAATGAACGTACCATTTAAAATATTTTACGCTTTTTCTATACATGACTGGCGTTCCTTCAAGATGACTTCTTTTTTTTAATTCAACATGCATATTTCCAAAATATTTATTCAACTTAGGCCTCTCATAGAACCTGAGCTCTTCCTATATATACTAGCTACACAAAGCGAACTCTCACAACACTAAGAAGCTTCACTAGTGTAATAATAACATCCAAGAAAACCCAAGTCAACATATCCAAACACAACCATGGAACTAAACCCAACCCTAATCGGAACCCTAATCGTCGCCTTTTCCTTTGTCCTCCTCCTATCGAAACGAACCCTAAAAAACAATTCCAAAAACGCCCTCAAACCCCCGCCCCAAGCCCGCGGTTCGAAGCCCTTCATAGGCCACCTTCAGCTGCTGAGCGGCACGGCCCACGCCGACCTACCGCACTTCAAGCTAGCCGCCCTAGCCGACGAGCTCGGGCCCATCTTCACCGTCAAGCTCGGCGTGAACCACGTTTTGGTCGTCAGCAACTGGAAACTCATCAAGGAACTGTGCACCACGCACGACGTGGCGATCTCAAACCGCCCAAAAGTTAGGGCTTTCAAGCACCTGAGCTACAACTTCTCGATGTTCGGGTCGGCACCGTACGGTCCCTACTGGCGGGAGGTTCGCAAGCTCATCTCCATGAAGCTGCTATCGAGCCGCCGGCTCGAGAACATGAGCCACGTCACCATGTCCGAGATCAAGGGCTCGGTGAGCGACCTGTACGCAAAGTGGAAGGGCGAGCAGAAGGATTCCTCGGGGCGGGTTCTAGTGGACATGAAGAATTGGTTCGGGGACATGGATCTGAACATCATACTTAAGATGATGGTGGGCAAGAGGTTCTACGATGGCGGGCCCGGGGCCGAGGAAGGGAGGAGGAGGAGGAAGGTTATGAGGGATTGGTTTCATTACACTGGTGTTTTCGTGCCCGGGGACGCTTTGCCCTACCTCGCGTGGATGGACATTGGGGGGCACGAGAAGAAGATGAAGGCGATCGCCACGGATTTGGACAAGATCATGGGAGAGTGGTTGGAGGAGCACAAGGCGAACGCGGGGAAGAAGAAGGAGTACGAGGATTTCATGGACGTGTTGTTGGAGGAACTGGCGAAGGGGAGCCTCCAGGCCGACGGATACGACTACGATATCGTCATCAAGGCGACGTGCATCGTGAGCTTTCTTTCTTTCTTTCTTTTTTATTAGCTGCTTAAGGGTGCGTCTGGTATGTGGAATTAGATTCGAAGGAAAAAAATGAAAAGCGTAGCGGTACGATGCGCGAAAGATTAACGTAAAGTGGTTCGATATAAAATTTCAATTTTACGACCTCTTTTTTTCAGCTTCTAATTGCGGGTGCGACCGACACGACTGCGGTGATGCTAGAATGGGGCCTCTCCCTCCTCCTGAACCACCCCCACGTCATGAAACGTCTCCAAGAAGAGCTCGACACCGTGATCGGAAAGTCCCGACGGGCCCACGAGTCCGACATCCCGAAGCTAACCTACCTCCAAGCCGTGGTCAAGGAGACCTTCCGTCTCTACCCTGCGGGCCCACTTGGCGGGCTTCGGGAATTCACCAAGGACGTGAACGTGGGAGGTTACCACGTCCCCAAAGGCACGTGGCTCATAATGAACGTGTGGAAGGTTCAGAGGGACGCCACCGTATGGGGCCCGGACGTGAACGAGTTCAAGCCCGAGAGGTTCCTCGAGGGGGCCCACAAGGACCTGAACGTCCTCGGGCAGGACTTCGAATTGATACCTTTCGGTGCGGGCCGAAGGATATGCCCCGGGTCGAATTTCGGGCTTCAGATGCTTCAGCTCGTGTTTGCGAGCGTTTTGCATGCTTTCGATTTTAGGACGGTGGGCGACGAGAAGATCGACATGACTGAGAGTATCGGGATGACGAATAGTAAGGGTTCGCCGCTCGACGTGCTTGTTTCCCCGAGGCTTTCGCCGGAGCTTTATTAGGATTTGTTGTGGATGGTGGTGGGCGGCGGTGTTATATATTACATATTGCGACTTATTGTGTGGTGTGTCTTCGCGTGGTCTTATGAATCTGTGCGCTTTGAAAGTCTTTCTCAAGTTGTTTTCTGATATTTTGTAATAAAAAATGAAGTTTACCGAGTAATGATTTGAATAATATTAGTGACATCTATACATAAATATCTACTTAGACTAAATTTTTTACAGATAGGAACCCATGTCAGAAATTTTTACAGATAAGTACCCGATTTAATGTTTACCAGTTTCTTCAGTCTCGCCGTACCTTCCTGTGTGTAAGGCGTACCATAACACATTGATATAGGATACCTAAATATGTTTGTACGACATACCTTATGTGCTGGCGTGCCTAAATGTACTAATACGGCGTACCATTTTCTCAACGTATAACGTATCAGAATACGTTGACATATGGTGCCTAAATGTGTTGTATGGCGTACCTACGACGGATCGGGTACGTATCTGCAAAAAATTTATTCTATTAGGTACCTACATATAAAAAAATCTGACAGGGTACTAAATTATAAGTTTTTTCCAAATGGATATTTACGTATAAAGACCCCACCATATTATGTAAGTGTGCTACATTAGTGGCATAAAAAAGTTTATAGTTTTGATAGGTGCCAGTGATTAGGGCTGGAGAAATATACCGAAATACCGATATATCGTCCTTATCCTATCGAAACGTACCGAAAATATAAAAAGACTTCGGTATACCGAAGTCTTCGGTACGGTAATGGTATAAAAATTTTAAAATTTAGGTATACCAATTATACCGAAATACTAAAATTTTTAATATGATATATATACACACACACACCTACATATATTATAAAAAATTATAAAATAGATAAAATTATTATAAGGATCTTAATAAATTTTTTTAGCCCATAAAATTAACTATACCCAACTTTCTAAGATTATTGAGGCCCTTTTACTTACATTAAAAAAACAAAAGGAAATACAAAATAGCCGTTTCGTTTTAATTAATCTGTATATAATGTTGTATTTGTGGTTATGTAAAGTTCTTTGTCTTAGTAAGGAGACTGACTAAAATATGTAAATTATTTAAGATTATTTTATGAATTAAAAATCTTTTTATTTTGGAAATTTGGTATTAATAATCCATCTTATTGGGGGCCTAAGGAGTTTCAATTGACTAAAAAATTCAAAAACAATGAATTAACGAGTTACGAGACACGCATGGTAAAAAACCCTGCGTATGAATGGTATGGAAGGTATGATACCGATACATTACCGAAATTTCAGTATGATTCCGTATCGAAATTTAAGGTATGCCGAAATTTTGGTATGGTATTAGTATATTTTTTCCGATACCGAAATTTTGGTATGGTACACGGTATCACAGTTTTGGTACGGTATACAGTGTCTCAAATGAGGTTTAAGACAAAAAAGTCATCAATCTTCGTTGACCGTTAACACCCTTTGTTTTCGGTAAGAATAGTACAACAAGACGGGTCCCACGGAACAAATGGCTATCTAAGTATTTATATTAATTAATGTACATTAGAGACCAAAATTTGACGTATGACTGAATCGAAATAAACAGAGATGCTGTAATCCAATTAGTGTAATATGTATGGTTTTAGAAATTTTTACAGGAAAAGGGTAAAACGTTTTCTTCTTGGGATAATTGCTATTTTCGTCCCCCAGTTATAACCCAAAATCACTTTTCGTCCCCGAAAATACACTTCATCGTTGTTAGTCCCTCAGTTATTATCCGTTAATCATTATTCGTCATTTCCGTCAGTTGACCGTCAAAGATTGACTGTTTCTCAACGTTAAACACTTTGAAAAATTGAAAAATAACCCTCATCAATTAAAAAGAAAACTCCTCCGTCCTCACCAGTCACCGTCGTCATGCTTTCTCTCTCTCTCTCTCCTAACTCCACTCTCTCTCTCTCTCTCTCTCTCTCTCTCTCTCTCTCTCTCAAATTTTCATCTCCTCTTATCTTCTACAATGCGGTGAAGCTTCGAAGAGAAGGTGGCCGCGAGGGCTTCGAAGTGGCTTCTCGGAGCAGGCAAAGGGAAGGTGGTCGGGATGGCGATTGCAGGGCGGCGACCGCTCAACTGCGAGACGCCGCGAGGGTCAGCTCTGCGGTGGTTATCGATCTTGAGGTTCAGATCTGGTGGCGTGAGGGTAATTTCTGAGTATCTCGACCTCGATCTTGCTAGATCTGCAGTGAGTATCATTGTTGAGGGTCAGATTTGGCAGCTCTTTGTTTGATCTGGCTTTGAGGCTGGCGAGGACTGCCGGATTTTGTGTTGAGGGAGCGGCGGCTGGATGCGGCGGTGAGGGCGTTGGCGGCGAGATCTAGCTGGAAGCGAGGCGGCGGCCAGATCAGGCGGTAAGGGCGGCGGGACCGGATCTGGCGATCCCCGGATCGTATTTAGTTTTTTATTTTTTTACCTAGATACACCGTCGGAAGTGAGCGTCCTCTTTGCCGTCGCTAATTTTTGTTAGGTTTTTTAATTGATTAGGGTTCCTTTGTAATTTATTAGGGTTCTTTATGCAATTTGTCTGTGTTATTTTTATATTTTTCTGTATTATCAGGGTTATTCTACAATTTTTCGAAGTGTTTAACGGTTAAAAATGGTCAATCCCGTTAGTCTCTGACGGTCAACTTACGGAAAGGACTAATAGTGATTAACGGATAATAACTGAGGGACTAACAATGATGAAGTGTGTTTTCGGGGACCAAAAGTGATTTTGGGTTATAACTGGGTGACGAAAATGGCAATTATCACTTTTCTTCTTTTACCGAAAAAGTTTTTAAGTTTTTACTTCTAGAGTTTTTTTTATATTATTCTTTAAGGGATAATTGCAATTTTCGTCCCCCGATTATACCCCAAAATCACTTTTGGTACCCTGAAAGCACACTTCATCACTGTTAGTCCCTATGTTATTATCCGTTAATCAGTAATAGTCATTTCCGTTAGTTGACCGTAAAAAACTAACGGATTGACCAATTCACACCGTTAAAGCGGTTTAGCGACGAATATTGGCGACGGAAACACCGTCGCTAACGAGAAAAAAATTAAAATAATAAATAGATACAGGTCCGTAAAAAAAAAGGAGATAGCGACGGAAACTTCGTCACTAAGCGAAAAAAATAATAAACTCCTTTAGCGACGGCACTGCCGTCGCTAAACAGCTTTAAAAAATTCGAAACACTTAGCGATGGATTATCCGTCGCTAAATCTGAGAAAAAAAATAAAAGAAATAAACACAGTTCAACATCGACAGCGTCTTCGTAATTCAAGGGAAGCTTCGAGTTTTGCTAAACAGGGAAACGAAGAACCCATGTTTCCGATTGATAAATACGCTGATGATTCACATAGAGCAAAACGAAAGTCTTCAGATTGATATTTTAAGAAGAAAGACGGAGAGAGATCTCAGAATTCGATGTTAGAACTGAACTGTATTTATTTATTTTTTATTTTTTCCAGAGTTAGCGACGGAAATCCGTCGCTGTCTCCTTTTTTGGACGACGCTTTATTTATTTATTATTTTATTTTTCCATTTAGCGAAAGAAATTCCGTCGCTAAAATCCGTCGCTAAACCTCTTTAACGGTGTGAATTGGTCAATCCGTTAGTTTTTTACGGTCAACTGACGGGAGGGACGATTACTGATTACGGATAATAAGTGAGAGACCAACAGTGATAAAATGTGTTTTTGCGGACCAAAAGTGATTTTAAGGTATAAATGGAGGACGAAAATTGCAATTATCCCTATTAACATTTACACGGATAAGGTGAAAGTAATGATCGTACGAGTCGAGACAACTTGCTCCACTTGTCGAATCAATTTACTCTATATATGGGATCCAGTAAATATTAATATATAATTTAAATAATCACTAAAACTGAAGTTTATATTATTTATTTAGTTTTGCGGTGAGGAATCCAAGGAACAAATAAACGTTGGAAATCTTGGCGTGAAAAGCACAAAATTTGTGAAGATTGCTCATTTTGTTTTGTCCCCTAAATGCTCCATGTATTGCTGCGAACTACAGGCAAATTACACATACACATGGATAACCCCAATAATCGGTTACCCCTTTCGATTGCAAATTATTGTAAGAGAAATACCATATTATATTAGTGTTTGACTTAGTCTTACACATACACATGGATAACCCCAATAATCTATTTCAACGTTGTAATGCTGAAATGTTATTTTAATGTACGAATCCTGGTTCTATCATTATCGTTCCATGTAGCACGTATGTTCTGTAGCAAAAAATAAACTGAAATTCAACATTAGATAAAATAAATTATAGTTCTAAATCGGTAACTCTGATTAGTTATAATTTACACCTCCAAGGAGAGTTCGTATGTTCGCATATGTAATAAATCTACTTTAATTTCCTTTACTATTGCAGTATTTGTGGACTTGCGAAGAGACACATACGTTAGATGATTAGTCTACTAAGTCCATATTTATCTGATAGCTCTTTTGTGTCATACCATGATACTAAATTAAGGGGTGTTTGGTAATCCAACCTTACGGTGATGTTTTATCATCAGGATGCGTGTATCACCGTAATGTGGATCACAAGTGAAAAAATGATATAAAAAAATTAAAAACTATCTGTTAGAGATATTTTAATTGTGTTCATTTAGTATTTATTCCTATGTTATGTAGTTTTATATTAAGCTAGGACCAAATTATTAATATACCTAACATGTGAGTATATTAGCATATTGGGCTCATAGGCCCATTAGAGCTTATGTATATGTACCCTAAACACATTAGTGTTTAGGGTTACTGATTCATAATCGAGTTGGCGACTTTTGCTGAAGAACTCTGCGCGTATCACTCCGTTCAATCTCTACAATCCGTACAGTATTACTGCTCTTTTGCTTCCGTAATTCATCGTCTAAGGTAATACTGATTATATGAGTCACGTCAAGGTTGGATAAACAGGACCAACAAGTGGTATCAGAGCCGAAATCGTGGATCAAATTCACCAAAGTTTACTAATATCCTACTCGTTTTGATTCTCAATTTTTCGCTCTATTATTTCAAAAAGATCAATTCCTTCTTGTTCAAATTCTCAGATTTATCTCGGCTCTTGGAAAACGCATAGGTGCATATCTGCCTTCTCATAATTCTTAATCGAAATTTGTCAGTTTTTTTCTCTCCAGCCGAAGATTCGATTTCAGCGACGAACAGGAAATTTTTTTTCGAAGAAAAGATACTTCTCGAGATCTTCAAGAGCCATCTTGAGATCTCTCAACAGCCATCCCGAAATCTGATTTCCAATTGAAATCGAGCTTCTCGACAACCATCTGGAGATCTGACTCAATTAGAATTCTTGCCTTTCTCGACATCCAGCTCGAAATCTATTGTCAATTGCAAATTTTGTACTTCTCGATATATTTCTCGAAATTTGAAGGTTAATTTTTAAGTCTCTCGAAATCCTTATAGAAATCTTTCATGAATCTCAAGTTTTAAGCCTATCGAAATCTTTATCGAAATCCTTCCTATTTTAAGCTTCTCGAAAGTCTTATAGAAATCTCTAGCATCTCGAAATTCATCGCATATCTTAATTTGGTCTTCTCGACATTCTTCTCCAGATCAACCTTAAGTCCAATTTTGTTTTCTCGATATCTTGCTCGAAATCAACATCCAATTTTAAACTTCTCGAGATCGTTATCAAAATCAGACCTTAATTCAATTTTTAAATCCCTCGAGATCCCTGTCGAAATTTGACACTCAATTTCAAGGATCTCGAAATCTTTCCCGAAATCATATTTAATTACAATTCCATGTTTTATCGACATTTTGCTCGAAATCTTACTAAGTTATAAGGTTCTCGAAGACTTTTAAATCCCATCCCGAAATTCAAAGATTCTCGAATTTTTTTCCCTCGACATTTGAAAGTTATCTATCGAAATCTCCTTTAATTGAAATTCTATTTTTTTCTCTTCTCGAAATTGATCTCGATATCACAGGACTTCATTCTACATTTTAAAAATCTCGACATCCTCTTCGTTCACTTCCACATCGAAGTACTCCTTTCTGTCTCTTTCCTCGAGTCTGCGTAAGCTTTAGGAGCAACATTAATCATTACACTTATCATTACCTACATTTTTCTATATATATAAAAAATTTATATTAGTATTAATCATTAATTAAATAAATAAATTAAATTATGTGATTACTTTATTTTTAATCTATCTTTCTAATTTTGTTTGGTTCATCTAAGCTGATCAACACGATTAAGATCCACATCCAACCTACTACAAGCATGGACCTATACTCGATAGGAAACGACGCAAGAGCTTCCATCCTCAAGAGGGACGAATACGCATAATGGACACTCAGGTTCATGAATTTCATCGACAGTAAGGATAATGGAGACCTAATGTACGAATCCATCACTGGAGGCCCATCGCAAGCTCATCTCCATGAAGCTGCTATCGAGCCGCCGGCTCGAGAACATGAGCCACGTCACCATGTCCGAGATCAAGGGCTCGGTGAGCGACCTGTACGCAAAGTGGAAGGGCGAGCAGAAGGATTCCTCGAGGCGGGTTCTAGTGGACATGAAGAATTGGTTCGGGGACATGGATCTGAACATCATACTTAAGATGATGGTGGGCAAGAGGTTCTACGACGGCGGGCCCGGGGCCGAGGAAGGGAGGAGGAGGAGGAAGAATATGAGGGATTGGTTTCATTACACTGGTGTTTTCGTGCCCGGGGATGCTGGATGCTTTGCCATACCTGGCGTGGATGGAATTTGGCGGGCACGAGAAGAAGATGAAGGCGATCGCAGCGGATTTGGACAAGATCATGGGAGAGTGGTTGGAGGAGCACAAGGCGAACACGGGGAAGAAGATGGAGTACGAGGATTTCATGGACTTGTTGTTGGAGGAACTGGCGAAGGGGAGCCTCCAGGCCGACGGATACGACTACGATATCGTCATCAAGGCGACGTGTATGTGAGTTTTCTTTCTTTCTTTCTTTTTTATTGGCCAGTTTCTAGCTGGTTAAGGGTGCGCCTGGTATGTGGAATTAGATTCGAAAGAAAAAAATGAAAAGCGTAGCGGTACGATGCGCGAAAGATTAACGTAAAGTGGTTCGATATAAAATTTCAATTTTACGACCTATTTTTTTCAGCTTCTGATTGCGGGTGAGACCGACACGACTGCGGTGATGCTAGAATGGGGCCTCTCCCTCTTCCTGAACCACCCCCACGTCATGAAACGTCTCCAAGAAGAGCTCGACACCGTAATCGGAAAGTCCCGACGGGCCCACGAGTCCGACATCCCGAAGCTAACCTACCTCCAAGCCGTGGTCAAGGAGACCTTCCGTCTCTACCCTGTGGGCCCACTTGGCGGGCTTCGGGAATTCACCAAGGACGTGAACTTGGGAGGTTACCACGTCCCCAAAGGCACGTGGCTCATAATGAACGTGTGGAAGGTTCAGAGGGACGCCACCGTATGGGGCCCGGACGTGAACGAGTTCAAGCCCGAGAGGTTCCTCGAGGGGGCCCACAAGGACCTGAACGTCCTCGGGCAGGATTTCGAACTAATACCTTTCGGTGCGGGCCGAAGGATATGCCCCGGGTCGAATTTCGGGCTTCAGATGCTTCAGCTCGTGTTTGCGAGCGTTTTGCATGGTTTCGATTTTAGGACGGTGGGCGACGGGAAGATCGACATGACTGAGAGTATCGGGATGACGAATAGTAAGGGTTCGCCGCTCGACGTGCTTGTTTCCCCGAGGCTTTCGCCGGAGCTTTATTAGGATTTGTTGTGGATGGTGGTGGGCGGCAGTGGACGCGGTGGTGTTATATATTACATATTGCGACTTATTGTGTGGTGTGTCTTCGTGTGGTCTTATGAATCTGTGCGCTTTGAAAGTCTTTCTCAAGTAGTTTTCTGATATTTTGTAATAAAAAATGAAGTTTACCGAGTAATATTTTGAATCATATTAGTGACATCTACACATAAATATCTACTTGACTAAATTTTGTACAGATAGGAACCCATGTCAGAAATTTTTACAGATAAGTACCCGATTTAATGTTTACCAGTTTCTTCAGTCTCGCCGTACCTTCCTGTGTGTAAGGCGTACCATAACACATTGATATAGGATACCTAAATGTGTTTGTACGACATACCTTATGTGCTGGCGTGCCTAAATGTACTAATACGGCGTACCATTTTCTCAACGTATGACATATCAGAATACGTTGATATATGGTGCCTAAATGTGTTGTATGGCATTGCGACGGATCGGGTACTTATCTGCAAAAAATTTATTCTATTAGGTACCTACATATAAAAATATCTGTCAGGGTACTAAATTACAAGTTTTTTTCCAAATGGATATTTACGTATAAAGACCCTACCATATTATGTAAGTGTGCTACATTAGTGGCATAAAAAAGTTGTAGTTTTGATAGGTGCCAGTGATTAGGGCTGGGGAAATATACCGAAATACCGATATATCGTCCTTATCCTATCGAAACGTACCGAAAATATAAAAAACTTCGGTATACCGAAGTTTTCGGTACGGTAATGGTATGAAAATTTTAAAAATTAGGTATACCGATTATACCGAAATACTAAAATTTTTAATATGATATATATACACACACACCTACATATATTATAAAAATTATAAAATAGATAAAATTATTATAAGGATCTTAATAAATTTTTTAGCCCATAAAACTAACTATACCCACCTTTTTAAGATTATTGAGGCCCTTTTACTTACATAAAAAAAAACAAAAGGAAATACAAAATAGCCGTTTCGTTTTAATTAATATGTATATAATGTTGTATTTGTGGTTATGTAAAGTTCTTTGTCTTAGTAAGGAGACTGACTAAAATATGTAAATTATTTAAGATTATTTTATGAATTAAGAATCTTTTTATTTTGGAAATTTTGGTATTAATAATCCATCTTATTGGGGACCTAAGGAGTTTCAATTGACTAAAAAATTCAAAAACAACGAATTAACGAGTTACGAGACACGCATGGTCAAAAACCCTCCGTATGAATGGTATGGAAGGTATGATACCGATACATTACCGAAATTTCAGTATGATTCCGTATCAAAATTTAAGGTATGCCGAAATTTTGGTATGGTATTAGTATATTTTTCCTGATACCGAAATTTTGGTATGGTACACGATATCACAGTTTTGGTACGGTATACCGTACCGAACCACCCCTACCGCCTATTACAGTGTCTCAAATGAGGTTTAAGACAAAAAGTCATCAATCTGCGTTGACCGTTAACACCCTTTGTTTTCGGTAAGAATAGTACAACAATGACGGGTCCCACGGTACAAATGGCTATCTAAATATTTATTAATTAATGTACATTAGAGACCAAAATTTGACGTATGACTGAATCGAAATAAACAGAGATGATGTAATCCAATTAGTGTAATATGTATGGTTTTAGAAATTTTTACAGGAAAAGGGTAAAACGTTTTCTTCTTGGGATAATTGCTATTTTCGTCCCCCGGTTATAACCCAAATCACTTTTCGTCCCCGAAAATACACTTCATCGTTGTTAGTCCCTCAGTTATTATCCGTTAATCATTGTTCGTCATTTCCGTCAAAGACTAACGTGATTGACTGTTTCTCAACGTTAAAACACTTTGAAAAATTGAAAAATAACCCTCATAAATTAAAAAGAAAACTCCTCCGTCCTCACCAGTCACCGTCATCATCCTTTCTCTCTCTCTCTCTCTCTCTCTCTCTCTCTCTCTCTCTCTCCCAACTCCTCTCTCTCTCTCTCTCTCTCTCTCTCTCTCAAATTTTCATATCCTCTTATCTTCTGCATAACAAGTTTGTAAGATTGAGAACACAATATACGTGGTTCGGATACAATCGATCCTACGTCCACAGAGCGACGTTCTTCTTATTGATTTGCCCTTTCTACAATTACGAAGAGGAAGAATAGTACGCACTCATACACACAGTGACTCACGCGACTTGAATGATTGTGATAACGAGCTGAAGAATAAAATATATAATGGCGCCAAAAATCACCAACTAACGGGCCTGCTATCTCTTGTTAAAATAAACGCCACTTGAACCGACGACTTTATAAGTGAGGATCGGGTTTGAACTTCCCCGCGCTTAAATAAGCGTGCCACGCTTCTTCTTCGAGCCTCTCTTTATTAATCAGCTCTTGAAAGCATAAGCTATGAACTGAACTATCTTGTCTTGGTTTCAACAGCCCCCCACAAGATGTACGGCATAGATCGATGATGGACATCTTGAGCATAAGATGCTGGAGCTGTGGCCCCGTGAGTGCCTTAGTGAACATGTCAGCCAATTGGTGTTCAGACCGAACCGGGAGAAGCTTGATCGAGCCATTGAGGGCATGATGCCATATGAAGTGGCAATCAATTTCGATGTGCTTCGACCGCTCATGAAATTTAGGATTTGAGGCTAATCTCAGGGCTGGCAGATTGTCAAAGTAGACCACTGGCGCATTAATCCTATCGAAGTGCAGTTCCTTGAGTAGATATTGGATCCAAAGGACTTCGGCCACTACAGCACCTAATGCCCTATATTCGGCTTTCGTCGAGGATCTAGACACGGTGGCTTGTTTCTTCGCTTTCCAGGTTATCAAGGAATCTCCCAGGAATGTGCAGTATCCAGTGATTGACTTCCTCGTGTCACGGCACGCAGCCCAGTCTGCATCTGCGAAGGCGCGAAGGGAAAGTTTCTGATCAGAGGACATGTGCAACCCCTGTCCTGGAGTAGCCTTGAGATACCGAAACAAATGATGGGCGGCCATCAGATGGGTGGTCCTTGGCGCAGACATGAATTGGCTCAACTTGTGCACCGCGTAGCATATATCGGGCCTTGTAAAGGTCAGGTAGAGCATTCGGCCTTCATCTGTACTGGAACGGGTCAGATAGTAGGTCACCATCCTCTGCCATGACTTTCTGGTTGGGATTCATTGGCGTGGACAAAGGCTTCGCATTGTGTAACCCGTATCTTCAAGAAGCTGCAAGATGTATTGCCTTTGGGAAAGATAGACACCCGTTTCATTCCTAGTCACCTCGATCCCAAGGAAATACTTCAGCTCGCCGAGGTCTTTCACTTTAAAGCAGCTAGTTAGGAAGGCTTTCGTAGGCTGAATCTGCTCAAGATACGGTCCAACTACTATTATGTCATCCACATAAACTAAAGGTACCACTAGCTGATCACCACTTTTCTTTAGAAACAGTGTATGATCCGACTCTGTTTGCTTAAAGCCATTGGCCTTAACTGCATCTGAAAACTTGATATTCCATTGCCTCGAAGCCTGCTTGAGTCCATAAAGCGACCAATGCACACCAGTCTGCCACCAGCTGTCGACTGAGATTTTCCAGGGTAAGTTTTCTGATATCTATCATGGAATACTTGTGGTAAGTCCATGTAGACTTCCTCCGTAAGCTCCCCGTTGAGGGAAGCATTGTTAACATCCATTTGCATCAGGTTCCATTTCAACTTGGCTGCTAAGGCGAGTATGATCTTGATAGTGTTCGGTTTGGCGACGGGTGCAAAGGTGTCGATGTAATCAACGCCCTCTCTTTGGTCGTACCCCTTGGCCACGAGCCTCGCCTTGTGTTTATCAACCTCCCCTGCTGAGTTCAACTTGAGCTTATATACCCAACGATTCCCAATTGTTTTCTTTCCCCAAGGGCAGAGGGACTATGGGCCATGTGGCATTATCTTCCAATGCATGCAACTCTTCATGCATTGCGTGGAGCCACTGCTCTGACCTGCAGCTTGAGTGAAGTGTTTGGGCTCAACTGCCAAGGTGATAGCATGTGTGAAGGTCTGGGATTGCCCTGGTAATTCTTGGTGAGTTGGCATGGGGTACAACACTTTCCTGTCACTCATAGTGTTGCAATGGAAGTCCTTCAGGTACGAGGGCCTTTTGCTCTGCCTCCCAGATCTTCTGATTGTTCCAGGTGCTTGCAGATTTGTTTCTGCTTCAGCCTCCGTGAGTGGACACTCATGCAATGGTTCCATGTGATTCTGGTCTGGGCTGAACATTTTTACTTGGTTCAAGTTTGCTGGCAGACTACCTTCTGATGCTGAACCAGTGTGCTCCCTAGTTGTTGGTGGGACTGGCTGAGAAAGATGCATTTCCTGGTACATGCTATCATCCAAGACTTGAGGTTTGGGCAGCACATGCGAGGGAAATGGATCTTCAGATTTTGATGATGAGGCTGCCTGTTTCTGGAAAGGGAACTCAGTTTCCAAGAATTGTACATCTCTGGATATTATGATTTCCCTTGTCACCAAATCAAGCAATTTGTAACCTTTGACCCCATTAGGATAACCAATGAAGACACACTCCTTAGAACGTGGATCAAATTTCTTCCTACCTGCACTAAGAGTGGAGCAATAGCACAAACAACCAAATGCTCGAAGGGAGCTGTAATTAACTAGTTTCTGGTATAGCAACTGGTAGGGACATTTGTTGCCTAAAGAAGCAGAAGGTGTTCTATTTATGAGATAGGCTGCAGTTAACACGCATTCTGACCAGTATTGCAAGGGAATCCCCGACTGGAAATATAGATTTCGAGCAACATTCAGCAAATGCTGCTGTGGTGTTTGTACGCAGTAAAGATGGTGTATAATACCCTTGGTTTTGTATAAACTAGACTGGTTAAACTCTTTTGCATTATCCGTTCTTATGGTTTTTACCTTACACTCGAATTGTGTTTCAACTAAAGCTAGGAAGAAAGGTATTACTGAACTGACTTTTGATTTCTGTTTAACTAAAAAAATCCAAATGTACCTTGAATAGTCATCCACTATAGTTACAAAGTATTGGTGCCCCAAGTGAGATGGTGTATTGAAGGGACCCCATGTATCGCAGTGTATAAGATCAAACATACTGCAACTGTTCTAGAATTACTAGGAAAAACATTTCTCCTCTGCTTCCCTATGGGGCAGATTTTACAATAACTGGTTGAGGCTTGAGCTGAATGTTTCAAAGACGGTTTGAGAACATTCAAGACTCTATCCGACGGGTGTCCTAACCTAATGCCATAGATCAATAGAGAGATTATTCAGAAAACAGAGACAGAAAAATGATTAACAGAATCAGACACATGGCTTGCTTTGAATATGTATAATCCGGCTATTTGGTCACCCCTCCCAATCACTTTGTGTGAAAGATCTTGTACCAAATATCCATTAGCTTCAAAACCAAACCTACAAGGATTGTGGTTAGCTAAGGTGCTCACTGAGATCAAGTTAAATTGGAACTGAGGAGCACACAACACATCCGTCAATTCTATAAACTGGTTCAGCCTAAAGGTCCCTGCTTTGCTGACATTTATCACAGAATTATTAGGCAGAATGACTCTGGCAACCTCTATATCACGCATATCACTCAATAAATTCACATTGCCACACACATGCCTCGTGGCACCCGAATCTAATACCCAATAGTTTAAGCCAGATAAAACATGTAAATTGAATGTAAAACAAGTACCTGCTGCCTTACCTACTGGCCCCTCATTGGACTGCATCTGATCTGTCCTGCCCAGCTGCTGGCTACCACCCTGTTGGTTGAGCAATATCTTCAGATTTTCGAGCTGGGACGGATTCAATTGCAGATGAACCATGGTTTCTGGTACAGCTGCTGATGCAGAATGAGGAACCAGGCTGGGCTGTGTTGTCTCTATTGACAGCTGGTTAACCCTTGACCCTTTGAATCTCCCTCATTGTCTGAAACCGGGTGGATATCCATGCAATTGATAGCAAGTCTCTGTAGTGTGTCCCCTTTTGTTGCAATGGGTACACACAGCCCTGTTCAACTCCTTCTTGAAGCTGTTATGAGGTTTCTGAAATAGTCTTGCTCCCCCTTAGTTGCTAACATGGCCAGGCTCCTGTGTTGTTCTTCCCAAACTCGTGCATTCCCAGAAGCCATAGATCGTTGTCTTTCTTCTTGCACCATCAAGGAAAACACCATGTTAATAGGCGGCAAAGGGTCCATAAGCAAAATCTGACCCCTAACTTGAGCATAAGAATCGTGCAGCCCCATCAAGAATGTCATCACGTACTCCTCGTTCTGATAGATCTTTAATTCCTTCAGACCACCGCATGTGCGACCAACTGGTTTGTAGTTCATCATCTCATCCCATAAGGTCTTGAGTTTTGGTAGCTATACTCTGCGCACCTTGACTCAGATTCATCAGCTCTTTCTTGATCTGAAAAATTCTAGGTTTATTAGTTTGCCCGAACTTTTCTTGCAGATCAATCCAGACATCTCGAGCTGTTGAATTATAAAGAACGCTGGCTGATATTTCCTTCGATCGGAATTGAGAATCCAGGAAATCACTATATTGTTGTTACGCTTCCAAGCAGAAATGGTTCCTTGGTCAGCTGTCGCAGGCAATACAATGTCCCCGTTAACGAACCCTTCCTTGTTTCTGCCAATTAGGGCAATTAGCATCGCCCGACTCCACGTTGCATAATTATCTCCCGTTAATTGCTCATGAACGAGTAGCTGCCCAGAGGTATCGCCGGTGCTCAAGAAATAGGGATTGCACAAGAATGAAGGAACATAGGAGCTATCTGTCGCTCCCTGCGTGATCGTCTGAGAAGAAGGCGTCGGCAGTATTGAATTTTCTTCCATATTGGCTTAATCAAGAATCGATGAATCGCAGCTTGATTTCTGCTCTGATACCATAACAAGTTTGTAGGATTGAGAACACAATATACGTGGTTCGGATACAATCGATCCTACGTCCACGGAGCAACGTTCTTATTGATTTGCCCTTTCTACAATTACAGAGAGGAAGAATAGTACGCACTCATACACACAGTGACTCACGCGACTTGAATGAATGTGAAAATGAGCTGAGGAATAAAATATATAATGGCGCCAAAAATCACCAACTAACGAGCCCGCTATCTCTTGTTAAAATAAACGCCACTTGAACCGACGAATTTATAAGTGAGGATCAGGTTTGAACTTCCCCGCGCTTAAATAAGCGTGCCACGCTTCTTTTTCGAGCCTCTCTTTATTAATCAGCTCTTGAAAGCACAAGCTATGAACTGAACTATCTTGTCTTGGTTTCAACAACTGCGGTGAAGCTTCGAAGAGAAGGTGGCCGCGAAGGCTTCGACGTGGCTGCGCGGAGCAGGCGAAGGAAGGTGGTCGGGATGGCGATTGCGGGGCGGTGACCGCTCAACTGCGAGATGCCGCGAGGGTCAGCTCTGCGGTGGTTATCGATCTTGAGGTTCAGATCTGGTGGCGTGAGGGTAATTTCTGAGTTTCTCGACCTCGATCTTGCTAGATCTGCGGTGATTATCATTGTTGAAGGTCAGATTTGGCAGCTCTTTGTTTGATCTGGCTTTGAGGCTGGCGAGGACTGCCGGATTTTGTGTTGAGGGAGGCGGCGGCTGGATGCGGCGGTGAGAGCGTTCGCGGCGAGATCTAGCTGGAAGCGAGGCGGCGGCCAGGCGGTAAGGGCGGCGGGACCGGATCTGCGATCCCCAGATCGTATTTAGTTTTTTTTTTTATTTTTTTTACCTAGATACACCGTCGGAAGTGGGCGTCCTCTTTGCCGTCGCTAATTTTCGTTAGTTTTTTAATTGATTAGGGTTCCTTTGTAATTTATTAGGGTTCTTTATGCAATTTGTCTGGGTTATTTTTATATTTTTCTGTATTATCAGGGGTTATTTACAATTTTTCGAAGTGTTTAACGGTTAAAAATGGTCAATCCCGTTAGTCTCTGATGGTCAACTTACGGAAAGGACTAATAGTGATTAACGGATAATAACTGAGGGACTAACAATGATGAAGTGTGTTTTCGGGGACCAAAAGTGATTTTGGGTTATAACTGGGTGACGAAAATGGCAATAATCACTTTTCTTCTTTTACCGAAAAAGTTTTTAAGTTTTTACTTACTAGAGTTTTTTTTATATTATTCTTTAAGGGATAATTGCAATTTTCGTCGCCCGATTATACCCCAAAATCACTTTTGGTACCCTGAAAGCACACTTCATCACCGTTAGTCCCTATGTTATTATCCGTTAAACAGTAATAGTCATTTCCGTTAGTTGACCGTCAAAAACTAACGGATTGATCAATTCACACCGTTAAAGCGGTTTAGCGACGAATATTGGTGACGGAAACACCGTCGCTAACGAGAAAAAAATTAAAATAAGAAATAGATACAAGTCCGTAAAAAAAGGAGATAGCGACGGAAACTTCGTCACTAAGCGAAAAAAAAATAATAAACTCCTTTAGCGACGGAACTGCCGTCGCTAAACAGCTTTAAAAAATTCGAAACACTTAGCGATGGATTATCCGTCACTAAATCAGAGAAAAAAAATAAAAGAAATAAACACAGTTCAACATCGACAGCGTCTTCGTAATTCAAGGGAAGCTTCGAGTTTTGCTAAACAGGGAAACGGAGAACCCATGTTTCCGATTGATAAATACCCTGATGATTCACATAGAGCAAAACGAAAGTCTTCAGATTGATATTTTAAGAAGAAAGACGGAGAGAGATCTCAGAATTCGATGTTAGAATTGAACTGTATTTATTTATTTTTTATTTTTTTCCAGAGTTAGCGACGGAAATCCGTCGCTGTCTCCTTTTTTGGACGATGCTTTGTTTATTTATTATTTTATTTTTTCCATTTAGCGAAAGAAATTCCGTCGCTAAACCTCTTTAACGGTGTGAATTGGTCAATCCGTTAGTTTTTTATGGTCAACTGACGGGAGGGACGATTACTGATTACGGATAATAACTGAGGGACCAACAGTGATGAAGTGTGTTTTTGGGAGACCAAAAGTGATTTTAGGGTATAAACGGAGGACGAAAATTGCAATTATCCCTATTAACATGTACACGGATAAAGTGAAAGTAATGATTGCTCGAGTCGAGACAACTTGCTCCGCTTGTCGGATCAATTTATTCTATATATGGGATCCAGTAAATATTTATATATATTTAAATAATCACGATGCATACAAAACTGAAGTTTATATTATTTATTTAGTTTTGCGGTGAGGAATCCAAGGAACAAATTACACATACACATGGATAACCCCAATAAACCGGTTACCCCTTTCGATTGCAAATTATTGTAAGAGAAATACCATATTATATTAGTGTTTGACTTAGTCTTACACGTACACATGGATAACCCCCAATTATCTATTTCAACGTTGTAATGCTGAAATGTTATTTTAATGTACGAATCCTGGTTCTATCATTATCGTTCCATGTAGCACGTATGTTCTGTAGCAAAAAATAAACTGAAATTCAACATTAGATAAAATAAATTATAGTTCTAAATCGGTAACTCTGATTAGGGATAATTTACACCTCCAAGGAGAGTTCGTATGTTCGCATATGTAATAAATCTACTTTAATTTCCATTACTATTGCTGTATGTGTGGACTTGCGAAGAGACGCATACGTTACATGATTAGTCTACTAAGTCCATATTTATCTGATAGCTCTTTTGTGTCATAGCATGATACTAAATTAAGGGGTGTTTTGTAATCAACGTTACGGTGATGTTTTATCATCAGGATGCGTGTATCACAGTAATGTGGATCACAAGTGAAAAAATGATATAAAAAATTAAAAACTATCTGTTAGAGATATTTTAATTGTGTTCATTTAGTATTTATTCCTATGTTCAGTAGTTTTATATTAAGCTAGGACCAAATTATTAATATACCTAATATGTGGGTATATTAGCATATTGGACTCATAGGCCCATTAGAGCTTATTTATATGTACCCTAAACACATTAGTGTTTTAGTGTTTAGGGTTACTGATTCATAATCGAGTTGGCGACTTTTGCAGAAGAACTCTGCGCGTATCACTCCGTTCAATCTCTACAATCCGTACAGTATTACTGCTCTTTTTTGCTTCCGTAATTCATCGTCTAAGGTAATATGATTATATGAGTCACGTCAAGGTTGGATAAACAGGACCAACAAGTGGTATCAGAGCCGAAATCGTGGATCAAATTCACCAAAGTTTACTGATATCCTACTCATTTTGATTCTCAATTTTTCGCTCTATTATTTCAAAAAGATCAATTCCTTCTTGTTCAAATTCTCAGATTTATCTCGGCTCTTGGAAAACGCATAGGTGCATATCTGCCTTCTCATAATTCTTAATCGAAATTTGTCAGTTTCTCTCCAGCCGAAGATTCGATTTCAGCGACGAACAGGAAATTTTTTTCGAAGAAAAGATACTTCTCGAGATCTGTCAAGAGCCATCTCGAGATCTCTCAACAGCCATCCCGAAATCTGATTTCCAATTGAAATTCGAGCTTCTCGACAACCATCTCGAGATCTAACTCAATTCAAATTCTTGCCTTTCTCGACATCCAGCTCGAAGTCTATTGTCAATTGCAAATTTTGTACTTCTCGATATATTTCTCGAAATTTGAAGGTTAATTTTTAAGTCTCTCGAAATCCTTATCGAAATCTTTCATGAATCTCAAGTTTTAAGCCTATCGAAATCTCAAAATCCTTCCTATTTTAAGCTTCTCGAAAGTCTAACAAATCTCTAGCATCTCGAAATTCATCGCAGATCTTAATTTGGTCTTCTCGACATTCTTCTCCAGATCAACCTTAAGTCCAATTTTGTTTTCTCGATATCTTGCTCGAAATCAACATCCAATTTTAAACTTCTCGAGATCGTTATCAAAATCATACCTTAATTCAATTTTTAAATCCCTCGAGATCCCTGTCGAAATTTGTCACTCAATTTCAAGGATCTCGAAATCTTTCCCGAAATCATATTTAATTACAATTCTATGTTTTATCGACATTTTGCTCGAAATCTTAGTAAGTTATAAGGTTCTCGAAGACTTTTAAATCCCATCCCGAAGTTCAAAGATTCTCGAATTTTTTTTCCCTCGACATTCGAAAGTTATCTATCGAAATCTCCTTTAATTGAAATTCTATTTTTTCTCTTCTCGAAATTGATCTCGATATCACAGGACTTCATTCTACATTTTAAAAATCTCGACATCCTCTTCGTTCACTTCCACATCGAAGTGCTCCTTTCTGTCTCTTTCCTCGAGTCTGCGTAAGCTTTAGGAGCAACATTAATCATTACACTTATCATTACCTACATTTTTCTATATATAAAAAAATTTATATTAGTATTAATCATTAATTAAATAAATAAATTAAATTCTGTGATTACTTTATGTTTAATCTATCTTTCTAATTTTGCTTGATTCATCTAAGCTGATCAACACGATTAAGATCCACATCCAACCTACTACAAGCATGGACCTATACTCGCTTGGAAACGACGCAAGACCTCCCATCCTCAAGAGGGACGAATACACAGCATGGACACTCAGGTTCATGAATTTCATCGACAGTAAGGATAATGGAGACCTAATGTACGAATCCATCACTGAAGGCCCATCTCAATTTTGGATAAACATCCCTGGCAATCCAGACAATGATCCTCCCGTTCCAGCCCCCAGGGAACCGAAACCATGGTCGCCTACACTGAAGCTTAAAACCTGCGATCTCGTGCAGATCGCCAGGCCAGAACATATCTCTAACAAAGCATTCCAAATGACATTTTCATGCAGGTTAACAGCTTACAAACTGCCAAGGAAATGTGGGATGAAATTAGCAAAATGATGCAACGAACTGAATCTGGATACAAGGCAAAGAATTCCAACATCCTCACTGCATATGACTCATTCAAAGCCAAGGATGGGGAAGAACTGTATGAGACTTATCAACGGTTTTTGACCTTAGTGAATGAGATGAGAAAGATCAATATAACCAGAACTGGTGAGGAGATCAACATATGCTTTCTCTCTGCACTACAGCCGGAATGGAGGAAAATAGCAAGCAATATCCGAACAACAAGGACTTAGAAGAAATGGACATGCATTGTCTATTCACAGTCTCGCCCAACATGTTGAAGACATTAGTGAGATTCAGAAAGCATCAAAAGAAAAAGCAGCCATGGAAACTCTAGCACTAATCAGCCACCGACAAGGAAGACTTCAAAGCCTCTACAGAATGCTAGCTCATCTGAAGAAGACAATGACAACACCGGTGCAGAGATGGATCCTGAGCTGGCAGAAATCACAAAACAAATGGCCTTGATCACCAAACGCTTTGACACATACACCAAGAACAGATCTTCAGATCGACTTAGGACAAGCTCCTCGGAGAAGCGAGCCCGAAAGACTGGTGACTCTGAACCTAAGCCATCCATGAAAGATCAGAAATGCTTCAACTGCAGCAAACCAGGAAACTTCACTCGAGATTGTTTCCTACCTAAGACAAAAGACATTGATTACTACACCAAGAAAGCAGAGCTTCTCAAACAAAAGCAGTCCGGTGTTGTACTTATGGCAGAACAGGAATCATGGCTCGAGGACACATCTGAAAGTGAGGAGGAAAACCTGGCGCCGATGGCAAACGTCGAGGCTGAGTCTGAAGATGAAGAGCACAACACTGCAGCCACTTCTACAACTGACTCATCTTCAGAGACTGAGGTACGCGACTCCAACTCTAATATACGTGAACAACTTTTTGTTCTTCAAGAAAAACTAACATCCATGATTAGGGAAAACGAATCGCTAAGTAAACTAGAGACTAAGCTAGAAAACAAAGAAAAAGTTGTACGAACCGAACTAGTTGAAAAAGCTAAGTTAAACTCATTTCTACAGCAAGCTCAGGATATATCCCTCAGACATGAGACTAAGATTAGAGGTCTAGAAGATAAGCTTTTTGAAAAGGAGAACGATTTCAAGAAAAGTGAGGAAGAGCGAAACTCGATATCCCTACAATATGATTTCTTATCTAAAGAATGAAATCGTCTATATTCTAAAATTAAAATACTTGAGGATCTCCTAAAAAAAAGAGGACAAACAGATAGAACGATCTTTCTAACAAGCCTAGAGACATAGAATTTTATGATCCAGAAGGATTAGGCTTCGTTGCAGATTCCGTTTCAATAGTAAAGAAACCCCTCCCTCTTTATGATATCAGTTTCCTAGGTTTAAATATACCTAGTCTCAGGCCTTTTCACTAGCTCGTCTACCCTTGACAATTTAGAACAGAAAAAGAGACATAGAGAGTACTGGGCTGAAATTCCACTTAACTACGAGGAACTGAATAAAAGTTACCGAACTAAGAAAACATCTCTATCTGATGACTACGTACCTTTGTGTACACCCTCTTCAGAAGAAGTCGATGTCCAAAGATCGAATACCTCTAGTACATATATCCCTGCAGTTATCAACGAAATCTATGATTTGCGCTCGACTCTTGAGTCCGAAAAGATTGCCTCTCAAGTAGAAAAAGACGTACTTCTAACAGTCATATAATATCTTCACTCAAAAACCATGTCAACAATCCCATAGGTTTCTGCCCACAACCGCCTCCAGCCGAGTCGGAAATAGAAGCTTCCCCTCACAAGAAAATGAAAGGGAAGGAGAAAGTCCCAAGAGTCGATTTATTATTTGAAAAATTTGCATCCTCTTCAAATCATTACTATTCCTACGATGATGCACTTGTCTTAAATTCTCGCTTTCGATTAGCAACTACTACCCCACTCCAGAACGATGCACGCTTCTTTACCAAGTCAGGCTCGCAAATCCAAATGGAGACGTCGCGAACTAAAGGCAAGACGGACTTCCTAGCCGAATCTCACGCCTTCAAGACCTTAATATGACACAAGCCAAAGAACATCAAAATCAAATCGAAATCTTCAAGTTCGAAAAAGAGAAACTACTACAAGAAATTTCACTTCTAAGAAACCTCAATGATCATTCATCTGAAGTTACTTCCTTTTTTATCTTGTGATCTAACTCCTGATGCTATGCCAAATTTGACTACAGGTAAGAGAATAACTAAGAAGATGAAGACGTTGGCCTGGGTCCGGAAATCGAAACCTGGACCAACTCCTTTCAAGACTTATTACCCTACTACATATGCATATGATGCACCTATTATTAGTTCTTTAAATAATTTTAAGTCCTTTGATGTTTCCTATTCTAGTACGCCTATTAATTATAAGAAGGGACATTCTTCTGCTCAACGGTCACCATCTCATGCAAAACTCGACTCAAACATTCCCACAGCCAATCGATCATTCAATAAAAAATCAATATGGCATAGTCTTAGTGTCAAACAGATTTGGGCGCCCAAGCAAAACCATTGCTCGACATCCCTCGACATTCAAAACAAAAATTGAAGCAATGGATTCCAAAATCGAACATCAACTCTCCCATAGCAAAGACTGCCCCAGATTTTAAAAGTGTCAATAGTTCAACCAAGCTTTCAACTATGAAATGGACTGTGCCCATTCTCAAGTGGGTACCGAAATGTTTCTAATCTTGTTCCTCTTGCAGGTTCGTAATGTGTGGTATCTAGACTCAGGCTGCTCCACACACATGACTGGAAATAAAGAACTGTTAAGCAACTACACTAAAAAACATGGCGGCAAAGTACGTTTTGGAAACAACGAGTCATCCCCAATTCTAGGACGAGGAGATCTAAACCACGGAAATCTGACCATCCAGGTAGGGGTGCAAATGGATCGAATCTTTTTGTTCGATTCGAAATTCGATTCGAAATTTAAGATTCGGATTCGAAATATTAGAATATCAAATCCGAATAAGAATATTTTTTTCGATTCGAATAATTTTCAAATAAGAATACAATATAGCAATATTCGATTCGAATTTTTTTAGAATATTCGATTCGAATTATATAATATATATTAAATAATATATTACAAATATTTGTAGTTAAACTAACATATTAATATCACTTGAAGAGACATTATCACCTGAGAGATCACTATTGCAAGATCAGATATTATTATTTTTTTCCTTTATTCCGCCGCAAATCATATATTTCATGATAATTAGTCAATTTCTTATTATTCTATAGATAGAAGAAGAATCGGTTGATGTGGTATTGCATGAGTGATGATCGAAGCAAGCTAAGGAAAATAATTATTTTTGGAATTTGTCAATTAAAGATTTTTTTGTGCTTTCGTATGATGTATTGGATAACCTAATGACATGTTTTGCTATGTTTTTCTTTTTATGTCGTAACCACATTTTTTACCCACTACGTATTTGTTTGCGTTATTTGTTTTCTTAAAACAGGTTTCTGAAAAAAAAAACATTATTCGTATCCGAATATTCGAATATATTATCAAATAGAATATGAATCAATTTTAGTATTCGAATAATAAAAGAATATGAATATGAATATTCGAAAAATAAAAGAATACAAATAGAATATGGTGGTATTCGACTCGATTCGATTCGTTTGCAACCCTACATCCAGGACGTCTCATACGTCAAGGGCTTAGGACACAATCTATTCAGCATTGGTCAATTATGCGACAAAGGCCAGATAAATTTCAAAGCACGAAAATGCAACATCAATGACGGCCACAGTAACAATCTACTCCATGGCACTCGCAAAACAAATCTCTATACGATTGATCTTAACACAACCATCCCGCCCACAAATATTTGCCTACTCTCTAAAGCTTCACATCATCAAAACATCCTCTGGCACAGTCGCTTATCCCATTTAAATTTTAAAGACATTAACAAACTATCTACTAAGCACCTAGTTACAGGCCTACCAAATCTCGTGTATCAAAAGGAACATCTCTGCCGCGCTTGTGAATTAGGAAAAATGAAAAGAGCATCTCATAAATCCAAACACATCGCATTCTCTTCCCCACCTTTAGAACTACTTCACGCCGATTTATGCGGTCCAATGCGAACAGCAAGCCTCAGTGGTCGCAGATATGTTCTTGTTCTCGTTGATGATTTTTCCAGATATACTTGGACGAAGTTTCTACGAAGTAAAGATGAGACCGCCTCCATAATTGAAACCTTCGTGACAACCACACACTGTTACAAACTCGAATTGGCATCATCAGATCAGATAATGGTACAGAATTCAAAAACAGCCGACTGAGTCACTTCTATGCATCCCAAGGCATATCACAACAATTCTCAGCTGTTGGAACTCCTTAACAGAATGGGGTCGTCGAACGGAAAAATCGCAAACTCGTTGAAGCCGCACGTACGATGATCATTCAATCAAATCTGCCACACTTCTTCTGGGCTGAAGCACTAAGCACTGCCCGTTTCACTCAGAATCGCACGTCAATCCACAAAATATTTGAGAAAACATCATATGAGATCATTAATAACCGTGCTCCAAACATTTAATTTCTTCGAGTGTTTGGTTGCAAATGTTTTATTGCAGATGATCGAAGCAGCAGAGGCAAATTTGATCCCAAAGCGCTCGAAGGCACGTTCCTTGGGTATTCCTCGACGGCCAAAGCACTTAGAGTATTTCTCAAAATCGCTAAGGTTGTACGCGAAAGTGCCAATGTCACATTTGACGAGACAATTCCAACATTACCAGTGGCATCTCCCAATATACTGGCGACTCCTTAACAAGATCCTGATTCTTCACCTACAAATATGGTATCCTGGACTTTTTACTTGGAGACTTTCATCTAACTTCAGCTCCAGTGCCTTCTCCTGAGGCAGAAGTTCCACAAGTGGAAACCCCCTCAGCAACAGATCTCACGCTTCCAAATATCACAACCGCTGAGGACGGAATATCTCCCTTGAGTAATGATCTTACCCAAAATGACATATCATCTCACCCCGAAGCTGATATTGAAACCATAGCCTTGCAACAAGATCAACCTTCTGAAGGCGAAGCTGAGACTAATCCTCAAGACCATACTCACGATTCTCAGATGGATCAACCACTCTTACGACGGTCAAGTCGCGAAAGGAAAAGCGCACTCCCGAATGATTACGTCTCATTTTTCCACGAGCATTTCTCGTGTTTTATGAGTCAACTTGAACCACGCAAAGTGTCTGAAGCTCTTGCCGATCCAGACTGAATTATTGCCATGCAAGACGAACTCAATCAATTCGAACGACTACGCGTTTGGACTTTAGTTCCTAGACCGCGAGGAAAAACGACTATTGGCACGAAGTGGGTCTTCAAAAATAAGAGGGACGAAAATGGCATCGTCATTCACAATAAAGCTCGTCTAGTAGCTAAAGGTTACAACCAACAAGAAGGCATCGATTACGATGAAACATTTGCACCAGTCGCTCGTATTGAAGCCATTCGCCTGATCCTTGCATACGCTGCTCATCGAGAGTTTACTGTTTACCAAATGGATGTCAAAATAGCCTTTTTGAATGGCACTCTCAAAGAAGAAGTCTATGTGGGACAACCTGAAGGTTTCGTAGACCCAACCAAGCCCGCCTACGTGTATCGTTTCGACAAAGCCCTTTATGGCCTTAAACAAGCACCACGGGCCTGGTATGACATTCTCTCAACTTTCCTAGTTGACTCTGGTTTCACAAAAGGTAAAATTGATACCACACTATTTGTTAAGAGACAAAACTCCAATATCTTACTTGTTCAAATTTACGTTGACGATATAATGGCTCTACGAACGTCACATTATGCGAAGAATTCAGCAAATGAACTTCTTTCTAGGACTCCAGATTAAACAAATGTTTGATGGCATTTTTATTAGTCAGTCCAAGTATATTGGCGATCTTCTAACGAAATACCAGATGGACAATTATTCTTCCATAGCTACACCTATGTCCACAGCATGCAAACTGGATGCAGATCCCTCCGGAAAACCCGTCGACGAAACACATTATCGAGGAATCATCAGGTCTCTCCTATACCTGACTTCAAGTAGACCAGACATCGTCTTTGCTACGTGTCTATGTGCACGCTTCCAAGCAAATCCCAAAGAGTCCCATCTGACTGCTGTCAAAAGAATATTGCGCTATTTGAAGGGAACTCCAAATCTCGGCCTATGGTATCCCAAAAATTCTAGCTTTCAATTAAGTGGATACACTGACTCAGATTTTGCAGGTTGTCGCATGGATAGAAAAAGTACGTCAGGTGGCGCCCTACTACTTGGAGACAAATTAATTTACTGGTCTTCAAAGAAACAGAACTGTGTTTCCACCTCGACAGTTGAGGCAGAATATGTCGCAGTTGCCAGTTGTTCATAAATTTTGTGGATGCGCACTCAACTCCTGGATTACGGGTTTGATTTACATAATATTCCTATCTACAGTGACTCTAAGAGTGTTATTCCAATTACTTGCAATCCTGTACATCACTCACGAACTAAGCACATTGATCTTAGATATCACTTCATCAAGAATCATGTTGAAAATGGCATTATAGACATGCATTTTGTTAGCACTGAACTCCAACTGGCAGATCTTTTCACTAAAGCATTGGATGAGAAACGCTTCCAATTGTTAGTTTCTAGGTTGGGCATGTTGAACCTAACCTCTTAGCTCAAATGCATACATGCTAGGCTAGGCATACATGTTACGTAAGCCTCTGCATGAGTTTAGGGGGAGTTAATTAATTATTCAACAAAAAAAATTCCTTTCGAAATCCACAAGTCTCGAACTCACTATATGATCTCGAGATTCAAATTTCTCACAACCACTCAGGTCTCGACATCCTACATAAATCTTATACAAACCCAAGTCACTTCGAGAAGCCCAATCATCACCTTTCTTTTTTTTTTTTCCCAAGCGATTGAATTCTCATTTCATCACAAAAAAAATTACATGTGGCTTAATAGCCAAGAAGTTATCTTTGGTACATCAGACGTCCAAAGTATAACAAAGAAGGCAGATTGTCAGAAGAACCAAAAAACACAAGCTAACCAACCAAAGTACGCAAAAGAATTTGAAAACTGCAAAAGTAGCCAAAGGCCTGAAACAGAAAAGACAAAATTTGATGCTAACGCTGAACAACAGAGATTTTGCAGTACTGAAGCATCAAGACAAGAGATTGAGTTCCATGCGCGTTGTTTAGGCCCGATTCAACCATTCCCTGCACTGTCACAAACCAAGACCTACAGAGAGATTGAACAATGTCCATCCTGAAACATTAATCTCACCAAAAGCAGCAAAAAGTCAGAAAAATTAAGCCATATATGGCTTAATGGGAATACTCCCGAATTCCTCGCACTCGTGAATTGCTTGTTCCACTATATTTCTCTCTTCTCTTCTGTCCTTCTGAAAAACCCACAAGTTTCTTGTCTTCCAGAGCATCCATAATATGTAGGCCGATAAATGCATTCTTTTTTGAAAAACTTCATCACAAGGACGCTACTTATGTTTCTCCACCAGCTATCAAATTTCGCCCCTTTCTCCTCCATCTCAGACCATTTAATCGGTGCCAACTTCCAAACCTTTCGGGCTCTAGGACATTGGATGAAGAGGTGGTCAATGGACTCGACTCCCTCCCCACAGCAGTCGCAAATAGGATCCACTTGAAGTCCTCTTTTGATTAGTTGATCTTTTGTTGGCAGAATTTGATGCAGACATCTCCAAAGGAAGTGCTTAATTTTGGTCTTGATTCTCACTTTCCAAGTTCTACTCCACATCCTTTTGATTCTGCCCTCAAAATCACTACTTTCTGGTCTATCATTAGCTCTCTTAATGTTATCCATCAGTTTCTTATAGGTAAATTGCACTGTGAAGTTCCCTTTCTTCTCAAGAGTCCAGAAGACACGATCCCTCTGATTTCTTTGTGGTAACTTTATTCGTAAGATAACCTGAGCAATATCTGGTGGAAAGAGTTGGGCTAGCAAGTGTGAATTCCAGGTCTGACCATCATCCATGATCAGCTCATGAACCATTTCAACTCCATGAGTTGATCGATTCTCCAAAAGCGTACAAGGCCCTTTGAGATTGAGTATCCATGGATCGTCCCAAACCTTAAAAGACTTGCCATCTCCAACTTTGAAACAAAGTCCCTGTCTGATTATGTGTCTCGTTTGAGCCCAACACTCCAAAGCCATGAAGCGTTCGCCGGAACTTTGGCGTTGAGCAGACCTCCTTTGGGAAAGTACTTAGCCTTAAGAACCTTACTAATAAGAAGATTCGGTCTTGTGATAAGCCTCCAAAGTTGTTTCGCAAGTAAAGATTCATTAAAGGCTTGAATATTGTGAAAGCCTAAGCCACCTTCATCTTTGGGAAGTGAAAGTGTGTCCCAAGTTTTCCAATGGATTTTCGAAGTACCTTCAGATTTCCCTCCCCACCAAAACCTTGCAGTTTAACAATTTCTTTGCAAATGCCTTCAGGAAGTCTAAAGCAAGCCATGACGTAAATTGGTAGAGCATTAAGCACTGCTTTAATGAGAATCTCCCTACCAGCTTGAGATAAAAGCCTTGAGTGCCAAATCCCAATTCTGTTTTTAACACTTTCCAACACATAATGAAAAACTTCCTTCTTTGATCTCCCCATAACAAGTGGAAGTCCTAGGTATTTTGCTCTTTTATGTTCCTGAAGTCCTTCAAGCACATGGCCAATTTCTGTCTTAGCTTCTTGAGAAGTATTGGAGCTGAAAAAGCCTGAAGATTTCTCAAGATTGACTGCTTGTCCTGAAGCTAAGCAAAAATTGAAAAGAATCTCCTTGACAGCCTTAGCTTGAGTCCTACTTGCCTCACAGAAGAGTAGAGAGTCGTCGGCAAAAAGAAGGTGGGAAATAAGAGGCCCATTCCTTGAAACTCTCACTCCCCTATAAATCCCTGATAAGCAAGCTTGCTTTAAAGTGTTAGAAAAACGCTTCAGATAATATCAAGAACAGATAAGGCGACAATGGATCCCCTTGTCGGATCCCTTTAGAAGGTATTACATAACCACATGTTCTGCCATTTATATTAAACGAGAATGAAGCACTACTAAGGCAAACAAAAATCCATTTGATAAATTTTTCATGGAATCTCATTTTTGAAGCACCTTAGAAATAAAAATCCATTCCACTCTATCGAAAGCTTTAGCCATATCTAACTTGAGAGCCATAACCATTCTTTTTCCTTTCCTATGAGAGTTAATGTAGTGTAAGCATTCATGAGCAATTGCCACATTGTCAGAGATGTGTCTTCCTTGTATGAAGGCTGCTTGATTTTCACTAATGCACAGGTCAAGATATGGTTTAAGTCTCTCAGCTAAGATCTTAGAAATGATTTTATAAAAAACATTGCATAAGCTGATAGGCCTATACTGAGTAATGAATTGAGGATTTTTAATTTTGGGGATCAAGGTAATTAAAGTGTGATTTATGCACCTTGGCAGCTTCGAATGGGTGAAAAAATGTTTAACTGCTGAACATAAATCACTCTTAATAATAGGCCAGAATTTTTGGAAAAAGGCAGGGGTCATACCATCAAGGCCAGGCGATTTTGTAGGATGCATGCTGAAGAGCGCTTTATGAATTTCAGAGTCATCCACAGGGCTGATGAGATTCTGGTTATCATCTTCTGAAATGGATTGTGGAATACCATTTAGGATTTCATCTGAGCATGATGGGGATGTTGTTCGAAAAAGCTCTCGGTAGAAGTCAGCAACCTCTCTTTCAATCTCATGTTCTGTTGAGCATAAACCACCTTGTCTTCTTGTGAGATTTGTGAGAGAATTAGTAACTCTCCTATGAACTGTTGTGGCATGGAAGTATTTCGTATTTTTATCGCCTTCTTTCAGCCACAAAACTCTCGACTTCTGAGACCAAAAGACTTCCTCTTCCTTGTATGCTCTATGAAGTTTTCCTTCCAAACGCTCCCAGGATTCGCAGTCCCTGTTTCCTTTCTGTTCCTTGATCTTGTCGAGTTCCTTGTTAAGTTATTCAATCTGTTTTGCAGAGTTTGACTTGTTTTTCCTATTCCATTCCAACAAACTAAGTCTGCAGCACTTGATTTTTTCCACCAAATTGGTAACAAGGTTACAAGAATGGTCATGTTCCCAAGCTTTAGAAATCACCTCATTGATCCCCTCATAACTGATCCACCTAAAATCGAACACAAACCTTCTTTCGAATTTCCCCTTTCCAGATTTATTATCCAATATGATCATATTGTGGTCAGACGAATGTCTTTCTTCGTGAACGCAAATGGTATTTTGGAATTTAAGGATCCACTGTGGGGAGCAAAAAAATCTGTCAAGCCTCTCTTCAACATATCCCTCTCCCTCCCTATTATTTGCCCATGTAAACTCTCTGCCCCTAAAGCTTGCCTCGACCATTCCCATAAAAGAGATAAAGGAATTAAAATGCATGTAACTTCACTCAGATCGAACTCTGCCTCCTCCTTTCTCACCCCCATGTCTGATATCATTGAAATCACCCCCCCCTGATCCACATGTCTCCCCAATTAACTTTTGCTCTACCCAAGTAGCTAAACTGGTCAGATCTTTCCTTTAAATCAGTACTCGCGTAAACAAAAATTGCCCAGAAATGTATGTTCTCCACCTTAGAGTTATAGTGGATCTCAATACAGAAAATGGAGTTAACAATCTCGATGATCTCTATTGTGTTATCCCAACAAACAAGTAAGCCACCTTTTCTACCAATCGGATCAATGCAGTGCCAACCAGACACCACCTTCATTTGTTTGCAGATTGTATCAATGAATGCCTTCTTCTTTTTAGTCTCCCAAAAGAAGCTTAAAGAGGGACAATCATCACCTTTCGAGAAGCCCAATTCCTACACTTTGCAGCCCAACTATTCAGATTCCTTATTCAAATCTCGAGAAGCCCAACTTACTTTGAGAAACCCAAATAAATACATCTCGAGATCATTACTCAAATCTCGACATTCTATACAATCACCATCGAAATCCTTCGTCTTCTTCATTTCACATTCGCAAATCACTGCTAAAACTCACTGACAAAAATCTTCTCTCGAAATTCCTCTCGAAATCGCAAATTCTCGACTCCTTCGTAACTATCTTCAGACTTTTACACTTCAATCCCTCGTCATCTACTGGTAAGAACGACATAGATTTTGCATTTCACTCTTATGATACTAACAGTTTCAATTGCAGGTGTAAAGAGTTCGTTGTTCTCTGCAGAACTATTCTCTATTTTTTCATTTTCTGCAAATCCTTTGATCTCGAAAACCTATTTTACCACTCCTTGATTTGAATGATTTTGATGTTTTACCCTACATTTTTCAATTTTACCCAATCTCGAAGTCAGTTTTAATTTTTAAGTTCTCGAGTTTCCTTGATTTTAAAATTGGCTGAAAATTTTACAAGTTCTCGAGATTACATGTCAATTTTATTCCATCAAATCTCGACATCATTTATTTTGAATTTAACTTTCTCGAAAAATCGAATGATGTCGAAATCCTTCGCTCACTTTACAAGATCTCGAGATCTTTCGAACTCCAATTCGAATTTTTTCGAAATTTCACCAATTCTCAATAGCTTGTGCAACTTTAACGAGGTCTTGAGATCTTTTGCTTTTAAATTCGAATTCTCGAAAACCACACGTTCTCGACACCAAATCCTAAGTTTACGAAATCTCGAGATCCGTTGATTTCAATTTTAATTTCTCGAACAATCGCATGTTCTCGACATCTTTACCGGATTTAAAAGTTCTCCAAATCTTTTGATTTTAATTTGAACTTCTCGATAAACCAACCCTTCTCAAAATCAATTGCCGATTTTACACAATCTCGAAATATGATAATCTCAGTATCTTATTTCTCAAAACACATTACACGATTTCGAGCCATTCAATTCATTGCACGATTTCGAGGACAATCTTCAAATTCACGATTTCGAGTCAAACTCTTTCGGAATCCATTCTTAATTCATGATTTCAATTTCCCACAACTTTCAATCGATTTGTCCAATTTCACAATCAAAATCATTTTCTCATAAAATTTTCGTTAACATTCTTTACTCTTTTATTTAGGCATATATCTATATCTATATATATCTATCTATATATATATATGTGTGTGTGTATATATATATAGATAGATATATAAACAACAAAAAAACAAAAAATGAGATGGAGAGAGGGTGACAAATGTTGGAATATTCGATGTCTAATGAAATTATGATTATATTTTTTCAGATCATGGATATTCCAAACCGTGATACGATCTATCCAATCTCAAAATGGTCGAGCCACTGAAGAATAACTTTCAACTGGACACTACGGCGTTCAGATGTACCGATATGGTCATCATCGCTATACTCAAGAATCACTTCTTGCAACCCACCTTCACAATTACGACGAATGTTCCTCAAGTCTACTTGCAACAATTCTGGGACTCATGGATCAAGTCCAAGATAAAAATGAGGTCATGTTCCAGAGTCAGATCGAGAACACCTCCGTTGTTCTCGACAAAGACCTCCTGAAGACGATCCTTCAGCTACCCACCTTTGATGAGCTCGATCCAACTCCCACTACTCAAGAACTACTTAATGGGATGCTGCAGCTAGGTTGCACCCCACCGCTGACCCTAATTTCAGCATTCTCCGTCACCAAACTACCAAGCCCATGGAACACATTGTTCACATTGATCAACAAATGCCTATCTCCAAAACACACCGGACATGATCGCTGCAATCTCAGCATCCTCACGCTCTTCCACGACATCGCCTTCGAGAAACGATACGATTATGCATCACTCTTTATGCAAGAGATAGTGTACCAGATCCATATCAGGGATTACATGAAGAGATCCAAGCAGAAAGACCTTCCATTCCTACGGTGGTTCCAAGTCTTGATCCATCACTACATGGAACTCAATCAAGAAATCACTCACCGACCAGTGGCGGAGCACCTAGCGGTTCCAAAACTGAACTATCTGAAACGCCCAAAGGATGGCACGTCTTTCCAAGGAATGCCTCTCCCAAGCCACCTCCTAGATCTTGCAAACCCCACGGACACTGATGTAGTCGCGTACCGGCGATCACAAAATCTTCTTACCCCCACGATACGGTCAAACCCCACCGTATCCTACCACGGGGCCAGCCCGAGTGTGAGACAGAGTTCAGATGGCAGATGCGAAGTACGTACAAGGAAAAAACATGACAGACCGGCGCCTCCTCCCTTGTCAGTCAACTTCGCACCTCCCCTCCTCACTATAACTCCCAGAACCGAACCCCTAGGAACAAGAGCTGACTTAATCAGCTCCCGAGTAGAAGACGCCGCATCTGCTTCAACGGCGCATGCACAACCAAGCCCTACCCATTAAACAACCTCCCAACAGGCTGTTGTCTCAACATCTCACGGGGAACCATCTCAAACATCCTTGCCTCACTCGGAGGCAAACGATGTCCAAATCAGCGACACCCAGCCCCACGTCGATGTCCCTTCTTCTTGCACATCGAGTCTAGTGTCCACCATCCCAAATTTTTTCCCATTTTTTAGGACACAAACACCTTCATCGACTAGTCTCCGTGATCAGTCCAGAACATTTGTAGAAATATCATCCAAGGATGATCCCAAGGATCGGACGGAAGACCTGACATGGGGAACATCACAACTCCCGTGCAATCAGGCCATCTCGATGAGCTCGCCTTATCGATGATGGAAACAGTGAGCCTAAGTGGCCTCGGTTCCTCAAGTCCCCAGTACTTTCCTGTACCAGTGGGCCTCGGCACATAAATCTATTCTAATGTCGTGACAACAGATCGCCTTCGTGGCTCTGTTGGGTTATTACCTTTGGTAACTCAAGATCAGCTCGACCAGCGACTCGCAGCTCTACGCGACGAAATGAAGCAAATGGAGGCCTCCATCCTTCAAAAAATTACCTCTGCTACAACCTTAACAACCCAAGACAAGGGTAAAGCATCCCTGGTCGAAGAGCGTGAGTCATCTCCCTTACCCCACTCTCCACAACACCACTCCCCACCACCTGAACCCATCAACCAACTAACCTACAAACCTTCAATTACGGAGCTCCGCGACAACCTCTTAGCCCGCCTTCTCAGCGAGGCGGACACATTATCTGACGAGAATACTTTCATCGCCTTCAAATACCCTACAGTTGTCATTACGACCCGCCCTCACACAAAAGGCATCATGACGAGCCCGATGACGGCGGTCGTCTTGAGGGGGAGAAGCGCCCGCGGGTCGAAACAATAGGCACCACCCACATTGAACCATCCACTTCAACCCAAACCCACACATAAACTTCTACATCCACAAATCCCCAACTCACTACAACCCATTCAGCCCACACAAATATTGACCTTCGAAAAAGTCTACCCTCGCTACCCTCAGACTTCAGACCAGACCCACCCCCACAGGAAACCGACGTTCCTCTCTCTCCAATTCAAGACATGGACTACCCTGATCCTCTGACAGAGCTCAACGAATTTGTTGATCAAGGGGGGACATCCCATAGCGGTGGAAACCCTACTCCCGAGGACGAACTTCAAGAGAGATTGGACAACGTTCGTGACCTGATCTGGGCAGCAGTTGAAGTCAGCTGCAGAATGGCGCCAGAAGAATTCAGAAATGGAGAAGACTTTCAAGAGACCCCAGAAGCATCTGAGAGCACCTGGGAAAATGTCAAGATAATAACTTCATTTCAAGAAGAAGTTCAAAGTAGAATCTGGGGAAAGCGTGATTGAATTCGACCGTATAACGAAATGGAATTGAGAGGCTTATCACATCTTGAAGGACCCAAGAAATTGGCCTATCATTTTCTATACAACTGGATGGCGAAAGGAGGGTCGAGGATCACGGACGAAGATAAGAAGAAAATGAGAGCAAAGGGACTCATCAAAGACTTAATAGATGTCACCTGTGATCAGATTGGAAGGCACCTAATATATGCAGTCTACAAGATACGAAGACTGGACGACTCAGAAGATCTCATCACTGAAGGTGACCTGTAGTACATCAATCCCAACGACGTATATCAACTATCGAGATTCTATAGGAAATTCATCCTAAAAGAATTTCGATACAAGTTGGGATACGAAGCCATCAAGAGACATATGCTAAGGGATATTACTTTCTACACGGGCCACGACCTTCAGATACCAATTGAAAATAACGCCAAGAAGGTCATCCTCACCAGTCCCCAATTCACAGGCATGGAGAAGGAACTCAGGTCATACCCAGACAGCTTCATCTTCAAAGAACCTGAGCTTTCAGTAGTCTACAGTAATTCTGAAGGATTAAAGAGAGTCATGTTCCTATCAAAAATCGAAAAGTATTGCGACGGGACCCTCAGAATCATCCTTCAGACACTGAGAAAAACTAAGAAGATATCTGAGCCATCTAATAGTGACCTTACGAGCTTACGTCTTGAGAATTTTCGAGATGACATCGTCAGCCTGTCCAAGACAGCTATTGAAGAAATTCAAGAAAGACTATCCCTTCGCCGAAGTATCAGACTATTTGAGGTAGCTCTCAACCTCAGAAAATCTTTCTACAGAACAGAAGGCCGTGCTACAACGACAAATGAACACAAAGGGGGAGATTTGTTAGAGATATTTTAATTGTGTTCATTTAGTATTTATTCCTATGTTCTGTAGTTTTATATTAAGCTAGAACCAAATTGTAAATATACCTAACATGTGGGTATATTAGCATATTGGGCTCATAGGCCCATTAGAGCTTATGTATATATACCCTAAACACATTAGTTAGGGTTACTGATTCATAATCGAGTTGACGACTTTTGCTGAAGAACTGTGCGCGTATCACTCCGTTCAATCTCTACAATCCGTCTTACAGTATTACTGCTCTTTTGCTTCCGTAACTCATCGTCTAAGGTAATACTTATTATATGAATCACGTCAAAGTTGGATAAACATGGCCAACGCTATCCACTATCACAAGTAATTGAAAAATTAGTTCTACCTACTATCACTCGTAAAGTTTAATTATTTTATTAAACTACAATAATTTACAGATACTTAATGCCGGTGCAAAATGGACAAGTAAAAAACTAGTTTACATGTAAGTTATTGATTAAGTTAATTTTTGTACGTTGAATTCAGTCATTTGTCATGCTGATAAAATATTATTTCTGTAGAGAGGAAAACAAACAGCTATGCGATCGAAACGATGACCGAAGGGTTAACTATTAAGGATTAGGTACATGAATTATGAAAGGGGGCCGACTATTAATGGTGCAAAAACATTAATAGTCATGTAATGGTGAGTATCAGCGAAATCCAATCCTTAGCACGCCAAAGACGAACATGAGGATCTACAGTTTGGATCTATGATTACACATGCTTGGCTGTCTTGATGGTTTGGATTTTGCATTTAGTAGTCCAAATTAGACCCCTTACTTAAAAGTAGATTTATTCAATTCCTTCCAAATAAAGCACTACTAGAGAACAGACATATTATGTCTTGATGGTTTGGATTTTGCATTTAGTAGTCCAAATTAGACCCCTTACTTAAAAGTAGATTTATTCAATTCCTTCCAAATAAAGCACTACTAGAGAACAGACATATTATGTCTTGATGGTTTGGATTTTGCATTTAGTAGTCCAAATTAGACCCCTTACTTAAAAGTAGATTTATTCAATTCCTTCCAAATAAAGCACTACTAGAGAACAGACATATTATGTCTTGATGGTTTGGATTTTGCATTTAGTAGTCCAAATTAGACCCCTTACTTAAAAGTAGATTTATTCAATTCCTTCCAAAATAAAGCACTACTAGAAAACAGACATATTAGACAAGGAAAATTCGGTCTCTAAACCAATTTCATATTTATTGAGTAATTACACCGAATTATCCGTTTCTGATTTGTAGGTGTTCTCGTAGCAAATTTGGATACGAATATATACCGTTTGTTTCTTAAATGAATTTTCTCACATTTCCGCCGTATCTAATCCGGTCTAAAGAAAAGAATTAATTTATTTTGAAGTAAAAATAAAAATCGTGTCAAAATTCGTTTCTAATACTCATAATTTAGAAACGAAACATCTTCCATATCTATTTTCCATGCCAGATACTATGTTTTCTTGTCGTGAAACCAACGAATTTGGTTGGATTTCGACTTCAATTTTTTTACTGACGTTTCGAAAATTATGAGTTTGCTTCTCACCTATCTTAGGGAAGAATAAATTGGATTCATTCCCTTCGAAATAGTTCATAAGAGGTGCATATACAAAATCGAATTCATTTATCCAGTAATTCTCGGATTAGGTAATAGTCAGTTAATGACATCAACCACGTAATAGACGCTATGAACACATTCCAAATTTATTCAACGTACCTCGCTAGTTTAGGAGATTAGATAATCTAATTAATCTATCCATGTCAAGGAGAGTACCATTTAAAATATTTTACGGAACTTTTTCTACACATGGCTGCCGATTCCTTCAAGATGGACTTCTTTTTTTAATTCGACCTATATTTCCAAAACATTTATTCAACTTAAGCATCTCATAGAACCTGAACTCTCTTCCTATATATACTAACTACTCAAAGCAAACTCTCACAACACCAAGAAGCTTCACTAGTTTAATAATACCATCCAAGAAAACCTAACTCAACATATCCAACGCAACCATGGAACTAAACCCAACCCTAATCGGAACCCTAATCGTCGCCTTTTCCTTCGTCATCCTCCTATCGAAACGAACCTTAAAAAACAATTCCAAAAGTGCCCTCAAACCCCCGCCCCAGGCCCGCGGCTCGAAGCCCTTCATAGGCCACCTTCAGTTGCTGAGCGGCACGGCCCACGCCGACCTACCCCACTTCAAGCTAGCCGCCCTAGCCGACAAGCTCGGGCCCATCTTCACCGTCAAGCTCGGCGTGAATCACGTTTTGGTCGTCAGCAACTGGGAACTCATCAAGGAACTGTGCACCACGTACGACGTGGCGATCTCGAACCGCCCGAAAATGAGGGCTTTCAAGCACCTGAGCTACAACTTCTCAATGTTCGGGACGGCACCGTACGGTCCCTACTGGCGAGAGGTTCGCAAGCTCATCGCCATGAAGCTACTATCGAGTCGCCGGCTCGAGAAGATGAGCCGCTTCACAATGTCCGAGATCAAGGGCTCGGTGAGCGACCTGTATGCAAAGTGGAAGGGCGAGCAGAAGGATTCTTCAGGGCGGGTTCTAGTGGACATGAAGAATTGGTTCGGGGACATGGATTTGAACATCATACTTAAGATGATGGTGGGCAAGAGGTTCTACGATGGCGGGCCCGAGGAAGGGAGGAGGAGGAGGAGGAGGGTTATGAGGGATTGGTTTCATTACACTGGTGTTTTCGTGCCCGGGGACGCTTTGCCCTACCTCGCGTGGATGGACATTGGGGGGCACGAGAAGAAGATGAAGGTGATCGCCGCGGATTTGGACAAGATCATGGGAGAGTGGTTGGAGGAGCACAAGGCGAACGCGGGGAAGAAGAAGGAGTACGAGGATTTCATGGACGTGTTGTTGGAGGAACTGGCGAAGGGGAGCCTCCAGGCCGACGGCGATATCGTCATCAAGGCGACGTGCATCGTTAGTTTTCTTTCTTTCTTTCTTTTTTATTGGCCAGTTTCTAGCTGCTTAAGGGTGCGTCTGGCATGCGGAATTAGATTCGAAAAAAGGAAAGTGTAATGGTGCGACCACGGAGCGTAACGTACAATGGTTCGCTTGCGTACGCTACACTTTTTCTTTTTCTTTTCCGCAACGAACTCTGCATGCCAAACACATCCTAAGTTTTTCGGTGAAGCGATCATTTAATTTGGTACCACGGAGCTCAGCTAAAGAGATCATAGGTACAATTCCTCACAGTCGGCGCGTTTTTTTTTTTAAAAGACAATCACACTAATGCTAGATTAGTAGGAAATCAGCCTACAACTGAAGGGCCTATTGGGAAGAACATATATATATATATATATATATATCGCATATGATACACTCCATTTATTCCAAGTTTTTAGGCGAACTGGTCATTCAACAAAAACTCCTAATTCCAATATGCGGCGTCCTTTTTCAGCTTCTGATCGCGGGAGCAACCGACACGACAGCGGTGATGCTAGAGTGGGGCCTCTCGCTCCTCCTAAACAACCCCCACGTTATGAAACGTCTCCAGGAAGAGCTCGACAGCGTAATCGGAAAGTCCCGACGGGCCCACGAGTCCGACATCCCGAAGCTAACCTACCTTCAAGCCGTGGTCAAGGAGACCTTCCGCCTCTACCCCGCGGGCCCACTTGGCGGGCTTCGGGAATTCACCAAGGACGTGAACGTGGGCGGCTACCACGTCCCCAAAGGCACATGGCTCATAATGAACCTGTGGAAGGTTCAGAGGGACCCCACCGTGTGGGGCCCGGACGTGAACGAGTTCAAGCCCGAGAGGTTCCTCGAGGGGGCCCACAAGGACCTGAACGTCCTCGGGCAGGACTTCGAGCTGATACCTTTCGGTGCGGGCCGAAGGATATGCCCCGGGTCGAACTTCGGGCTGTTGGGCCAGCCGCCTAAAAAGAAAAAAATAATAATATAATATTATATAATATTATAATATTATTTTATATATATAAAAGAAAAAGAAAAATCTTAAAGATAAAGAATGAGCGGCTCATATCAACTGGCGACGCGGCGGATTCCTGGCCACCGGTTTTGAGTGGTCCAGAAGAGCTGAAGACATCTATAAATAGGCTGAGGAGTCTTCAGTTATTATCATCCCAAATCAAGTGAGAAGTTCAGTTAGAGAGAAATAGTAAGAGGTAAACTTATCCGGGTGGATAAGGGTGAGAGTGAGTTATAGTTTTACTGGGGTAGTTGGGAATAGGTATAAAAACATTACCCAGGTGGGTAAGGGGTCTCGGGTTTGGGTTTAAACACGAGCGTTATTTTGTACGGTGTAATATTCTCAATATAGTAAAGCTGATGCTCTCCGTGGAGGTAGGCGGTATTGGCCGAACCACGTAAAAATCTCGTGTTCTCTTTTGGCGTCATTTCGGCTTTAATTCCAACAAAATTGTCGCGAGTCCAAAATCAACCTTCCGCTGTGCCCGAAGAATTACCGCTCAACCCCAACAAGTGGTATCAGAGCCAAGCCTAATTGATATTCTGAGTATGCTCTGTGGTTGCAGCTTTGTCTGATCTTCCACATCAGAAAAGATATCAAGAAGGTTCGTTACGGGGGAGCCAGTGTCGGGCCAAAGCTGTCGAATCTCTGCAAGGATAATGGCGATGGAAAGCAGTTTCAAAGTGCGGCAATTTGATGGTACGGGAAGTTTCACTCTGTGGCAGAGACGAGTGAAGGATATTCTTGTTCATCAAGGGTTGGCAAAGGCTTTGAAAGGGGAAAAGGGAAAGCCGGAGAAAATGACACAAGAAGACTGGGAGGATTTGGGGTCAAGATGTGTCAGCACAATCCGTCTGTACATTGCGGATAACATTATTAATAATGTTGTTAATGAGGATTCTGCACCAGACTTGTGGGCGAAGTTGGAGGAGCTGCATCTCGGGAAAAACTTAACCACAAAGTTAGATCTGAAGCGGGAGCTATACCGGCTGAAGATGGAGGAAGGTGGAAATCTCATGGATCATATAAGCGTGTTCAACGGACTTGTGGATCAACTTATAAAAGTTGAAGTAAAGTTGGAGGAAGAAGATAAAGCCCTTTACTTCTTACCTCGCTTCCTGATTCTTATGATAATTTGGTCACAACCATCTTGTACGGAAAGACGACGGTGAAGATGGTGGATGTGCAGTCAACTCTTTTGGCGCATGAAAAGAGGAGACGATCAAATAATGGAGATAGCCAAAATTCGGCGTTGGCTATTCATGGGGAGAATCGTAGAGGAAGGTTTCACGCCAGGGAATTTGGAGGTAGCAGCAGGTCCAAATCAAAGAATGGCGGGAAGGGAATCATGTGCTACAAGTGTGGTGAGCCGGGACATATCAAGAGGAACTGTCCGACTTGGAGGAAGGACGGGAATGGCGAGAAAAATTCCACAACCATGATAGCACAGGATACAGATGATGTTGTAGACGTTCTCACAGTCTACAATGATGACGCTCGTTCTCAGGATGAATGGATATTGGATTCGGGGTCGAAGTACCATATTTGCTCCGAAAGAAAATATTTTGATACGTTCCAGAAGATACGAAGAGGTTCGGTCTCCATGGCTGATGGATACCGTCAGACGGTTCGTGGTGTCGGAACTGTGAAGATCAAAATGACTGACGGAGCGGTGCGAGCTTTGGGTGGTGTGATCTTTGTCCCAAAGTTACGGAAGAATTTAATATCCTTGAGCCAGTTAGATTCTAAGGGCTATGGGAGTTTCATAGTAGGGGGAGTCTGTAAAATCACACGTGGCGAAAAAGTCCTACTGAAAGGAGAAGAGCGTGGAGGTTTGTATCGTCTGGACGGGAGTGTGGTACAAAACACTTTGACTTCGATGGGTTCACGAAAATCGCGCGCGCGTGGTGGAAATGCAGACGATGGTGAGAAGGAAAGTCCTGCTGGAGAAGGGGTTGCGTCGAAGTCCCTCTTCAGAATCGACGGGTAGAGTCGGTTCGGCAGCTGCACATAGGATTGGCCGCGGGTGAATCAAGTTGGTAGGACCTAATTTCTTGATTCGGATATGTGTAGCTGGTACAATGAAGGCCATGGACGTTCGTGGTAATTACGAACGGGTTACTCTCGGACAGACTCGCTGGGATGAGTGCTTGACGGTGCTGAAGACGATGCTCGGATAGGTGTCGTTGCGGCTGGCGGGGGAGAATTGTTGGGCCAGCCGCCTAAAAAGAAAAAAATAATAATATAATATTATATAATATTATAATATTATTTTATATATATAAAAGAAAAAGAAAAATCTTAAAGATAAAGAATGAGCGGCTCATATCAACTGGCGACGCGGCGGATTCCTGGCCACCGGTTTTGAGTGGTCCAGAAGAGCTGAAGACATCTATAAATAGGCTGAGGAGTCTTCAGTTATTATCATCCCAAATCAAGTGAGAAGTTCAGTTAGAGAGAAATAGTAAGAGGTAAACTTATCCGGGTGGATAAGGGTGAGAGTGAGTTATAGTTTTACTGGGGTAGTTGGGAATAGGTATAAAAACATTACCCAGGTGGGTAAGGGGTCTCGGGTTTGGGTTTAAACACGAGCGTTATTTTGTACGTGTAATATTCTCAATATAGTAAAGCTGATGCTCTCCGTGGAGGTAGGCGGTATTGGCCGAACCACGTAAAAATCTCGTGTTCTCTTTTGGCGTCATTTCGGCTTTAATTCCAACAAAATTGTCGCGAGTCCAAAATCAATCTTCCGCTGTGCCCGAAGAATTACCGCTCAACCCCAACACGGGCTTCAGATGCTTCAGCTCGTGTTTGCGAGCGTTTTGCACGCTTTTGATTTTAGGACGGTGGATGACGTGACGATCGACATGACTGAGAGTCCCGGGATGACAAATAGTAAGGGTTCGCCGCTTGACGTGCTTGTTTCCCCGAGGCTTACGCCGGAGCTTTATTAGGGTGGTGATGGGCGGCGGTGGACGGCGGCGGTGTTATGTAGTATATATATTGCGAGTTACTGTGTGTTTTTCTTGGTTTGTGTGTCTTTGTGTGGTCTTATGAATCTGTGAGCTTTGAAAGTCTTTCGTATGGTTTTCTGATACTTTGTAATAAAAAATGAAGTTTAAGGAATAAAAATTTGAACCATTATGTAACTTGTAAGTGTGCTACATTAATGGCATAAAAGAGTTTATAGTTTTGACAGGTGCCAGCGATTATAATGTCTAAAATGAGGTTTTAAGACCATCAATCTTTATTTGTTGACCGTTGAGACCCTGTCGGTAAGAACAGTAGAATATCGATGGTTCCCACGGTGCAAATGGCTATCTAATTATTTATTGATTAATGTAAACTAAAAAATTAGAATAAGTAGTTTTGACTTTGAAAATATAGAGACCAAAATTTGACGTATGCTCAATCGAAGTAAACAATGATGCTGTAGTCCAAATCAGTGTTAATATGTATTGTTTTAGAAATTTTTACAGGAGAAGGGTAACATGTTTTCTTATTTTACCAAAAATGTTTTTAAGTTTTTTACTTACTATAGTTTTTTATATTATTCTTTAAAATGTAGTACACGGATAAGGTGAAGTAATGATCACTAGTGACAATAATATCATCACTATTTCTTGCTCCACTTGTCGAATCAATTTACTATATATATGGGATCCACTGATCCAGTAAATATTTATATATAATTTAAATTACGTTGCATATTTTAAAAAACTGAAGTTTATATTATTTATTTAGTTTTGCGGTGAGGAATCCAAAGAACAAATAAACATTGGAAATCTTAGCGTGAAAAGCACAAAATTTATGAAGATTGCTCAATTTGTTTTGTCCCCTAAATGCTCCATGTAGTGCTGCGAACTACAGGCAACACACATGGATAACACCATTTAATTATTAATTGATATAAATGATATAATATTAAAAAAAAAAAGAATGAATGTGACATCATAAGATACGTGCAAAGGCAATGTGGTTGGGATTCTCTTTATTTCTTGAAGTAGAATAAAAGCTTAGAATTATTTAAAAGTTCTCCATCTATTTTATATAAAAGGAGGAACGTGTATATCATTTATTCATTTAATCCATTCGAAAAGTGATGCGTGATCGTTTATACTTGCGTATACATATACATCACTGCATGCCTTACTCTATTACTTTATTCATAGGGGTGTTTGTTTTGAGGTGATCCTTCAAAACATCACCGTGATCTTCACATCACCTCTTCATCACTGTGTTTGTTTTTCGTAGGTGATGAGTCATCACCATAATGAAGGATCACCTAGGTGATCAGTGGGGTGATATTTCAACTTTTAAATCACCCTCCAAAAGTTAGGTGGTCCAACTATTACGGTGATGAGGTGATATTTGCAATTATTTGGACAATAGTACCCATGATATTTTAACATTAATTCCTTATATAACCTTATTAATTTTTTAAATTATATAACTAACTTGTTTAAATCTTACTAACATATTTAATAATTAAAAAAATTAAACTCGATACTAAAACATTGATCATTATTAGTGCTGTCAATGGGCCAGGCCGAGGCGGGCCTAAAAAATGGAACCAGCCTGCCCGCTTAGAAATTATTTTAATTTTTTATTTTAAATTTTGTACTTTATTATATATTTTTTTGTTAATTAAGATATTTATTGATAAATTATGGATAACTAACATATAAATACATATTTATATGTGGTTAATTATGGTCTAATTAATGACTCATTAACTATAGAATTAATATATTTTATATAATATATAATATATATAATTAATAAAACTGGGGTCGGCCCGCGGGCTGGCCCGTGCCGCCCCGCCAAGCCCGGCGCGGGCTGGCCCGTTCAGGTCCGCTCCTTGGCTGGCCTAAAAATTGCAGCCCAGCCCGCCCTTTTGGAGGGGAGGGGCGCCCGACCCGCGGGCCACGGGCCAAATTGACGGTAATAATCACTATTATGTAAAATATCATCTCAACATAAAAAATATTAATTCACATTACCTAGATAATATACGTCGGGTTAAGTATGTCATTTATGCAATATCACCCCACACATCACCGTAATTAATCAAACATAATATTCCAATATCACCTTGATATGCGAAATGAAATATCACCCCAACAAACGCAATGATGACATATCACCTTAATCTACATCACTATGATACTCATATTGCGATGATGCAAGTATCACCGTGATGCTGGATCGCCATAAACAAACACCCCCCATAGTCTTAATACACATATTTATGTCGAAGATGTCTCTTTCTGAAATCCTTTAATAAAGAGTGTTAAATAAAGTATATTAATAATATACGTAATATGTAATAGTATTTCTCCCACACGCAACAAAAAGAGGGAAAATAAAAGAAAAGGAAAATCCCTTTATCTCCATTATTATGCATTTATAGTTCTCCACGCCCTCATCTGAAATGGACATAATTGGAGCGTATTGAGATATTCGAACACCTGATTCTATTACATATTCTATTATTCTTAACTTTTTCATGGGGAATCTATAATTCAAATATGCCGCATTTGCTTGGAACATAAATTGTGAGGTGATTTGGTAATTTAATATGCAGAGTACATATCAATAGGTCATGGTAAGAATGAATCCTCACGATTCACGAAAACCCTAGTTCCGTTGAATAAATATCAACGTATTATTTATATTACTAATATCTTACGTTGTTTGAATAATCAATTTAATGCAAGTAAATGTAAACCACCAATCCTACTATGATTAATTAACAAAGCCAAAAAAAGAAAACGAGATAGATAGATATGCATGGAAATGTTCAAGACATTGATAAAAAGCGTCTACTCATCACCCAATAATAAAAGTATTGGAGTCACGAAGCACTTCTAACCTCATTGCACCAACAATTTTGCGGTCAAAGAAGACAAAAACCACACATTTCATGTCATTCAAAAAACATCACAAAAGTGGAATAATCTCTAACCATTATTATTTTTGTTTTATTTTGATAATTGAGTGGTACTATTTTTATTTCCAAATACAGATGCCTATTTCACTGAATTTTAAACAAGTATATTACAGAAAAAAAAAGGTGCCATGCAGATTGTGTATAAAAAGAACATGCTCAGTCTTCTTATACATTCATTCCCATGCATGAGTTGAGCATATAGAATATTACACACGCACACGCACACACACACACACACACCCAGAGAGAGAGAGAGAGAGAGAGAGAGAGTGAGAGAGAGAATGGGAGAAGCAAATAAGAACTCAATGAGAGCCATGGGAGAAGCTCTGAATAAGATGACTCCTTACATGGCCATGATATCCTTACAGTTTGGATATGCAGGAATGTATATAATTACCCTCGTCTCTCTAAAGCGTGGGTTTAGCCATTGGATATTGGTCGTCTATCGCCATGCATTTGCTGCGTTCGTCTTTGCCCCATTTGCGTATTTTCTCGAAAAGTAAGTACAATATATAATCGATATAAAAGCGTAAAGCTGATTTCCGACCATATCATGTATTCTTTTATTTTTTTTTTCCAGGAAAATAAGGCCTCATATGACTAAATCGGTGTTCTTGAAGATCTTGTTGCTCGCCTTCTTAGAGTAATGCTCTATTTTCAACGTTGGAAATAAAATATATGAAACTAAAATATAATGAATTATCACCTTCCAATAAACAAAATTCCACATCTAAGGCTAGAATATGAAAGAGCCTGAACGTGGGGAACGTATTGAAAATAAAATTATAATATTAAATATGGTGCACTACATTCAATCTCAAGGTTTTTAGATCAAATGGTCATTCAACGTACATATAATATCATAGTTCATACCAGGAGGTCATTGAAAATAAAATTCTAGAATGAAAAATATTGTATCAAATTTGTGTTTGTAGGCCTGTGCTTGACCAAAATATGTACTACGTGGGACTTCAGTACACATCTGCAACCTTCGCATCAGCCACAGTTAACATCCTCCCAGCCATTACCTTCATCATGGCTGTTATTTTCAGGTATACATAATATGTAATTTATAATTACATACATATATATATATATATATATATATACACACATACCATTATCATATAAGCAACAGCTATATGTTATTATTCAAACTCAAATAAGTAACTAATTTACCATTAATCGCCTAAGATTGGAGAAGGTGAACCTGAAAAAGAATCACAGCCTCGCCAAAGTGATCGGAACGGCAATCACAGTCGCCGGAGCGATGACCATGACACTGTACAAAGGGCCGATCGTCGACATTCTCCGGCAATCGCACGGCGGCCACCACCACGGCTCCGCCGCGGCCACCGCCTCGGCCACTGCGGCCGCCGATCAGCATTGGGTCGCCGGAACCCTAATGTTGCTCGGCTGCATAGTGGGCTGGTCGGCTTTCTTCATCTTACAGGTAAATTAATACTATAGTAATTTCTGCACACTTAAACGTGTGTGCCGTATATATAAATACATCTTATTTTAATAGAAATATCTAATATAAATTATAATTTAAATTTCATATTGTATATTGCTAGATATATGTAAATTAAAAATTGATTTATTATAAAATTAAAGGTAGAATAGTTATTACTCACACCTCACATATAATAGAATAGAATAGATATATCTACAGTTAGCTGTTTAAGATGAACTGATGACATGTGAAGTTGTGTCTTTGACATCTATGCTCTTAATGTTAATGGTGACGTCTTGATATTGTCAATTTGGTCTATCGAAATCAACCAACCAAACTTTTTCTGCAGTCAATATTGAGAAAAAAAAAATTGAGAATAGTTGTTATATTTATGTAAAAATAATTTTTTTTAATCAAATATTCAAAAAATTATTTAATATTTTATATTGTATGTAGTTCGACGTACATAGAATCTGCTAAATTACCAGTATTGATTGAGTCGGACGAGTTAAATTATCCGAGGTGGGATATATAAATCTCTACACTTTGAGTACTCTTCCGCCGACTCAACGTTTTTTTTCGATTTTACTTATACGCAGAACAAGACGTTAGAAGAGTACCCGGCCCCACTTTCCCTAACGGCCTTAGTATGCGTCATGGGAATGTCCGAAGGCGCAATCGTCGCCGTAGTTATGGAGCGTCGTAAGAGCGCTTGGGCCATCGGCTTCGATTCTAGGCTTTTAGCAGCCGCTTATACAGTGAGTCGTTCGTCCGAACAAAATTCCTCAAACCGTTATTACAGTTTTTATTAATTTCTAACCGTGTTTCATGTCTTTAGGGAATCATATGCTCTGGACTTGCATACTACTTGCAAGGAGTCGTCAACAAGGTTCGAGGCCCAGTTTTCGTAACTGCTTTCAGCCCTTTGAGCATGGTGATCACTGCAGTCTTGGCTGCTATGATATTGGCCGAAAAGATTCATCTCGGGAGGTATTTATATGCTATATAATATTATAAATACAAAGGAATTTTATGGTGCTCACCTTATGCGAGCACCTTATCCGCATATCTGTTGGTGTAACACCGACTCGTGCCATGTCAATGTGAGCACCTTATTCGCGCATCTGTTGATGGAGCACCGACTCGTGCCATGTCAACATTCAACATTGACATCCAATATGACGTGTTAATGAATACCTTCTATGTGCTATTAATCGGCATTTGGGGTGCTGATGTGGCATATTGACGCATTACATTACAACATGTTACGTGTCAATAAAAAATACAAGCAACATCAGCACCCGAGATGTCGATCAATGACACCAATGGTGTCAATTAACACGTCATAATCGGATGTCGATTTTGGATGTTGACATGGCGCGTACCTTATGTGAGCACCTATTGGTGTGACATCTCTTATGCGGCATTTTGGTGCTGTGTTATTTCAACATAAGAGGTACGTTAGAATTGATTGATACCTATTACGTGGAATTAATTGACACATCCTATGTTGAAATGGCACGTTTATGTGGCATAAAAGAACGTCACATAAGAGGTGTCCACATAAGGTGCTTGCATAAGGCGAGTATCATAGAATTTTTCTATATCATATACGTGTCGATATATTGATACATACATTCAGAATTTTATTCAAGTACTTTTTTGGAATTTGACGCTCGTTGTAGTTTGATCGGAGCGGCGATCATAGTTCTCGGGCTTTACTCTGTAGTTTGGGGAAAAAGCAAAGAGAAGACCTCGGCGGATTCGAACAAGCTATCGAACGAAGAGGGAAGTGATGGTGAATTGCCTGTCGTTGTAAGAAAAGAGACTCGTGAGAAGAATAATACCTCAGACCAAGAGCAGCCTTGAAGAAGAAATAGATGCAATTTCATAAATGTGTGTGTTTGTGTGTGTAATTTTCTGAGTTTTTCCTTTACTAATGTCGAATCTCGTTTTTTGCTTCGAGGGCGTGACCGACCGTGTTATGAAAAAGGCAAGAAATGTTGGGATTCTGCGATGAAATAAAGGTTATATAACCTCGTAAAATTGCTAAAAGAATAGATTTCTATTATTATGTTGTCGTTGTCCTATCGAAGAAGGGTTTGTTCGAACCAAGTCGAGATTTATGTCGACTATTTATCCACGGACGAGTTCGAACTCGAAATTAGGGATATAAGTGAGCTGAGCTCGAGCCGCATTTTTTGGGCTCGAGCTCGTCGAGCTTTGCAATTTCAGCTCACAGCTCGAGCTCGAGGTCATTTGAGATCTGATGAGCTCGAGCTCATAAGCTCGTCGAGCTCGAGCTTTTTAAAAAAAAATAAAAAATTAATTAAAAAATCATATATTTATTTAAAACTATAAAATTTAAGAAAACAATAATAAAAAATAAAACTCGCGAGTCTGTTCATGAGCTTTCGAGCTCTTATGTTTGAGCTCAAGCTCGAGCTCGACATAAATGAGCTCGAGTTCATTTTTGTCGAGCTCGAGCCGGCCCGGCTTATCTTTCACACCCTACCCGAAATGATTCAATGGCCTAAGCAATCTAAATAATAAAGAGAGTTTCCATGAAAATTTGTTGGATAAAAACGTTAATTGAATAAAAACCCAATGTCAGATCCAGTTTTCGAGTTGGGCCATTTTTATAAAAAAAATTCGTTGATAATATATATATATATATATATATATATATATATATTATATTCTTTTATTAAGGGCATGGGATAAACTTGACATGCTAAAAACAACCGTAACCGGCGGTTACAACCGATAACCGCCGGTTACGCAACCGCCGGTCCGGCAACAACCGTAATCGGACAACCGTATGGTTTCGGTTACGGGCGGTTGGTCCATACCAACCGCCAACCGCCAGTTAACCAGCTAACCGGCGGTTAGAATATTAAAAAAAACTCAAAATTCAAATTTGAAGGTTGGGCGCGTTTTGAAAATTTAAAAAACTAATAATAATAATAATAAAAAAGAAATTAGCCTTTGTAACTGTCGGTTAACTGGTCCAACCGGCGGTTAACCGTGTTAACCGGCGGTTACACGTCTACAACGCCCGCCACCTCCCATCACCACCACCACCCCACCACCACGCGCTGCCACTGCCACCACCACGCACCCGGACGCCGCACCACCACGCGCCGCCCGCCACCTCCCGATGCCCGCCACCTCCCGCCGCTGACCGCCGCCCCTGCCCGCCACCTCCCGCCGCCCCCGCCCGTGTCGGATTCAGTATCGTTTTTGTAATTTTTTCATTTTTTTATCTAACGCTATTTTTCGTTCCCGCATGTAGTTTATCCGATAAGCTGTGTGTTTGGTGTGTCATTTTAAATTAATTTTAGTTAAAAAGAGAAGAAAATCACCTACTATATAACATGTTTACATTTCCAATTTTGCCTTAATATTTTTCATTAGTTATTATATTACTATTAATATACATATATATTATGCACACACATTTGATTTTGTACAAATACCAGTTAATGCCCCAATTGGATTCCGGATTTCGACTTGAAATCCGAATTTCGCTCAAATCTTCCCGTTTGGTAATCGCATCAATTTGGATTTCGATTTCACCCAAATCCGAGGGGCAATCCAAACTCATATAATTCGTCGGATTTGAAATTTCGTGTCGAATGATCTTTTTCAGAATCCAGAGCTGAGCACGTAACGAGTTTTTCGTGACTGGTAATAATAACAATAATAATAGTAATAGCATAGCAATAATAGTATAATAACAATAATAATAATAATAATAATAATAATAATAAAATGAAAAAATATAATAATATATAATACTTCCGCCGTCCCACTTATTTCTTTCCATCTTTCTATTTCGCGTGTCCCACATAATTCTTCCCGTTTCTATTTTTCATAAAAAAAATTATTCAAATAAATAAACTAAATGTGTATTAAATGAGGAGAGAGATGAAGTTTAAAATTTGAATTGTGTTTAAAATTATTAAATGAGGAGGGCGAGGAATTTTTGTTGGAATAACTAGTGAATTAATTAGATACTTCTTAATTTGCGTGCCCACTAATTTTTGAAAAGTAATATGTGGGACATAGGAAGTAATAAAAAGGGGTGGACGATGAGTCAAATCTATTCGCAAGCTAATTTATTATTCATGATTTTCATTTTATTTTATTTTGTACTTTTTAGAAAGGATAGAAATCGAGTTCGACGAGCTTCACGAGCTCAAGTCGAGCTCTGTCCTGAAATTCGAATTTGAAATCCTAATGTTTGCCAAACGGTGAATTGAGATTTGAAATTACGATTTTGAAATTCATAATTTAAAATCAAGCGATTTCGTTCAACTACGCGAATCCAAACGCACTGTAAATGAATTTGTCATTGTGGAAAATTCTATGTGAAATTTCACCAACTTGATCTTGTTAAGCTAATAAAAAATGAAATAAATCTGGATTGGTAAATGAAGATCCTTGCAAATATTATCTATTTGGTTATGTGGCCCCATATTTTCGTTCATTAAGTCAAGATGTAGAGGGGGGTGATTAAACACTCGTTCTTCTTCGGTTCTTAACCGGTTAAGGTTAGATACCGTTGCTTGATATTGGCATACGTGACTTGTGTGGAAGCAAACCAGTCGGTTTTGAACCAAGACTGGCTATGAGATGTGATTATGTGTTTGCGAAAGACACGTATTTGTTTCTGGAAGTTCGGAGCCAAAAATGTCATACGTCTCCCCTTCTTCCCGTAAGGAAGGCACCACTAGAAGACTCGGTTTTACAACGCCCGTTGCACAACCTCCTTAGCTAGACTAACACAATACAATCCACACGGCTATACTCAGCTAACTAAACTCATAGACACCACCTAGACAGCTTTTTACAGTCTGTCTACTTTCAAGAGCTTTTTACAGTCCCTTGAGAATAACTCACACTAACCGAACCGGTTTAATATAGTGAGAACAACACCTAAAAATTTCCTTGATTAATCGCTTGTGAGATTGAGTTTTTTCTCTCGTTCCTTGATATCAGAAATGATAAAGTAAGGTCTTCATCTTGTCTCTCTCCTTTTTTATAGTTGGACTTGATGTAGAAGACCATTGTGAGATAACTCTTTGTACTGGACAGAGCTTTTAATGACTTTCCTCAAAATGGGTATGTCGGTCCAGTGTTATTTGGGGGGGCGCCTGAGGCGCGCCTACGCGATGAACGGGGGCAGGCAAGTACTAAATCGCTTCTACGTGGTGCGAGGCGTCGACCAGAGGCGCATATGAGGCGCCGCCTCAGAGTAAGGCAGTGAAGCGCCTAGGCGGCTGCTCATGGCTATTGGTGGTCTGAGGCTTTTTCCAGCGACGGAATTTCTAGGAGACGTTGCTTTTATTTCTAGGAGATTTGGGGAAGACGATGCAGAGAACCCTAGTATTACATGGTTTTTTTATTAATGGGCTGAATTTTAGCGGGCCAACCATTACGTTTAGGAATATTAACTTTATATATTATAACAAAAATTGATACGGTTTATCAAAAAAATAATTAAATGAGAGTGTTGGAAATATATTGAATATCATCTATATAAGTTATGAAAAGAATGCCAATATACAGTATAATACCACATTTTTATTTAATCAAAATTGTTGGAGAAAACATTTATAGTTGTAAAAGTTCTATAAAAATAAATATATTTATAACAAGTCTTTATAATATGTATCACATCACTTAATAGAATTTACTTAGGTTTGCTTATTTATGTGTGAGTAAATATTATCATATATAATAATAGTATAATAAATTTCACCTCGGTTCTATGAGGCGGGCGCCTTATTTGCGCCTTGCCTTTGAGGCAAGGTTGGTAGCATATCGCCTCTTTGCGCTTCTCACCTTTAATAACCATGGCCCGGTGTTTGCAGCAGTCACCCTGTGCAATTTGCTCTATTCCGTATTTGGCCTAGTTTGACTTCAACTTGACTCTTGCTTTCGGCCTTGAATTAATTGCTTTCAGAACTCTTCAACTTGTCGCTCTTCAAATGTATCTGAATCTTAGTCCAACGTGGCACATCCGGTATCTACATTCCGGTCTTCAGTAATGTTCTGGTAGTAGTCTCGATCCGGTTGCTAGTCGCGCTTGTAAAACTGCTGATAGGTATCCGGTTTCACCTATGTCTAATCGGTATACTCAATTAGGTTAAAGTCCAATCACCAAAGCTGTTAATCTGAATTCTTTATATTCACGATTCCTAACAATTTCCCCTTTTTGGTGATTGGCAAAACTTAATGAAGCATAAAGGTGTTTATTATATATAAAAAAATTAATACATAAATTACCGGTATATTACAACCATTTTAGCCTATCTAGTACTTACACTTGGCCAGTTCTTCAATCTTCGGTTGTCGGCCTCTTCCGGTCTGTCCGGTCTGATCTGGCCATCTGCTTTGTCAATACTGCTCGTTCTCTTCATCTGGCAGTACCGTCCTTCTCTCTTTTTGACAATCACTTGTCCAGTTCTGGGAAGGTAGCCCTCGGCTTGTCGTTGCGCAGAGGAGACGTCAGACTGTTGTTCTTGCCTCGTCAAGCGCAACATATCCGGTAGAAGGGGAAACAGACTGTCTGGCCTGGCAGTTAATTCCTTCTCAACCACTCTTCTACTACCGGCACGGTTCTTGGTGACTCAGACACTCCACCAGAAGGCCTTGTTTCCACACGGGTATGGATTTTTATGCAGAAACTCTTAAAGGACTGAAGAGTCCTACTGCCTTGCACCGCCTTGGCTAGGGCTTCTTTCGGGCTCCGGAGGCCGGGTTTGTCAGTTTCATCTTTGCCTCGTCCATGACCTTCATCCCAGAGATAGCCTTCCTTGCCTTCGCTTTTTTTTTTTTAAGTTCTTGCTGATCTGGAATAACTTCTTCATGTCTTCATGTGATAGCCCAAAGGTCGCAGCGTACCCTTCCTCGGTCGGTTTCCTTCTTATGTCGAACCATTGGTGCAACTTTTGAATGGTCTGAAGAGGAAGTGACCGGATTTTGGCTAGTGAATGTGAGGCTTTTTCTGGTTGTGAGGCTATTTCTCACTAAGGGTTTGAGAATTGTTGGAGACTTAGGAGATTTTGAGCTGATGGGATTTAAGTAAAGAGGTGAGGTCCTTAAATCCTTTGGAATCACTATATGTCACGGGTTCACAGTAATTCGGACTGTCCTTATCCCTGCAGTCAATGCCTTGGAACTTTATGTCTTGTCCGGTGTTAGAGATTTTTTGGTGACATGACAGTTCACGCATTTAGATAACCCTGCAGACCCAACATTAGATTGCCTGAAGACATGTTATAGATAACATGCAATATTTGCATTGATGAAGTGCAAAAAGAAAGACGATTTTCGGTCTTGGCTAGTCTGTTTGGGGTATATATATGCATATACCAGTTAAAGGAAGAGTGTCCAGTTTCAGAGGGAACCTGGTATCTAGTAAAAATATATGTACAGATTTCATGTATGATGGCTAATACCAGTTTTGGCTGAACCTGACGAAGTAAGTGTATAGACCGGTATAGAAGAAACGACCGATTTGAAAGAGATATCACTTAAATCATCAAAATGCAACATTTTTGTAAAGTCTAGGCAACTTAGGCATATCAATTAGTTTGATATAACGATGTTTCCCCTGACTTCATGCCTTGATCCTTTAAGATAAATCTAAAAGTCCAAGAGCATTTTGAAATTATGTGAACGGAGTGGCTTGGTGAAGATATCCGCTACTTGTCGGCCTGTTGAGATATGCTCCATTCTGATTTCCTTCTTCAGCATGTGATCTCTGATGAAATGCTGTCTGACCTCGATGCGCTTTGTCCTGGAGTGGAAAACCGGGTTCTGCATGATGGCAATCACACTTTGTTGTCGCAGAATATTGGCGTGTCTGGTTCTTTTACTCAATAATATGCCAGTTGAAGTTGGATCCATAGAATATGTGAACAACAACTCCCAGCCGCAAGGTATTCTGCTTCAGCTTTCGACGTTGCAATGGAGGTTTGCTTCTTGCTAAACCAAGAGATAAGCCGACACCAAGGAATTAGCATGTTCTGGTGGTGCTTCTCCGGTCTAACTTGCAACCTGCATAATCTGCATCCGTAAATCCATGTAGAGATAGACTGGAGTATTTAGGATACCGTAGGCCGACGTTGATTGTCCCCTTGAGGTATTTCATTATCTGTTTGTTTGGCTGCAGTGTAGTGGCTCTCCTCGGGGTTTGACTGAAAAAGGGCGCAGAGGCCGACACTATACATGATGTCCGATCTGCTAGCTGTTAGGTATAGTAGTGAACCTATAAGCCCCTGGTATTTGGTCACATCCACCACTATTCCCCCTTCGTCCTTTTTGAGTTTGATTGATGCACTCATTGGAGTGGATGCTTTTGAGCAGCTCTCCATACCGAACCTCTTCAGCAGCTCCTTGGTGTATTTTGCTTGGTTGATGAAAGTTCCGGTTCCTAGTTGCTTTACTTGAAGTCCTAGAAAAAATGTCAGTTCGCCCATCGTGCTCATCTCGAACTGGTCTTGCATTAGCTTGGAGAACCTCTTACACAACTTTGGATTGGTTGAATCGAAGATGATATCATCGACATAGATCTGTACGATGACTAAATCCTCCCCCTTCGTGTACCAGAATAATGTCTTGTTTACACTGCCTATGGAGAACTCATTGTCCGTGAGGAATTTGGACAGAGTCTCGTACCAAGCTCTTGGTGCCTGCTTAAGTCCATAGAGAGCCTTCCTCAATCGGTACACGTGGTCTGGAAACTCGTGGCTGGTGAAACTTGGTGGTTGGGCTATGTAGACTTTTTCTGAGATATGTCCATTCAAGAATGCGCTCTTGACATCCCTCTGATACACCTTGAAGTCTTTGAAGGAAGCATATGCTAAGAATATCCTGATTGCCTCCAGTCTGGCTACCGGTGCGAAGGTCTCGTCATAATCTATCCCTTCCTCTTGCCGGTATCCCTGGGCTACTAGCCTTGCCTTGTTCCTCACGACATGACCATCTTCATTCAACTTGTTCTTGAACACCCACTTGGTTCCAATCACTGTTTGAGTGGGTCTTGGGACAAGCATCCATACATCGCTTCTCTCGAACTGGTTATGCTCTTCCTGCATAGCTGCAATCCAGTCACTGTCATGTAGTGCTTTCTCGACCTTAGATGGTTGCACTTGAGCGATGAATGCATGGATGAGTAGGTTGGGATTGGACTGCCGTCTGGTTTTCATTGGCTCATTGGGATCACCTATAATCAGCCTCCTTGGATGATTTAACTTAGTCCAGTTCCATTAGATGGATTCCCCCTCAGATTGATCTTCCTCCTAAGGGTTGACTGGTTCTGCTGATTCTTCTGGTGCCTGTCCAGTCTGTATCTCTTTTTCAATCAACCAATGATCATGCTGAACTGAGACTTCTTCCGGTATTTGCTCATTGTGGATTCCGATCTCTTCAGCTTCTGGTTGGTTTGACTCATCTTGTTTGCATACTGTTCATCATCTTTACTAGAGTCATCCAGATTCTGAATTTCCAGTTGGTTGTTTGGCCGGTTGATGTTTCTTGGGGTGTTGTTCTCATGCTGAGATTCTTCAAACACCACATGCAGAGACTCTTCTATGCTCAGGTTCTTGTAGTTGAACACCCGGTATGCCCTGCTGACTGATTAATATTCCAAGAAGAATCCCTTGTCGGCCCGGTTGTCGAAGGTGGCTTGATGATTCTTTCCATTGTCATGGATGTAACACCTACTTCCAAAGGTTTTGAAGTAACCAATGGAAGGAATGTTACCGGTCAACATCTCACAGGGTGTCTTCCCTTGACTTTTGCATATCATTGACTGTTCTGCGTATAGCAGGCGGTATTGATGGTTTCTGCCCAGAACTTCTGAGAAATATCTGCATCTGCTAGCACAGTCCTAGCTGCTTCCTTCAGCGTTCGGATTCTTCTCTTAGCTACTCCATTTTGTTGAGGTTTGCTAGCAGCAAATAACTCATGGCGTATGCCATGGTCCTCATGGTATGAAGTTAGTGTAAAATTGAGAAACTCAGTTCCTCGATCACTCCTAATTGTTTTAATTTTAGCGTTCTTTTCATTTTCTACTCTCTTAAGGAATTTTATTAGTTCAAATGGGGTTTGATCTTTGGTCTTAAGAAAAATTACACAAGTATATAAGGTTCCCCTTAAGCTGGTTATCGAAACTGGACCAAACATACCATATGTAATAGACCTAGACTTTGGTCTGACAGTAAGTTTCTTTTACTTTTAAAGGCTGATCTAATCTGTTTACCTAGCTGACATGCTGAACAGTTTATCTTTGACATATGTAGTTTCAGTAACCTTTAACTAAGTTATTTTTACTTAGAGTTGAAATTGTTTTAAAGTTTAAATGGTTTAGCCTTTGTGCCATAGCCATCCCCGTGACTCACCGACAACTAGACACGTTGGGATGTGAGAAGTCTGTTCACCACAATTAATTGTGTAGGTGCCATCGGTTCTTCGTCCGGTCAGTATGGTTTTCCTCCTTTGTTTTTTACAAAGAATTTGTTATTTTTAAAACCAACTTCATACCCGGTATCTAGGGATGGCAATTGGGTCGGGCCCAGTCTCGGACCCACTTGGACCCGATCCTAATGGGCTGGGTATTTAAAAGTATTCGGGTTATGGGTTGGGTAATGGTTTTCAATTCCTATACCCGACCGCGTCGCGGGTTTAGGCGGACACGGCTCGAACCCCGACTCGATTATATTATTAATTTAATTTTTATATATATACTTATAACTTGTAGTCAGATTAGGGTTTGGATCTTTTAACTTTCATTTCTTCCTCAGCCCTCACTTCACATTGCCACACATCAGCCAGCGACCACCTGCGACCACCCTCATCGACCACCCTCAGCCACCACCTACGGCTGCGACACCATCAGTGATCGGCACCACCACCGCCTGCGAGCTGCGACGCCACCACCCCGACCTGCCATCGAAGCTGGCACCCTCAGCCACCACTTCACACATCAGCGAACGGACCAGATCAATTCTGCGATTTGGGACAGGTAATTCTCGGTTCAATTTTTTAGACACAAACGGCTTTTCTCGATTCTATTTTTTATGCATAAACTGCTCCGTTTTGTGTTTATTTTAATCCAGCACTGCTTCTTTATCTCTTTAGTTGTCTGGGCATTCGTTAATTTTATATATCTATGTGTAGTTTCTTCATGGATTTGTTCTTACAAAACAAAATATGTTATTTTCTTTTCTAGATGGAAGCCGGAGGAGGAGATAATTCTCGGTCTCAATTGTCCGTTAATCTGCCGGACAGTAATCAGCCCCTTGAAAGTAATTCGGTGACGAATAATTCAGAAAATAATGAAGATGTGGCTAATGGCAAGAGAAAGCGCACGTCATCGGCATCGAAACACTTTAATAGAATCAAAGTTAAGGTGATGTGGTGGGCGGAGTGCAAATATTGCAAATCTCATCTCAAAGCTCCAAGTGACTATGGAACGACTCATTTACTTAAGCACTACGAGAGAACATGCAAAAAGCGATCGAGGAAGATGGACATTCGTCAATGTCTGATAACCGCCAATAACAAGTTAAGTGGAGGTGAAGGACTCTCGACGCATATTTTTAGTCAGGAAAAGTCGAGACATGAGCTAGCAATCATGGTTATTTTGCATGATTATCCACTAAGTATGGTAGAGTATCTTGGGTTTCGAAGATTTGCCGCAAGCTTCCAACCATGTTTTAAGAATATAACTAGGAACACGCTCAAAATGGACATCGAAAGATTTATGGAGAAGAGAGGACCAAGTGTTACCAAACTCTGGAAAAGCTTAAATGCCGTGTTGCTATTACAACTGACATGTGGACATCAAGCAACAAGAAAAGAGGCTTTATGGCAATCACTGCTCACTACATTGATGACTTGTGGACACTACGGAGTTGCATTTTGAGGTATTATATTGATTTACTTAAGCTCAATTTATATGCTTAATAGAATATTCTAATTATCAAAGTAATGTGTAGGTTTTTGTATGTTCCCGCTCCACACACGGCTCATGAGCTTTCGGAGCAACTTGTTAAGGCATTAATGGATTGGAATATTGATCGAAAACTATCTATTTTTACTGTAGATAATTGTTCGACCAACGATGCCATGCTTCAACTCCTTCAAGACAAGCTCCCAAGAAACGACTTACCACTGCATGGGAAGGTACTTCATATGCGTTGTTGCGCTCATATTTTGAATTTGATTGTGAAAGATGGCCTAGAGTTGATTAATGGAGCAATTGAGAGAATACGTGATAGTGTTGTCTTTTGGACTGCTTCACCTGGTAGAGTTGAATGTTTTGAAGATGTGGCTCGTCAGTTGGACGTTAATTGTTCGAAGAAGTTAACTCTTGATTGTCCAACTCATTGGAATTCGACGTATTTGATGTTGGAGGTTGCTATATCATATAGAGACGTATTCTCACGAGCTCAAAATCGAGAGAAAAATACAAGACTGTACCGACGAATGGAGATTGGATGAACACCATTGAAATATGTGGGAAGCTACCAATCTTTTACCAAGTGATTGAGATGTTTTCAGGTGCGCTCTATCCCACATCTAATGTTTATTTTCCAAATATATGTGCTATTAGAAGGAAATTGGATGAGTGGATAAAGAGTCCAAGTATGATGATTCGTGATATGGCTGAAAAGATGTTGAAATATGACAAGTATTGTGATTTTTGCCATGTGATGATGGGGGTAACCGCTTTGTTGGATTGCGATATAAATTGAAGTTGATTGAGTTTTATTACCCATTGATTTATGGTGAAAGAGCAAGATTGAAAATAGATGAAACTCGTCAAAATTGCTATGATTTGTTGATTGATTACCAAAATAGAAGTGCAAGTTCGAAAGGAAGTGGCTCAAGTAGTGGAGGTGCATCGTCTTCTAGCGTTTATAGTTTCAATGCATTCGAGAGTGATACTCTGGAATTATATGACCAATATGTTGCGAGCTCAAGTATTTAGAAGAAACTGTTTTGGCAAGAATGGAAAACTTTGATGTGTTGAGTTGGTGAAAGACTACGGGGTCAAGTATCCTATTCTACAAAACATGGCAAGGGAATATTAACAATTCCAGTATCAACTTTTGCTTCTGAATCTGCATTTAGATTGCTTAGCCCTCATCGTAGTTGACTCCAGCTGGACACATTGGAAGCATTGATGTGCACCCATCGTTGGTTGTTGCACGAGGTGAATGGTAAGATGATATAATTTTAAGTATTTTCAGGCAATAATTTTTCAAATCGATATACCTAATATCTATTGTTTAGGAATTTCATAGAAAGATGCTAAGTTGAAGTGCCCCGTGGTATTAGATGAAGAAGATGATATTGAAGAAGAAAGTGCTAGTGAGACTACGGTCTAGTTGTACTTATTGGTTTGATTGATATTAATCTTTCTATTCTGAAGACCTTGAAATTTATATCTATTTTGTCAATGTTTTGAGTTTGATTGTTGATGAATGATTTTTCAATTACTTGGTTTTTGTTATGTATTTGAAGTGAGCAAAAAAATTAATGTTTAAAAAAGTCTATTTAGGCAGGTCTGGCGGGTCTTACCCGATTATTTCGGGTCTCGGGTTGGGCGGGTCGGGGTTTCTCTGAGCCTGGTTGGGTCGGGTCGGGTAACGGGTCCAATATAAAATAAATGGGCCGGCTCCCGGGAACTGCCAGACCCGGTCCTTTGCCATCCCTACCGGTATCGCTAAGTTGACTGATACTAAATTAGGTTATAATGTAGATTCTTAACTAGATTGGCATTTCTAAGTGTCAGATTGCCATAGGTAATCTTACCCTTACCGATGGTCTCACCTTTGCCATTATCTCCAAAGGTCATGGTCATTTTGGCACATGGTTTGATGTCCGTGAGAAGTGTCCGTTCTCCGATCATGTGCCGACAGCACCCGCTGTCTAGAAACCAGCTTGATCGGTTGAGTTCCTGCATGTGTCCCTGCAAGAACAAACTGATTCTTTGGTACCCATTTTATTCTTGGTCCGGTTAGGCATGACACCTTTAGGGATCCAACACCCTAATGTACTTCCCAGTTTTAGGGCCAATTAAGTATTTATAGTTCTTATTTGTATGTTTATTATTATTATTATTATTATTATTATTATTATATGACCGGCATTGGACCTTTGTGTCTTCGGGGTGTTGGTCTAGAGTAATATGACCGGTTATTCTGACTCTGATTTCTCAGAGGTTCCGATCTTGGTCTAGTATTATACTTGTTTTTATAATAGGGTTTCTCCTTTTACTCTGGGTTCTTTCTTTTATCTGTGGGACATTATTACAATTATAACTTTTAGTAATATCCCCCTCACCGGTAACGACATTATTTCTATGAGGAACCAGAGGGTTTATTATTTATATCCCAATCTTGTTCTTCTGGAGCTGTTTTCTAGAATAACTTATTTGGGTTATAGTTAAAGGATCGAACGAATTTTATAATCTTAGCTGAGGTAGGGGGTTGAGATGATGTTGACGCCTCCTCAGTGTTCGCTTGTTTCTTGTACCCAAGAAGTCCGGTCATTCGTGTCCTTCATAATTCATTGAAGGCAGTTGAGAGTCCTTGATGACTCAGTCCATGACTGGATTATGGTGGACAATCTTTGGTTTTCTGAGTCCTTTAGTTCGGTGGCCTCCCTGCAACCTATTGTTTTCTTCCTCTAGTTGATTAATCTTTTCAACTAGGGGGTTCGATATCGTCTTCTACCGGCTTCTTGCCCTTCTCAGCTGTCATGAGCTTTTCGTAGAGCTTCCGGTATTTATCAGCCATACCCTGAAGAGCATCCAACAGCTCTTCATAACTGAATTCGGCCTCTTGGTTCGGTTGATCTGCCATCAGGCAGGCAAGTTCTTTCTCATTTTTACATTCGCTCAGCTCTTCTTCTGAGCTTGATTCCTCTGAGTCTGTATATTCCCGTCTGGGGTACTTTTTCAAACTACAAGGACGCGTGACTTTCTCTTGCTTTTGAATTTGTTTGCCTCCCTTGATCTCTCCATCTTCGGGGCAATCAGCAATATAGTGTCTGGTCCTGTCCTGACACAGTTGAAACATGTGTTAGAATCTTCATCTTTCTCAGTGTGCTTGCCTCATGGTGTTTTGTTCGGAGTTCCCTTCCTGAACTTTCCGAATTTCCTGATGAAGAGAGTCATAGCTTCTTCACTCATTTCATCGGCGGTCTTTGTGGAAGGTTCTGCTACTGCAAGTTCCTTGACCGGTTGAACCGTTATCACCTTCTCCAGTCTTGTCTGGAGCTCGAACTCGTCAAATCTGCAAAAAGATCGTGCAGCATTAGTTTGCTTAAGTCTTTGGATTCTCACATAACCATTGTTTTTACATCTCATTCTCGTGGGAGTGCTTTCATGGCCTTAATTGTCATGTCCCTGTTTTCCATTTGTCTCCCAAGTGCTGAGAGATCGTTGATAAGGGACCGCTCCTCAAAGTCAGCCATGGTTTCTCCTGTTTTCATTCTGATGGTGTCGTATTTTTGAATGGCAACGACGAGCTTAATTTCCCTCGTTTGGTCATTGCCTTCGCAGATTTGGCAGAGCTTAGCCCACACGTCCTTTGCAGTTTTACATGTCATGACCTTCCTACATACCGCCATGTCCAGTGTTTTGAACAGGGTGTCCTTGGCGATATTGTCAAGATTCGCCTTTCTTCTTTCTGCTGTTGTTAACTCGTGTCTTTCCTTTGGGACTTCTTGTGGCTCATCAGGATGCGCCACATGCCGTACGCTTACCTTTGTAAACATGAACGGTCAGTGTTTATCACGTCTATCATCTCGTCGTCTTGCGCAAAATGAGTCATTTCCTTATCTTCCATTCAAGGAAATTTTCTCTGACTGCTAAACATTGGAAGCTTATTTGATGAAGTCATGGTTAGCAAAATGAAAAATATCAAGCAACCTGCGCTGATACCACTTGTTAGGATCGGTTGCGTGTTTAGAGGGGGATGAATAAACACTCGCTCTTTTCGGTTCTTAACCGGTTAAGGTTAGATCCTGGTTGATATTTGTGTACGTGACTTGTGCGGAAGCAAACCGGTCGATTTTGAACCAAGCCGGATATGAGGTGTGATTTGTGTTTATGTGTTTGCAAAAGACACGTATTTGTTTCTGGAAGTTCGGAGCCAAAAATCTTCTACGTCTCCCCTTCTTCCCCGCAAGGAAGACACCACTAGAAGACTCAGTTTTACAACCCCCTTTGCACAACCTCCTTAGCTAGACTAACACAGTACGACCCACACGGCTATACTCACCTAACTAAACTCCCAAACACCACCTAGATAGCTTTTTACGATCCGTCTACTTTCCAGAGCTTTTTACAGTCCCTTGAGAACAACTCACTCGCTAATCGAACCGGTCTAATGTAGTGAGAACAATACCAAAAAATTTCCTTGCTTAATCGCTTGTGAGCTTGAGCTTTTTCTCTCGTTCCTTGATTTCAAAAATGGTGGAGTAAGGCTTCATCTTGCCTCTCTCCTTTTTATAGTTGGACTTGATGTGAAAGACCATTGTGAGATAACTCTTTGTACCGGACAGAGCTTCTAATGACTTCCCCAAAATGGGGGTCCGTCCGGTCTTTGCAGCAGTCACCCTGTGCAGTTTGCTTTATTCTGTATTTGGCTTAGTTTGACTTCAACTTGGCTCTTGCTGCCAGCCTTGAATTAATTGCTTGTCAGAAGTCTTCAACTTGTCGCTATTCAATTGTATTTGAATCTTAGTCCAACGTGGCATGTCCCGTATCTGCATTTCGGTCTTCAGTGACCTTCTCGTAGCAGTCTTGATCCGGTTGCTGGTCGCCCTTGTCAAACTGCTGACAGGTATCGGTTTCACCTATGTCTAACCAGTATACTCAATTAGGTCAAGTCCATTTACCAAATCTGTTAATCCGAATTGTTTAAATTCATGATTGATAACATACATAAAATCAAGTAATAGAAAACGTGGAAGATTTTGGTCAATCCAATTAAAGAGAGCAATCGACACGCTTTGCTTTACTCTCATTGTATTCATGGTGCAAGATTCGGACAAGAAAAATCACCTTTTTTTCTAAAGTAATTTCAAGAATTAATCATTGGCTCTCACTTTAAAATGTATATTATCTCAGTTAAAATTTGAAAACCTTTTATATCTTATAATATCTTTGAAATAAATGTAAGGTTTGTCGACAAACGTTTCAATTACATCTTTTTCGTGTTTTTTTTTTTCACACGCTAAGGTGAAAGCGTGAACAAGCTATCGCACTCAAAGCACTCAAGTGCATAAAGCAATAAGAACATTCTCAATTTTTTGATTTTAATATTGTACTTTATTTCTATTTTGGAAGAAAATAATTTTGATCGTGAAATGCAAGTGTTCATACATTATTTGTCTAAGCCTATTGCACGTTTTGAAGATGCAGGTAATAATTTCCTATCAATTTTCATTGTTTGTATTGGATAAACTACACTAGTACTATCTCCACTCTCTATGCATGTGCTTAAAATATAATTGTTTTAGTTTTAGTTTTGAAATTTATAATTTATATTTAGTAGATGAAATATAATTTTTATTTATATATAACATGAAAATAATGATTAGGGGTATAAGTATAATAACTAAAATAAAGGGTTAAAGTGATAATTTTTTAATTAATGAAATTACAATAGATAGGTTAAATTGTAAATATTTTGTTAGGCCAGCCACCCACGAGGACAGCTGTAAAGAAAAAAAAATAATATTATAATATTATTTTATTATATAAAGGAAAAAGAAAAAAACTTAAAGATAAGGAATGAGCGGCCCATATCAACTGGCGACGCGGCGAATTCCTGGCCACCGATTTTGAGCGATCCAGAAGAGCTGAAGATATCTATAAATAGGCTGAGGATTCTTCAGTTATTATCATCCCAAATCAAGTGAGAAGTTCAGTAAGAGAGAAATAGCAAGAGGGAAACTTATCAGGGTCAATAAGGGTGAGAGCGAGTTTACTTTTACTGGGATAGTTGGGAGTAGGTGCAAATACATTACTCGGGTAGGAGGGGTCTCGAGTTTGGGTTTAAACACGAGTGTTAATTTGTACGGTGTAATATTCTCAATATAGTAAAGCTGGTGCTCTCCGTGGAGGTAGGCGGTATTGGCCGAACCACGTAAATATATCATTTTCTCTATTAGTGTCATTTCGGCTTTATACTGTCCAGATAAAATTGTCGCGGATCCAAAATCAACCTTCCGTTGGGCCGAAAAATTACCGTTCAGCCTCAACAAGTGGTATTAGAGCCAATGCTCTGTGGTTGCAGCTTTGTCTGATCTTCCACATCAGAAAGATATCAAAAAGGTTTTGTTACGGTGGAGCCAGTGTCGCGCCAAGCTGTTGAATCTCTACAAGGATAATGGCGACGGAAAACAGTTTCAAAGTCCGGGAATTTGATGGTACGGGTTTCACTCTGTGGCAGAGACGAGTGAAGGATATACTGGTTCACCAAGGCTTGGCTAAGGCTTTGAAAGGGGACATGGCAAAGCCGGAGAAAATGACGAAAGAAGACTGGGAGGATTTGGGATCAAGATGTGTCAGCACCAGACTTGTGGGCGAAGTTGAAGGAGCTGCATCTCGGGAAAAACATAGCTACAAAGTTAGATATGAAGCGGGAGTTGTACCGACTGAAGATGGAAGAAGGTGGGAATCTCATGGATCACATTAGCGTGTTCAACGGACTCATGGATCAACTTTCAAAAGTTGATGTAAAGTTAGAGGAAGATGATAAGGCCTTTTGGCGTGTTCTTTTGGCGCATGAAAAGAGGAGATGGTTAAATTATGGGGATAGTCAAAATTCGACGTTGGCTGATCGACACGTGGTGTGCTAATATAATGTGCAAGTGTGACAAGCAATAATTAAAACGAATACCTAATTACTATATTCGATGTGCGATAGGCAGTGGACCTATCATTTGTAGTGCAGTGAAGTGAGTAAACGAGTATCGAACACGATGAATGGACTGATTACTAGTAATAACCTATCGACTCGATATCTAGCCTAAATAAAATACGCAATTGTTTTATGACCTAACCTAACAGACCAATCCCAAAGCAACGAGGGATTAAGAGAAACGACTAAAAACTGATCTGAATGCTTTCAAATAATAAAAATATGCTCGGGATTCGAATCCCGATAGGTGCTATGGATCTAAGACAATAAACTATCGTTCCTACGTGATCTTGACTAAGTCGCAGTAATTTCCTACCCGCTCACGAATTTGCGGTCGCCCTAGACGCTCGCAGGGATCTAAGATTTAATAATTACTAACAGTGAGGATCGAGGATTTGCTTTCGCCCTATACACGAATTCTATCTTCTACGAACGGCCTCATCGTTGTTTAGCTGTTGCCCTAAACGATTTTCCACACATTCACTTAACACATAGACATATTAAAGCGAAAAAACAATTTCACAGATAGATAAATAGTCATAAACACGAGTCACGATAAAATGTCTTAAATACGAATTAACCTAGCTTTCATCTACTCCCAAACACATAA